>NC_051168.1:69605170-69942670 GCF_013339725.1 Rhipicephalus microplus
GTTCGACGCTGGAAAGCGGCACTAGAATTGGTGCTGTCATAAACGCACGCACGAGGCGCTTTCAAGTTGCCAATGCTAAGTTTCATGGCTCTGACACAACTACTCAGGGAAGAAATTTCGAAAACAAAAAGACTACGCAAGCCCTGCTTCACCGAAAGAGACGCGCACACCTTATCGCCTACCCTGACTCTCGGAATGGGACAAAAAAGATTAAATGTCATTGCCCTTAGTTTCATTCAGGTGTCTTAGTGGCACCAATTCCAGCCTGAGCAGCGGAGTTAGGTCAGCGATTAATGTTTCGCAAGGTAAAGCGTTCCAACCGCTGTAAATTGTATCTTAAGATACACGATACATTTTCGAATATAACGGAAATACAGATAGAGATACTCGTCTTGAGAAACGTATTACGATACAAATACGAGATACTCAAAGAGTATCCAAGACAGTATTTCAGATACATGTATCTTCGATACTGCCCCACTTTGGTACATACAGTTACAGGTTGGAATAATACTTAGAGCGAAACAAGAAAGAACCCGGACAAGTAAGAGAATACACACACCGTCTAGCACCCACTCACAACTATAAAAGTATTTCACGTGTTGAAAAAAGAGAAGTATCTGAAAAATGGGGGTGCAGCGTGTGCCTTTATGACACACGCTGCACCCCCAGGCACAAAAGTCCAACAACCAAGCTGCGTGTTTACAGTTGATTAATGAAGCTCACCTTCGCTATCATTACATGACAAGATATTTGATTTGGACAGATTGCGGCGTAATTTGGGACATGACATGCCTCCAAAATTTCTTGCGTTGTTGAAAGCACAGTGACAACATCACTGCTTTGGAAGATAGGATTACATTTGCATTATTGACTTAGAGAGGCAAGATCAGAGGCTCGATTCAATGAACTTAGATGCTCGCTGAAAAGCGTGCTAATACATCGAACTGGTCGATGTGCATCTGCATGTGGGCAAAAGAGGGATATTTGCAATTAACTTGTGCACAAATATTGACGAAACAATTGACATGCCTTTGACCACATTTTTTTTGCACATTGCAGACCTTTGCGATCTTGTGTGGACTACGGAATAAATATGGCTAAACTTATTTGGGCAAACAAACGCTTACGTATAGATTTCCAAGTCGCTTCGGTATATATTCTTTGCTTTGTGTCACTTTCTATACATACATAGAATACCTGCGATATTTCTAGTTGCTTAAATTTTTACTGTTAGCGGCAGACACAGTGCTTATCTTTATTTGCCATGCGAATAAATTTCAGCGAACGGATGCAACTATACGCAGGATACCCTGCCTCTTTGTGGCGATCAATTCACACATGGAAACTACTGCTTATTTTATGTGCGGAAGTTTTTTTTTTTTACCCGATGTCATGCGTAAGCATGACGCCACAGTTTCTCGTTTAACAACATTCGGATACGCCGGTGTAAAATTAAATATTGTGGTTTAGCTGTGTTCGGACTATCGGCACGAAAACACTCGCACAATGAAGCAAAGAGATAATAAAGAGCAAAACAATTTTGAACGCATTAGTAAAGTACAGTTTCACAATGCTCAAATAACCACTTTTACAGCAACAGGAGGCTTGGTAAGCTAGAAAATGCCTGAAAAGAAAATACGGGTGGAGACGCCACCTTGAAATTCCCACACCAAGCCATCGTGACGTGATACATTTTGAAGGCAACAAATGGATTGTATGTGACTTCTAATCAATAAAAATTAAGTACATTGACATCTGTAAGTGCCATAGATCTAGAATATGAAATTTCAGAATATTTCATTCAGCCAATGTAGTGAAAATACGAAAATACATTTGGAAATTTTCAATGTAACGCTCAGAAATGTCAGTGCGGAATTGAAAAATGAAACTTCAACCTTGATTTTTTTTTTCGAAAAAATGAACTGATGGTAGTGAAATTTATAGCATTAGAATTTTCAGAGTTCAGCTAGTCAACATCAATCAAGTCATTGTTCCTCTTTAGTGTCCCTTAAAGAAGATGTACCAAGAAACTGAAAATTACCAAAGCAGTGCACCTCACAAGTGAATTCTAGTCCCACCCCTTTTTTTCCAACACATTTAGAATGAGCTCACTTATTTGCACAGAGCATAACTTGTCAATTAAATTAAGCAATAATCTCTATAAATGAACACTAACACCTTTCTGCAGTTGGGTTAAACCTTATCACAGATTATGAAATGTTAAGTTTGTGAATTGGTAATTATTGATTAATAATGTATTCTATGTTACAGCTCAAATTACTCACGACAGCTCATTTTGACTGCATGTATCGGCATGCGACAACTTATTATATTAAGCCGTATACATACGCTTGGTTATACCTACACTCACTCCATGATTATTTTCGAGTTTCATGCGTTGACATACATGCAAGTGCCTTCAGACATTTGTAGTACTTATAATTTAATATTAGTCAACAAGCGGTGATGCATTTTTCGTTTGGTGCTCCCGGCACTAACAAGCAGAGGGCGACAAAACAGCCGGCGCACTCAACGTAGAGACTATTGCTATCGTGCTTTGTGCGCCCACGGGGGTTTCTGGGATTGCTTAAAAGTGGTCATTTGGCACGCCTCTAACCTCATTTTCATTTGCCATATGCAGACTTTTGAGTCTTTTTGTGCACTATTGAACAAATGCGACTGATATTTCTCAGGTCAGCAAACACAACCCTCACTCCACATCGCTTCCCTCAATTCCTCAGTCCTTATGCAACTTCTTATACATACAAGGTATACCTGCAATATTTTCAGTTTTTTCATTTATCTTGGGTGGAGAACATCTGTATTTATCTTTCGTTGGCATGCAAACAGATTTTCACAAACCGATGTAACGACACGTATGAATCACCTTGCCGATTCGAAATGGTCAATTTGTAGCTGGAAAGAACGCTCATCTTATGCGCACAAGTTTTTTTGCTCGTTTCACATTATTCGAAATGCGCCAACACGAAATAGAACTAGTTTTACAGAACCCGAGCAATACTTCCCAGAAACATCCTCTCAGTGAAACCTAAAAAAGATGTGTCAAGAAACTGCAAATTATCAAAGCAAGGTACCTTGGAATTGAATTCTAGTCCCATCCTTTTTGCTTAAGACACATTTAGAATGCACTCGCTTATTTGCTCAGCACATGACTTCTCCATGCAAATAAGATAGTCATCTCTATAGCTGAACACTATAACACCTCTTTGCAGTTTGATTCAACCCAATAATGGACAAATGATTGTTTAGCTTGTGAACAAGTAATCATTGAATAATTAGGAAGTCAGTGTACCATCCCCCATTGCTCCCGATAGCATGTTTTGACTGCACGTATCAACAAGAGACAAGTCTTATGCTGTTTAATGCCTACAACCTGTACAGTGTAATACCTACGCTGACTGCACCACTGCTTTCGCACATCATCTGTAAAGATACATTAAAGTGCGTGCACATATGTGTAGTATTTAGATTTTATTACCAGCCAACAAGCCATGACATTTTTTTGTTAGGTGCTCCAACCATGGGAACGAGTAGCAGGTGACGGAACAGCCAGCACGCTTGATGTACAGTACTCATGGATTCAAACCGGAAATCGGTATCATGACTAGCATGCGCATTTGCTCGTGATAACCGTCGCGACCAATCTGCTCTCAAAGCATAAGTTTGGCTCTGATCTACTCGTTCGAGTTGAAAAGATGCCAATGTGACCCGAAATGAAGACGGTGGAAAGGAAATAATGTGGGTTACTTAGCCGTACATTGTCCCGTTTGAATCCGTAAGTACCGTACAAACTTTTTCAAAAGCCTTCATGTGCCCTGTGTGACAAGGCATGCAAACAACGAAGTGGAACATAAATGAAATGATTCCATGCATTGCGAAAGGATCCTAAGGCTTAATACTAAACACTAATTCAATTGACAGCTATAATAGACACAGATTATTGTCATCCACTTAAATATGTATGCATGGACATATTAAGACAGACTACTAATATTTTTCCTAGTATGTACTGAGGTGGACATCTGGGCACGTTCCTATTTCATGATTAAAAAGGGTAAAAACACACTTAAAACGAGGACACACACACACAGGTTGCGCTATGTGTGAGTGTGCCTTTTTTGGGCACTCGTTTTCAGTGTGCTTTTACTGTTCTTAATATGTACTGAATGGGTAGTTGGTGAACACTGATATATTTGAGGACTCGGAATACAAGAAACTGTTCTTTCAGAACTGATAAACGCTGAATATCTGATAAAGCGTTTCTAACTTTTTTTGCCACAATAAGTTTTTTTAGTTCCAGTTCAAGTATTATTTGCGTGCTGTTTTTTTTCTATTGGCCCCACTGCCATATGATCTAAATAAATTAATTTACTCAGTAATGTTCAAGGAGCTCCATATATTTTTAACATACAATTTTGTTATCTGCTATACATGTCAAATATTATCTGCTGTTTCTTTCATGCAACTATGAGCCCATACAAGGATATAAAGTGTTCTATGACCACAAGAAAGAGAAGAAGTGGGTGCCACACCAGGCAGAGCATATAAAGCACATGTAGTGTAGATAGCAGCAGCATACATTAGTTTTTCCAACGTTAAGATAAGATTTTGCAACAAACTTGTTTTACACTCATCAATTGAAATTGAATATTTCAAAGTTTTCTTCTCATTTGGGTAACTGTTGCAATAAAAACACGTAAATTCGTTATCTTAAGCTTCAAAAGTGTAGCTCTCTGACAGAGTGTAAAGAGAAGAAAAACTCCCAAAACCTACCCGCTTCGGTACACCAATAGTTTTCTAGATACTAACAGCAGTTTTACAGATGCCCTAAGATGCAAGAAGCCACACTGAGAAATTATAGAGGCATTTATTTTGTACAAAAAGTCAATATCAGTTTTTTTTCTCTTTCTACTGTGTCCAGTACTTTCATGGTAAGTTTGCCAGACAAAATGTCCACAGCACAGCGACCTCCTCAGAATATGCATGCAAGAGAATGAAGAGAAAGAAAATCAGTACGGACAGGACAGGTTGCACTAAGCCTTTGGCAAGATTTTTCTGGTTCTAGCACTTTTGCTACTTGCAAGTCTTCTTCAACTAGTTGGTATTAGTTTTGAATACAAATGATAGAAAAAAAACTGAGTACCACACACACAACACACACTCAGTTTGGCACAGTTTTCAATGCCGCAGTATTATATTATTTTTGTTCTTTTTAGAGAGCAATATTTGCTTATGCACCCAGAAGGCTACCTTTAGGATTGACATAAATAGTTGTGTGCTCTCCGTATCACTGTGTACAGCATGCAGACATGGCCTTTCAGCAAGAATGGCACTATGCTAACTTCAGAATCATGCTCTCTCCTTAGAAAAGAAAAATAAAGGTAGCCCTGCAGAATGCATACCTTCTCAATGGTTCTCAACTACAACAATTGACATAATTGAAAGCTACACAATATGTCTACACAACGGCGTTAGTTTGGAAAACTACTTGCAAAAAAGTAAGCATGACGTGGACTATTCTTTAAAAACACTATGGGTTGTAATGTAGCTTTTAGTCTGCTAGTGTTTGCAAAAGGTGTCTACAAATCTTTTCAAATATCCCGAAAATTACATTACTTGGGTCTTAAAGTTACTAGTATGTACAATAGATCCTGACATTTCCGTAAAACATAAAAATGAAGTAACGAGAAATATGCTCAACCAAAAGTGTTTTCACTTTTTTGCTATATTTGCCCAAATACAGATGACCGTCCCAGCTAAGCCAAAACATAAAATATGAACAAGAACTAAAATTTAAGTGTGGTGGTTCGGGGCACTGAGACAGGGACACGAAACATTTATCGACTGGATACAATCACAAACAATCTGATTGGCCAAACACTACAAATGTCACCAAAGTGCTAACCCCATGCTCCTAGCCCACACAAGCGCGAATATCGGTGCATCCCAAAATAATTGTTCGTCGGACGTGTCCACAGTACCAGGAGGTTGACGAAAGATGCTCGAAGCGATAGGATCACGAGTGTGCACGATGACGTTGTGCGTCGATTCACGAGCAGATGTGGAACTGCTTATAACCAAACACGCAGGCCACGTTGCACTTCACGTACTTCAGGAGAAGCATGTTGCATTTACATTCAAGGACATGAATAATTATTTTTGGGCTCTTGGGTAGAGCTAGAAATACTTCATTTGATTGCAAACCTTATGGAACCAAACCATTTCATGAGCACTCCCTATCTCAGTTGATGATGCAGGAATGATGTCATGTTGTTGAGCATTCTGGAAAAACTTGTTCAGGAACTAGTTTCATAGCATATAGACAGAATGCTGGTTGAATAAAATAGCAGATCTGAAATCTAAGCAAACAAAATTTTATGGGACAAAAATTATATTATTTTTACCCTGAAAATATACTCTGCTATATATTTGAACTTGGCTGGTCCTCCAGCATGCGCCCGACCTCAATTCGGGGTTAAAAGATGGTTCGGATAGTAGCAGCAGCATCCAACTCTCCTTCGTTTATCGTAGGTGTGCACGTGTTATTTGTGCCTCCTTGTGTCTTTGTGCCAAGTTCGCACTGCAATCAGCTGCCTGACGAACAGTGAATGCATTATTCACACATCATCATCTTCAATCGTTTTCTTTTTACATGCCCCAGGAAGATTTTAGGACAATAATGGATACGTTCACATGAAATATTGACGGCTTTTGTCCCATTAAAATGCATGCCTTTCTTTCTTTTCTTTTTAGGCAACATTTGTTCAAACACTCCTTAGACTGTGCAATTTGAGATAGCACAATACCAAAGCAGCATTCACAGTAACTTAGTCGGGTCCAACCTTACTAATGTTTATCACTATCGGCGTCAAAAGATGGCGACCACAAAAGGCAAGTTCAAGCAAATGAAAACAATGTCACATCCCTTTAAGTCTAACAAAGAGTGCACTTTCACGCGAAAATTTATATTACTTATTGAACTAGTGGCAAGAAGCTTCTTGACATATTCTGGGCATTACAGAGAATCTAATGTATAGCAGCACAGACAAGCAAAGTGGTCCATCTGATAAGTGTCAACATCCCATTCGAGGTTACTGAGAAGTCCTTCGATCAATGGAGGACAGTAAGTGCACTGGCAGTTGTCTGTAGGACCTATTTTCTTTGTTATAGTGCTGAAATGCTGCATAAGAATGTTGCGTAACAACAAATGAAAATTTTATTGTTTTCTAGCTTCATGTTTTTTATTAACAGTAGGAAAGATGAGATAGTGTATTTCCTGCTCGAAAATTCATGCTTGTCTCCTAAGTTTAGACAATGAAATGCAATTTTCACCCTTTCATTGCATAACATATGAAGGACACGCTACAACTAGAGCAAATGCTGCTAAATGAGTCAACGATGTGTTTTGGTCCTTTTAACCTACTAGATATACCAACTGATTTTGTCTGTCCTTTCAAGGCAGAATTCACTCAAGTAAACTATTACAAAAAAACTCTTAATTGCTGAATAATCTTCCAGAGATCTCTTTATGCTTTGCACATGCTTCAAGCATTCGCGGTCATTCAAAAAAAAATGCCACAGTGATGGAAGTTTAGTTTGGGAAAACTTTATTCTGAAAGTCTGAAGGCGTGCACCCTAGAAATGATGGAAGTGACAATTAACATTTCACAGGAAGAGTAATACTTTGGAGCAGCCGTAAATGTTTACGACAGAAAAAAATGCTCATTAAGAGTACCCACTGGTATTTAGGAAGCATAAAATTTCCCACGCTATAAAGTTCAGAGCATTGTCGAAGCATCTCGTAAATGCTAACAGTGTATTCAAGAAACAACAATCAATATAAATTTAATGAAACAAACAATCGCAGGTTGTCAAAAATGTGCTCTGAAGTAAGCTACAATTGAAAATACTAGTGTTTGTGGCACAAATCAAAACTGGAAAAGCTGAGTGCCATATTTTAGAAGCAACCATAGTACAATATAAGTGTTGCCAAATGAGAGTAGATAATCGGCATGAGGTAAACACAATCCTGCTAATTTTCACATTTCACCACACTAGCCTGCATATCTAACAGAGAAAAAAAAGAACAGCTAAATGAGATATATGCTTAATATGCCAGCTTTTGTAACGCAAATGAGATTAGAGTTGATAATTCTGCACACATGTAGCACGCTGGGATGATAGTACACATAGTCTTTTCAGTTTCTCTAGTCGGTCAAACACAAAAATTCGTCATTATCATTCTTTAGGTGTCATTTTGGAGCGGGTTTAGAGCAATCCCTAAGAAATATTACTGTTTGGAGAAGTTTGGAGGCATTGGAGCAGCACTTCCACTACGGCCGCCAGACCTGCGCGGAACACGCAACGCAGTCATGGCGAAGACTAAAAGAGCGGCCTCTCACAGTCTTTTCTTAACACTCTTTCGGGTAATCACAAGAAGCACACTTGAATAGGTGCCCTTTATGTCACAAATGATCATAAATTTTGTGCAGCAGGCGGGCCCACGGTTTCGGCTGGCCTTCATTATGCTATCCTTCGTCATCCTTCGAAGAAGCGTGGTATCCCCTATACACTTGCAAATAATTTTGTGCAATTTTTTTATGCAGTGGCTGGCGACAACAAAGCGGGTATGTGCTACACTTAATAGGTGATTAAGAACAAGCTTTAGTAATGAGTTGTAGCACTGAACAACGCACTCATTATGCAATTCGCACACTGTGACGCCTGGTAGATCCTTCGCTATTCTAAAACGCTTTATTATTCATACTAATGCAATTCCTTTCCCCACATGAAGCCTATCTAAGGAGAGTTTGAAACAAACTTACGGGCACGGGGTGGCTCTGCAGTAGAATGCTGGGCTGTGATGCAGGGAACCCGGGTTTGAATCTCGCTCTGTTCTCCGTGTTTTTGTTTTCATTTTTATTTATTATTTAGTGCAATATTCGTTAAAAACACCGGCAGCAGGAAAATAATGGCACCACACGCAACCCTTCTTGTGATTTGATAACAGCTTTCCCTGTGAAAAGAGATCATGCTACAATGTTACTTAATTGAACGAGACAGCCCTTGAGAAATTAAACAGAGAAACAATGAAAAACAATTAAGTAGGAGACGGTGACTTGCCACTGAACTCTGGAGTGAGCCCAGCTAGGCACTGGGAGTAAGTACTGCTCAAATATATTTTTCGCTCTGCCAGAATAGACAAGTCGGTCAAATGTGGCAATCGAATCAGCCACACCTCAGCAGACAGCCTGAAAACATCCAGAAGGAACATTATGAAATACAGTGTACTTTCTTTGCTTCCCGTCACAATTTAAAGTATTATATTCACCATTCGCATTTATTGAAATTTCTCTCATTCTGCACTGCGATAGAGATCATTTATCCACTGTAAGAGGGGTACTGTGCTCATTTAGCAAAATAACAATTTTAACATTGATTACCGTTACAGAAAAATCTCATCAATTCCAAGCCAGTTAGTTAAAACTTGCAGTCAATTTGAACTGACCCGCTGGTCACGGCAGCACCCTGTTTATTACTATGAGGGCGGGGGGACTCCGCAATTCAAATGCGTTCGTTTCCACATCAGTGAATTCCACTATGGTACATACAGCCGCCCCTTTCTTTTTTAAACCTGGGTCAATAAACGCCGATTTCTGGCATCCTGGTGTCCGGTTCTCTGAACAATCATGCAGAAAGCAGTCGCACATGACTGTTCATCAGGAACATGTGCGTATCGTCCTTCCTTTCGCCGCCATGCTTCGTTGTACGGCGCTTATCGACGGAACAGTCGACGCTGCGCGTTCAGGTTAGAAAAATGGCCGGCTGTACTTCAACTGACAGAACACATTCACTACTTGGCACAACACAACGTAGTATTTCAGCAGCGGCACTCGTCACTGATCTATAGATGCAACATTTCAGCAGCTTCACAAAGCTATCCAGATATTTTTGGTAGCCAGAATTCAAAAAGGCGACACTGGTATGTTCACCAGTTTCTCCAGTGTCGGCAAGGATGAATCGCAGCTCCAGAATACAGCTCAATATAACTTCATGCTTTATCACATTACCACTCAGTAAAGGGTCTCGTTCAAGTTCGCAAGGTTCTGCATGGCCGACGGCTCGAACAGCGCCTCCTCGATTGCTAGTTCGAACCATGGAGGAAGAAAAAAGGTTGGAACACGGTGGTACAGGGTACTAGAAGGTGGCAGTGGAATGAAGGAGGCGGCCGCGCCGCATCTCGGCTGATGCTCCGGCGGGTGACAGTAGCGGCGGCGCTGTTGTCTCATGGTACTGAAGATCTCATGAGCGTCTGCATTATAGGAGCGTGCGCGCCGAAGCCTGCGAAAGTGTGTAATTGCCCGTTTTTAGCGCGTATAACGCGTTTCTGAGGCTTTATTAATGAATGCACCTGCTGCGCTCCTTGGTGCACAAGGCAATATGCAGGCACGCCGAAATATCATCGATACATTCACTGTTTCAAGAGCCTGCCGATCAACAAACTAAAAAAAAAAACTGTCAATCGGAATATACAAGATCCGCCTGGCTTCTCACTCAAGCAGCGCTTTGAGCTCTGTTACACCATAAGTGGCTACTGGTGAACTCCAAAGAGAGGAGAAGTATCAAAACCGCAATGGAATTATACGCTCGTTATGTCGGCTCTCTCTACAATATCTAGAGCACGCGGCTTTGTTCATATGAGCCTACATGCACGCGATTGTTTCATGGGAAACCCGAGTGTAAACAACGTTGTTACAGGACGACTCAGTTTTATCCCGCCAGTTTTGTGAAATATAATAATTGCTGCTTTCAGAAAGGCTTATTACACATTAAGCATTCAAAACAACACACAAACATATTAAAAAATGCCAATTGTATATATAGACTGTCTGTTAATCTGCGTAAATTCATTGTAACCACTCCTAATTTTGTGTCGACCACTTAAATTGGCCTGCTTTCCTAATATTCTATTGGCGTAACGCCAATGCAAGCCCACAAATTTATGACAATGTCTTGTGTTTTAAGTGAAGTTCTATTTTTAGGTGCCAAGAGTTTAGGCGGGCAATGGTGCATCTTGTTTAGAGAAATGTAACTTGTATAAGTACACACACACGCACACACACACAATATATATATATATATAAATTAACCTGGTACACGTACGAGAAAGCAAGAAGTTCCTTTATAGCTTTACGTTTCAGCCGTGGCACGGCCCTCGTCAGAGGATGAAAAGTGAACAATGCATATGCCGCTTTTAAGGGGTACTGATATCTCGAAAAAAAACGTCAGGAGTTCAAAATCAGACATCGGTGACAATTCATTTTGATCTATCACCTCGTGTAACAAGATAAGTTCTACAACTTAAGGCACATATAAATAGGAAGCCATCGCATCAGTGAAACACATAAACACGTAAAACGCTGATGACGCCACAAATGAGACACGACAGATTAGGGCTACATGCGTGGCAAAACAGATATCAGCCGTCTCTACTTCGGCACGGCACACATGAAAGTAACGAAAGATCACTAAATACTTTTTAGAAGTCACCAGGGTCACTATACAAAATTTAGAACATGCGACTTTAATGCAAGATGCGGTGGTAAAAAAAAAAGAGTGGGGTGCGTTAGAAAAAAAAAGAGTGTGTGTGACGGGAGGGGGGAGGATAGTGTATGAACATGATAAACCTTGTCACCCACAAAGAAAGGTGACACGTCCGATGCTTTCATTTATGTCAGCGTTAAGACTGTTCAATTTATTGATGAGGTAGGATTCGTGAACTTCTCGGTCATGATGAGTTTTAAATCCAGACTGTAGTGTCGTAGCCATGATGTTTGAAAAGGGGTGACCTCGCATCTGGACATGTTTTGATAGTGGAAGATGAGGTAGGTTAGAAGCGTGGGCTCTATGGTTGTTAAAGCGTAATCTGAATGATGTTTCGGTGTGACCTATGTATTGCTGGTGGCATGTGGAGCACTCAAGCATGTACACAACATTGGCGCTGTCGCAAGTGCAGTTTCCGTTGATTCTCATGGTAAAGCTTGAAGCGCTGCTGGTTACTGAGTGTGAAGTTGTCATGTTAGGGCATACCTTTAAACGGGGTTTATTGCAAGTGTGACAGCCAACATAGTTCAGCCGGTTGTTTATTTTGGACGAAGTTAAATATATCACGCAGGTTTCACGACTGGCGATAAACCACCTTGGGTGGTTCCGCAAAGATGTTTTTTAGGTGGTCACTATGAATCAAGATGTTGTGGTGTTTCTTCAAAATGTTGGTTACATTCGGAGCTGATGCTGAGTGCGTTAAAATCAGATTTACACTGTTACGTAACGAGCTTGTTGATGGTTTGTTACCCGTGAGCATATCCTCGCGGTCCTCCTTCTTTAGGGTCTTGTCAATGATTCGTGAGGGGTATTTTTGTCTGGTTAGTGCACCTCAAAGGTACTTACGGTCGAACGAACTCATTGTTGTCGGAGCAGATACGTTTAAAACGAATGACCTGACTGTATGTAATGCTGGTTTTGCAGTGTTTTGTGTGGCTACTTTGAAAATGAAGGTATTGATGTTTGTCAGTCGGTTTCCTGTACAGCTTCGTCGGTTTTCGATGGGGCAATGTTGCCGTGACATCAAGAAAATTAACACTGATAGTTGAGTATGAATGCGAAAACGAGGCTATAGTTGTAAAGCCACGGGCCGCATGTGGCCCACAAGAATGACACACAATCGTCACACAATGCGAATTGATCAACGAGAGGGTCATTCAATGGTTCGAGTTCATTAGAAATACTGATTCGTAATTTTTCACTGTGATTACGGCTCGTTAGTCACCACAAAAAGTGCGCATAGGGTCTATGTGAAGGCCTACACATATGGGTAGTGAATACATTGTTTGTGCGCGAAATATTAGATAGAGGCGTATTGGGTGCTTCCTTACTTCATGAAAGCTACGGTGGTTTATGGCATAATGGGTACATTGTATGTGTACTTGCATAATTCCCAAAGATAGTCTAGAACGGGCTATGGAACGAAGGATGTTCCCGCTTTCGCTGAGACTGTGCTGCGGTGTCTGCGGAAGCCTGATTTTTTTTTCAAAGCAGTTCCAAGCAGTGGCGTGGCTGTGTATTAGCAAACTTTCTTTCCAAGCCGAGGGCCAGGGTTGGATTTTCACTCAAACGAAAGATGTTTATCCATTTTGTATGAAAGTTTGCCAATTTTTGGCCACAGACAACGTTCATTTTTCACCCCCAACGAACGACACTGATGCCAACGCCGTTGCCAGAATTTCTGTGAAACAAGCTTTATGATACTAACGTCTTAATAAGCACATTAATTTAGTTATTTACGATCCGCTTCGGCAGATACGGGAGGCGAGGACGTTTCACGCAGACGCCTCCAAAGAACTGTAGATAGTGTGTGCAGAACCATAAAAGTAGATCGCTTATATTGCTCTTCTTACGCAGTTGATTGAGCGGAGGGTGCATCTGCATCCACTTGGTTTTGCCATCGTTTTCCAGCAGAGCTGGTCGAGTGTCGCAAAATGCGCTAGTAAAAATCACAATATTATGCACTTCCCTGTCCTCTCTCTGGTCGCTACATCTGCGCGTGGAGAAGTGATAGCAACGTTTCTATACAAGTGCCTAACAGCATGAAAACCAGTTATATTTCATTCAAGTAGGCGGCATTACTTAGCTTGGTAGGCTTGCTGACTTTACAGGCTACTGCGTCATTACGAATGAACGCCCACTACTGTTAGAGGGCAGCCATTCGTAACAGAACACTGATTGCCCTACTTCCTCCACACACAACTATCATGACATTTCGACACAGCGTTAGCCGACTTCATTTAAACACCCCGTCACTGCGCATGCCTTGTATTGTTTAGAAGAATGTATGTTCGACGATTTAGAGTACGCGTACTTTAGGCTGTGCGAAGAACAGGGCTTTATGTTTAGGGAGAGGGGTAAACGATTTAGAGTACTTGGTACTCTACTATGGGAGAGCTTAAAGCCGTGCCTTCGGCCTCACACTTGAGGCCGCATTGTCAAAAACCACGCAACCACGCTCAGGCGTGATCAAAAAGAAGCATTGTGATTGTTTGAGCAGATGCATAAAAAATTCGCTCCTCTTCAAACCTCTCAATAGAAATGCCTCAACGGCCCTAGTGAGTCGGGCAGTTTGGCACCATTATTATACCACAATTTTTCACAATAGGAAACGACATATCTACAGCTGCCATGATTTTTACTGTTGGCATAGTATCTTTAGTTCAATTTAGCACTTTTACGTTTTTCAGTAGATCTGTGCAAAAAAATTGCCGCGCGTCTCCATGCTTTTCTTTCACGAGGCTTTTCTCTCCACAGGCTTTGTTTGATAAATGGACGCTAAAATGGCAGGATTCTTTGATAAGGAAAACTTGAGTAGAACGCAGAGTGAGTAGTAGCTCCTGATTTTTCGCTTTTTGACCGGCAATGTTCAAAGTATGAATGCAGCGACGAGATCAAGATGCTAGTCGTTGAGCAAGGGATTGAACTTTCGACGGGTCTCTTTCGCCGTGCTATCCGTGATATCTATTGCTTGCGAATTTCTCCTGAGCTCTATCATTTTCTACATCTTTCAGGGAACTGGCATCTTAATATGCTTAATTTGGGGATTTTGTTGGCGCTGGAAAAGCAACATTACGTGCCCTATCACAGGCACTAATTAGTTATCGCGCTCCTTCAAATGAAAAAAAGCGGTAAAGACAATAGTTTTGGTTCTTCGTGTCCTTTATATTTAAGACAGTCTTGATGTTCTGCTAGTCCGAGTGAAATGGATAGCAGTTCGCCAACGCGAGATAACTATAACAATTACAGGGGCAAACAAAACTATGTCATCGTAAGTCGTAATAGTTACGTGTACACGCGCATATACTGAGCGTCTGCAGGGATATAATTGTTGTCTTGTAGTGTACATGGGCACTAACACTCGAAGCTTACGCTCACTGCGTGTCTTCGCGAAGCAATGTCTTCATACAAATTCTTCTTAGCCTCCTTAACCAGCAGGCTAACAGAGGAGCGGAGCAAAATTAGGACAGAAGATTGGGTTAAGGTGGTACGCGTTCAATATTGCGGAAACGGCGTGATGAAAAGAGGCAACAAGACTTATTCGGGGGTTTTCAGTCTTTCCGTCGTGCCATGCACTTCACATGAAAGCGAAAAAGCGACGAAAATACTTGGCCGAACGGGGAGCTGATCGAAAGTACAAAGGCAAGGCATAGCTATTGCCCAGTAAAAGGGGGACCGCACTCATTTACTGAAAATAATGCAATAGTAAAAGCAAATGTGGAAAATTAAGAATGGACCACAACCTCAAACGTTACAAGTTCAAAAAAGGCGCTGCACACTTGCGGTGCACTCGAATGATCACGTCTATGTCTTTGCAAAGTGAACTTTACAGTGTGTGTGAAATTGAGTCTCTGTGGCAACTGCAGCGCCATCTGAGAGCACTCTACATGTGGCTCCACAGAACATGTGGAAAAAAGACCTTAAATCGTGTTTGATAAGCATAGTGTTTTTTTTTTCAATCAGAAATATTCAGAACAACTTGGCCACAGAGCGCATTATCTGAATACTTTGTTAAGAGTCAATTATTCCGAATAATGAGATTGCATAGATAATGTTGCGACTTTTTTTTCTTGCAATCAAGATAACTTCAGATTGTTTATCGAGGGATAAAACGTTGGCTTAGGTTGACATTACTGCGTGCGAACGAGAAACAAACATAAACATAGGCGATAATGTTGCGTTGATTTATTACAAGAACGATTATCGTCTTTATAATGAATCAGCGTGAAGGGCTGCCTATGAAAACGTTTAACGGTGATTACTTCAGTTCGTCCCACTTTGCCTCTTTCTATCTTCTTCTTCTTCTTCTTCTTCTTCTTCGTCTTCTTCTTCTCCGTCTTCTTCTTCTTTTTTTTTTTAATCCAGCGAAACATCTGGGAAGTTTAAAGCATCTGGGAAGACTGGGAAGCTCAAAACGTATCCGCCTGGTGTGCGACCGATGACGGCGCTGTGAACCACGCCTGTATGACATCAGATCGGGGATTCTGGCGCTTTCATCTGCTATGTAGGTAAAACTCAACAAGGAAGTAATTGGGTTCGTTATCTTTGCACTATGGCTACCGACGCTGTGCGAACAACCATAGAGGTGTCTGTTTCTGACGTTCATTTTACAAGCACAGTGCATTGTTTGTTAGAACTGGGGCCACTTCTCTCCGAGGCAAGTGCTGCGAAACAGTGAAGCACTGCTGTGTGGCTGAATGTACTTCGTCCGCCCGTGTCTTCACGCATATCCTGAGAAACCGAACCTCAAGAAGTGGACCGTCAAGCTCAGGGTGTAAAACGCGACCCACGTTGTTATCCACCGTGTGCCATGCCCAGTTCGTTGATAGTAATTTTTGTATAGATGCCGTGCGTGCCACTCTTTCGTAAGCTTGTAACCGTGTTTCATTGAATCGCCAGTACTTCATCCATTTATTGCACGCAGGCTATAAGCGTAGGCGACTTACACCAGGTGTAACGCCGTCCCAAAACCTGCGCGAAGGGGAGCCGATGACGCGTCCACCGAATCGCCTCGCTGGTAAGCGAGCCTCGTGAATGCAACTGAATGGTGCAGTATATCTGAGGCTGCGGCTTTATTTGGTTGGCATATATGCATACGTAAGCAGTTTACTCATGAAGACAAGCGCACGCCTAGTGCAATGCTTTCAATTATTTATAAGCGAAGCCTGATGCCATTGTTCAGTGCACATTCATTAAATATTTGACCTGACGAAGTGCAGACACTTTTTATTAAGCGGAAATCCTTAAGCTTTGTTTATGCCACGTATGTGAACAGAAACTCGACCCACCTTGCTTTTGCCACGTTATATCTATGTGGGGCTGTGCGCAATACGAATAATAGGCGATAAGTATTTGTTATATTCACATACTTAGGTGACAGCCTTCTGCGGCAATTTTAAAAACTACTTCGTTTATAGTGTTCTCGCTGAACCAATATTAATGAGATAGACTGCAGTCATCGCCCCGGGATTTGATCAAGGCGGCTCTGGCCCCCGGCCCAAGCCACACCAGCACCTGTCCTAAACACCGGAGCTAAATTGTATAGTACGGCGGCAACTAGGTGATGAGTGGAAGTACTCACACTTATATAGTTTCACTTTCTTACCAGCGATGCGTTTGGTGGCATCGGCATGCTCGTCTGCAACCCGGGAGATTTTTTGCACCTGTCGATCAGGCCGCTGCTAAAACAAGTTCGTAATTGCATTGTAAAACAATCGTTGCAGGTGTTAGCATAATCTGGCGAGACGGTTCATCAGACAAAGTTCCCACCTGGGGGTGAGGAGGGATTGAGGAGATGGGGGTGAGGAGGGATTAAAAGGATAGGAATAAGGTGTAGAGAGAAAGAAAGAGGCATGAGGTGGAAAGTCAGAGAGTGACGACATATCGAGGAGATAGGAGAGATAGGAAAGATGGAAACACGGTCACAGGAGTCCGAGGACGGGGCACCACTTGCGAGAGCTTTTGTCGGCGTCAGGAGGCGGCATAGAGCAAGTCCAGTCGGTCAAAGCTACACTGCCGTCGTAGGTCAGCGTCAGGAGATGACGTAGGACCATCCCAGTTGGCCAGAGCTACGATGACGTCGGAGATCGCAAGGGCACAACCGGTCGGCATGGAATCCAACTAGCGAGAGACCTCGTGTACGTTTATTCGCAGATAAAGGAGATTAATGAGTGCTTTTTCTCGACGTGCGGTTGAGTGTTGCGGATGGTGGACATAGTAAAGGGAGAGAGAAGTGTGTTGCGAGCGGGTGGAGGAGCCGGAAGCTGCGGTCATCGTGGCGTAGACTCTCGAGACGGAGCATCGCGGCGTCATGAGAGTCTCCCATAGAGACGCTCACAATGTGACCAAGGAGAACTCATAGAGGGCACTGGCTCCGACAACGGCGTTATATAACCTGGTTCACAGTTATCTTTCTACGATACCTGTAGTGACACACCCGGATTAGATAGGCTCTCATAATCCGAAGCTTGACTCCAAATTCAGCATTGAAGAAATCAGAATGGCACTGCAGTACCTTATTGGTAGATCCGCCCTGGTCCTGACAGCATTACAAACTGACTCCTGTGTAATCTTGATGACCTCTTTAGTGAATACCTCACTTCTAATATCGATGAAAGCTGGAATACTGAGAAAATGCCTGCTGCATGGAAGGTATTGCACACCAGATTGATTCTGAAACCCTGCAAAACATCTAGTATAGAACACCTACACACACCCTATCTCGCTAACATCGTGCATAGGCATAGCTATGGAGCATGCAGTACTCAACAAAATTACTCGGCACCTCGAGAACAACGAAGTTACCCACATAATATGATCGGCTTTAGAGCGAATCTCTCTACGCAGAACGCCATTACTCTAATGAAACAACAAATCCTGGACAACAACACCCGTGCTATCAAAGCCATTCTCGGCCTTGATTAGGAGAAAGCCTTTGATAAAATTTCGCACTCTTTTACACTTGACGCAATATCCTACTTTAATCTGGGCACCAACTTCTTAAACTTTAAAGCTGGGGACCTTTCTTCCAAAAAGGTTGAACTAGGTACATGCGGCACCCCCAGAGGTTCAGTTATTTCGCCATCCCTGTTCAACATGGCTATATGATTGGTATGGCCAGAGAGCTGCAGAAAATAGACGGCATTGAGCACACCATATACGCAGATGACATCACCATCTGGGCGACGAGTGGTTGCAAATGGAACATAAACAGGCGTTGCAATCGGCAGTACATACAATCGAGTCCCACCTCCTTCCCACCAGGCTGAGATGCTTGCCAGCGAAGCCTGAACTGCTCCTTTACCGCCCTGTCAGGCGGGGTGAAAGCCCCGTGATTGGTAGGAATCACGTCCAAGCATTGCTTTTCATACGAGTTGTGGTACAGAAACACCCAAAATTAAGCATATACGCGTTCTGGGTATAATCATTGAAGAAAATGGCACCAATAGTGTTACTGTCAACAAGCTTGTAAGAAAAACAACTACGCTACACGCCTGCTCAAGCGAGTTGCCAACAAACACAATGAAGTAAAGGAAAACAATCTCGTTCGTCTGGTACAATTCCTCGTCCTCTGCCACTTAGGGTACATTGCTGTTATGCACAACTAGTACAGGAATGAACAAAACAAACTCAATGCACTCCTCGAAAGGCGATTAAAAGCGCTATTGACATTTCCTGCAGTAATAGTACGTATCGGCTCCTGCAGCTTGGTATCCACAACACCCTAGAAGAAATTGCGGAGGCACAGCAGCGCTCTCAGATTACAGCCTATCATTTTCAGTGACGGGCAGACATATCCTCAAGAAACTCGGCTACACGGAACATTCATACCATGGTGACTCTGTATAAATATCAGCGAGATTTCGAGAGCTCTTAACGGCCACTCAAATTCTCAGATATGTTCATCCGGAACGCAATTACCCAGGACGCCAAGCCCGAGCCACAATTATCTTCAGAAATAATCAACACGACAGTAAAGCCTGTTCTCGATCGAAGCGGTCTCAAATTCAACGCGGTTCTTTTAAACCACAAAGGAGAGCTGTACCTCGCTCTACACCAAGGACCCGCTCGTTGCCGAGCAGGTTGCTATTGCACTGGAGATAGTTGACGACAACGTGAAATTCAGATGTAGTGACTCTAGATCAGCAGTCTGGTTCATCGCTAATGGCAGAATTTCGCCGCAGACACATTCTCCAGAGCACTCGTAAAGAACTCTGTCATCATACGCTTATTTAGTTCCCTGCTCACGTCGGACAGATCCCTGGCTGCCCCGTCAAGCTCAATGAAACCGCGCACAGTGCTGCGCGCGTACTGACTGACCGCGCAGATACTGGCCGATTCGAGGCCGTGGAAAACAGGGACGTGCCATCCACCTACAATGCAATTACGAAGCACTTCTACCTCTCCCGTCGGGTCTTCCCGCTGTTGAGCCCTGAGCTAAGTCAGCCTCAAGCTTTCACTACATAAGTCTATTGCAAACGAAGTTATACCCAAATCCACGTGTCCCCTACGCCTTATACCCGGAGCTCTACGATAATGATATATGAAACCAATTGCAAACTCTCCCAGGGTACGCTTAGACACATGTTCTGGGAGTGCACTAAAATGTATAACGATGTTAACCCCGATGCTACTTCGGCGAGGTGGGCGGCTGCCTTGCGTAGCTGCAACCTATCCGACCAGAAATAGGCTGTCCCGATGCGGCTGTTAGGCTATAGGCCTCTCAGTCCCAACTTGGGAGACCTGAGCGTGTTCGCGTGCTTCTCACAGGACATTGATAAATGTTATTCCATCCATTGATGAGAAATAGCTTGAGGAATAAATATGATTTAGACATGTGACCTCAGCGAGGCCGTGGTATATTCACAGATCCGCACTGGTTCTTAAAACTCCTCCAGTGAAACGTGCTTGCAGGTGTCATGTCGGCCAAAGAACCGAGTTAACATACATAACAGGGCAGTTGTCTCAAACTCACCCAAGCTTACGGGACACAGTGATGCAATTTAGTCCTGCAAGGGCCGGGAGAGTGAAGTGGAGGGGGGGGGGGGGGAGAAGGCATGAACACTACTTTACAATACACTGCCTTATGAAAGAACGCTTTTTCCCTACATGATTTGGCGTCATATTCCTGCAACGTATGCGCATTGCCGCTGGATGCTTGTGCGCTTTGATCCAGCGGCCGTGATATGGGTATATATCTCCAAAGTGCTTCAAAGTTTTACATGGTGTGTGAATTACACATTTAAAGGTAATAATAATTCTTGTGGTTAACGTCCGAAAACCAAGATTTGGAGAAAAGATTAGTGAAGGGCTTCACAAAGGTTAACCACGTGAACATAAACCTAAGTACACGAGCCTGAAGCATTTTCGCCTCCACCGAAAATGCACTCATCTCGGTGGGTATTTCATCACGTGATCTTAAACATAAATTTCATTGATTTTTTTTGTTTCGCCTTAATATTTGAACACACGATGATAATGTAAGGTACCCAAGAAAAGAATCATTGAGAACAGTAGCTTCTGAGTAGCTTACTCGAACGAAGCGTTAATAATTTCGAATGGCGAGAAAATCAAGCGAGCGTCATTTAGCAACGCGACAAACAATTTATTCTTTGTAAATCTGCGGGCCGCAAATGACACGGCCGCAGGCCGCATGTGGCCCCAAAATTGGCATATGTCATCACACATTGCGAATGGCGCAACGAAAGGGTCATTAAATGCTTCCAATCTATAATAAAATACTCATTGTCACATATGACGAAAATAGAAAAAGGAAAAATGGTGCACAGAATGCAAATAAGAAAACTAATTCTACCAAAAAAAAACAACAAGAGCGTGGCTGTCCACAAAAGATTGGACGAGATTCCGCAAGTCATTTGCGCAAACAATACTCGATTCGCTGAATGTACAAATTCGTGATGTGCGTCCTTTGATCATGGAACCTAAACTCACAGACATTCTGTACCACAATATTTTTCCGAACGACCCGAAATTATTACCTCACGGAATGTTAAATGGACTATATCACAAGAGCATCTAAATAATCTACCGACGAATGTGGTTATTGCAACGAATGCATCGCAAACTGAGGAAAAATCTGACATAGGCTGCCCTCAATTTTGATTGGTCTTTTTTGTTACGACTGCCGAATTTCATCCCATTTTTTATAGCTGAATTTATCGCCATAATATTAGCTCTCAAAAAGTTACCCCGTTTAAATACAGTAGTAGGAATCATCATTGACTAATTATCTTTGTGTTCTTTTCTCTCTGCATCTGGTGAAACGCCGCTTCTAAAGCTTTTTGGAATACTAGTTCCCGCGCACCTACAATGTTTCCACTTAATTTGGGTACAAGGACACAAGGCTTTGCTTTTAAACGAAAGCGTTATTTCTTTATTAAAGGCGCGCTTTTGATGTCAATCATTCCGGTTTTCCAACAGACAACATACATTACAATTGCATGATTCCGCACCTTACCTTTCAAAATATGCCTACCAGACCCCATCTTGACAGTTTCTCCAGAATATAAGCACCTATTATTTCCCTGGAAAAGTGAGTTATCGTGGTCGAGAATAATGAAAGTGGCCATAACCAAACTTTGCTGCCGGGTTACCTCGCTCAATTTTTACCTGCATAGAGCATGTCAAGCGTTGTCTCCTCTGTGTATCTTCTGTAAGGAGGATGAAACAATCAGTCATTACTTTCTATTCTGTCACCGCTATACGTCATTGAGAAGAAAATTCATAGCACCACCTCTTCGAAACTTGGGTCTGGAAATATCCGAATAAGTTGTTCTGTCATTTGACACCTCTACTCTGGGTTACAGTCACCGGGATATTTACTACGTTATAGAGGAATTTATCAGTCACAATAAAGGATATAGAAGTAAATTCTTCAGTCTTTTAAACATTTAAATTCTATTACTTAGTAATTATTTGTGTGAAACCTATCCCTAGCATCTACGAGTAGTATTGCTAAGAAAAAAAAACAAATTTGCCTAACACTCGGCCAATCTCCTGTATTGGGTAAAAACCGTAAAATGAGGAGGAGAAGGAAGAGGAGGAGAAGAAAAAGAAGAAGAACGCGCATACCAAATTAATCGGGTTTGGCAAAACCACCTGTCTATTCATCTCCCATAATCAATGTGTAGCTATTAGTGTCTATTTCCTTGTTGATTTTTTGCTCAGTCTTTGAATCTTTATTTTTTTAATTTACTGTCTTCATTTGACAACTATTTTTTCCTTTTTTGTTGTAAGCAATAGTGCAGTTATCGTCCATATGAGACAATAACTGCACTGTTCTTTTGGCGATAACATAACTGTTCTCTTGGCCCATCCCCAGGAAGGTGTGTGAGCCATGGATTCTAGGCTACAAACAAACAAACAAACCAACAAACAAACAAGCACGGGAGAAGCTTGGCGTAGACGACGGATAAGACGGCAGATGTTCGAGGCAGCGTGGGTCCTGGCCCAGGATGCCAGCGCGTCGGAAGCTGTCGAGTTTTTGCCTCAGCGAGCTACCATCTTCGTGGCTCCGGTGGTCCAGCTTTCGGGCGGTGCAGCGAGCGGCCGGGACCAATCAGCGTCACGCCGCGACCTTCAGCGAACCTGGGCTTGTGCAAACTCGTCTGCCACATCAACGGCGCATGGACCAGAGGGGCCTGGGAAGTACCCGGAGTACCTGCTGGTATCTATAGTTCAAGCACTGCACGACAACGACGTCCTCTTATTGCGGAGCGTTTGCGATGGGCCTTTCCCATTCAGCAGGAACAACTAGCACGGACGCACGCAGTCAGCTACGCTCGGCTGTTGGCGCGACTGACAATCGTGGTGAGCTCCCGACACGCTGCACCCCGTTCGCCCAAGAAACGTTAACCGCTGAATTTTAATGCACGTACGCGCCTAGAACGTGCCTTATAAAGGACGTGTTAACTGTTGTGTTTTGGGAGACCGAATCAGTTCTAGGGATTTTAGTCTTTTGTGTGTACTCTATGTGTTTGAGTGTGCGATGAAAGGTCTTTTTGTTCCACACCCCGTGTTCCCTTCATGCGTTTATCCCGCTTGATTCAAACAAACTGAGCCTGGCGAGATCATAACGTGACACTCATCCATATATCTTCACTGTCATCAGCCACAGAAAAAGTGTGCATAATGCCTTTCATCGTTGTAGCATGTACATCGCAGAATAAAAAGCAGTGGCAGATTGGGTGCTTGCCTACTTTTTGAAAATTGCTGTGGTTTGTGGCATAGTGAGTACCTTGCATGTGTATTTGTATTGGTCCCTAAAATAGCATTATGAAAGTCTAATACGGAAATTTCATCGGCTGTTATGTTTACAGATTCTCTGGCTCTTCGCGATGCACTATGTGTTGGTGCTGAATCGCACATAATAAAGGCGTTTCCTGCATTAGTCCCATCCTTTAATTTGAGAAAAGTTAGATTAGTTTGGGTGCTGAGCCATAAAGCTTGCTCTTAAACGAAATCGCCGATTCTGTAGCGATGTCAGCATAAGTGGGCCAATTTTACCGTGTTTTACACCATCCGCTTACGTAACGGCTTCGAGGTTTCGCAGGCAGACCATGATAGAAGGCTCCAAAGGTACATCGCTCACTAATTCGACTGAATATTGGCAATTGTTGTATCTCTGGCACCGATCCTCTTGTGACACACGTAAACTAAAAGTTGCAATTACGAGGCTGCGCTAGGGTGCCCAAACTAAATTTCTACCAAGACGGGTCTGGTCAGGCTCTTTCTCGAATGTGTGCTTTCTGTGGCGAACCAGAAACTATGGATCGTTACTTTTTGACATGTCGGCGATTTACTACAGCTCGTAGATCCAAGTGGGAAAATACTTTACGTGCTATTGGAATGAATATATCCATGTCTGGGATTCTGTTGTTTGGAGCCTCTATTTCTGGGTCGGCCAATGCAAAAGTTTACGAGGCAGTGCGGAATTATCTGAATGAAACGAGAAGAATAACAACCTAATATTATTCTTCTGTGTCAATATACGCATAACTTCTCCTCTTTGTTCATTTTTTCAAGTTAGGTTTTGATCTCGCTTATTATCTACTACTAATACGAAAACTTAATAGTAAGTATAGATCAGTGATCATCAAAACTTCATTCTAAAGTTTGTAACGTTTACAATTTATCAGTTCCCTTACTCCAAAATCAAAATAATTTTTAAGGCCACTTATTTATTGGCTGACCCCCACAGTGAGTATGAGACACAAGTGAAGGGCAAGAAGAACAAGAACTAGCCTACAAAGGGCTGTGCAAGGGACGGTGTTGCAGCTTTCATTGTGAATGATGTGCGTGTTCGGCTCAGACCCTGCTTTTTTTTCTTCTTTAAAGCAGTTGTAAGCAGGGGCATGACTGTGTGGTAGAACGCCTGCTTGTCGCGCAGGTCAAGGCTGGGTTCTCAATCGAACCAAAAATTTTCATTTATTTTATAGAAAAATATGTCAAATTTTTCGGCAATGGATTTTTCGCTCACAACACATGACGCCGACACCAACGCCGATGCTGGAATTTTCCCGAAACGAGCTCTGCAATAGAAACACGGGAATAAGCACCTTTCACGAAGCGTTTACGATCCGCTTCGGCAAGACCTGCGTATACTAGCGATTTTCACAAAGACGCGTTGAAGCAACTATAGCACGTGCGCAGAACGATCGTACGATCGGGTAAACGTGCAACGCATATCTCGCTCAAATGAAGATGTCGATAGATCGGAGGGTGGAGGTGCATGCACTTGGTTTCGCACTCGTCAAAAACGCCATGTTATGCAGTTCCCTTTCCTCTCTCGGGTCGCTACATATGCGCGTGGCTAAGCGATAGCGATGCTCCGATACAAGGATCTAACAGCATGAAAACAAGTCATATTTTATCGGTAATATTTCATTGAACTAGGCGGCATTATTAGCTGAGCTTGGTAGAACGCTCAATACTCACTAATGTTACGGCGCATGTCACTATTAACAGAATAGTGAATGCGCTACTACCACATACAACTGTCGTGAAAATGCGACACGTCACTCGCCGACTACATAAAAAAACCTGGGTGCAGCAGGTTCCCTGTTCTGTATAAAAGAAATGTTCGACGATTTAGAGTGCGCTAAACTCTACTATGGGAGAGCATAAAGCTGTCCTATTACCCGGGTGAAATGTGTGTTTGGATGGAGTGTAATTAGTTAGAGCACTTGGCACTCTATTATGGGAAAACAAAAAGCCGTCCCGAAACTTTTACGACTATGGCAAAAAGACACCAATAAGCGTGTGTTTTGACATCGTTTCCTGAGAGCAACAGAGCTACTACACTTTTGCCCTCTCCTAAAAAAACCGTCTTGACCGCCCTAGGAAAAGGGCAGATTTACACCGCGATTTGTCCACAATTTTTCAACAAACAGGAAACGTCATATCTGCAGCTGGTATGTACTTTACTGTGGGCATAGTACCTTTAGCGCAAGTTAATAGCCTCACGTCTCTCAATAAATTATGTCACAAAAACGACCGCGTATCTCCGCGCTTTGCTTCGAATGCCGTCAAAGTAGGAGACTTTTCTCTCCGCAGGCGCTGCGTGAGAAATGGACGCCAGCTGGCCGGAATGTCTGGAAACTAAAGCTTGAATAGGACGCTTCCACACTCCAAGTTTGACCAAAGTACCTTTATCCTTAATCTCTACAGTAGTCCTAACAACACCAGACAAAGATTTAAAGCTCTTCTGAAAAAAAGCACTGAAGTTGGCAAACACTTGGGAATGAAGTTCGCAATGAAGTCAGCAAACTGTTTAGTAATCGGTGGTGACTTTAGCTCCCCACATTCAACGTGGGGATATCACCATAATTACACTCGCAAGGATGTTGAGCCGTAGCAGGCCGCACTTGACCTGGGCCTAACACTGGTCACTGACAATGGCTTCGCCACCAAATTAGGCACTTCAACTTGCAGAGGCTCCACACCGGACCTGATGTTGGTCAAAAATGTCGCGGACCCGATGTGGACAAACTCGGCCATAAATTTAGGAAGCGATCTTTACGCGTTGATTACACAGTTTCCAGTTCACTCACATCGCAAACAACAAAAAGAATTTGCTTAGACAGACTGGGATATCTTCCGCCGAATTAGAAACAACAGAGAACAGTCCTCTCGCTCTCATCGCCCAGAGCTTGATGCACGGATAAAACAAATAAAAAAGATGCTTTCAGTTTTACGAAGACTATCAACACAGACCTCCCCGCTAAGAGAATGAAGAGCAGACTAGTCCATCTCGTTGAAACTAAACAATCCTTAACGGATAGATGAAAGGGTCAGTGCTAGAGCAGACGACTTCGTAAAAAGACATCTGAGCCTAACAAACACATTGAGGAACGCGGCCGTGTCCTTAACAAACAGCAGTGGGAGGAAGTTTGCAATTCCATAGACGGCGAGATGAGTAACGGTAAATCTTGGAATCTCCTCAAGCATCCCCTCGACGACACCAATATAGAGCGTAATCAGCGGCATCGCCTGGGATGGATCCTCCACTTGGAAGTCACGGAATCCTAAGAAGCCATCATAGATAACGAAAGGACTTTGAAAAGGAGAAAAGGAAGAAATAAGCGCAGTTTTGTTACTGCCTCTCTCAGTAGCGGGCACCTCCACAGTTCTGCGAAGCGAATGGAGGAATGGGAATTAAAGAGACAGAAGAAAAGGGGTAAAAGAAATGTAGTGAAAAGCATTTGGTCAGTCACCACACGCACGCGTGCAAGAAACCTCCGGCGAAACATGCAATCTACTGAAAGACCACCGAGAAGCCGGGGGTGAAACGATGCGTACATGAAGGAAAAAAAAACCCCACGGAACAGGTGGAAAGAGGTTCGAATGCTCCCGACCAACACAGAAGGGGAGAGAGTGTCTGCTCTCACGGCGCAACGTGCCGGCAGGGGAGCTGAAAAAAAAAAAGCCGTAGGTATCTCAGAGCGGTGAACATAAAACTAAGTCACGTTGGAGTGTGGCAGCTTCGGCTAGTTGGTATGAGATGACGATAGTTATAGCGGGAAAACAGAATGATGACACAGAGACAAGAAGGACACGAAGGACACGAGCACTAACTTCCAACTGAATTGATTGCGCAGAGCGCGAAAATATATAGAGGAGACAGTAAACCATGAGACAAAAACCATGTGGCACAAAGGGCAATACATGAGTAAGGGAAAAACAAAATCACATAAAAAGGCAAAGAAAAGTCTAAAAGGAAACGAAACAGCAAAGTAAAGCTAATAAAACTACTTGCGCGCACCGAAACCTTCGAGGAACTTTAGTTCCTTCTCACACAGAGGGAGACGCTAGGTGGCGTCGAGCGGATCGGACGCGTTCGTCTCGGCTCCTCAAAAATTTGCCTGTTTTTGCGTTAAACTTTGTGGCTTCCTTAAAGCAAACGTAGAGTGCGTCTGGAAGTAGGACGTGATCATTTTGACACCAGGTTATCGGACAACGACACCGAATTCTTCCCTTCTGAAGTGACCAAGGACCTGGCATGCCCGGCCGCCAGACTAGGACTAGCGGCGGACCGGGGAGCAGTGCATCGAATACCAGCAACTCTCCTGGGCTTGCGAATGCAGCAGCCAATAACCCAACTGACGACGACCAGGTAACGGCAAAGGAAGCCATGGACATGAACGATCAAGATTTGAGCACAGAACTGGGCTCTGCAGAAGATTTTGTCAAATACTCGCCATCGTCTGACGAGGCGATACAATTACAGTCAGCCAGCGTCGACGCCCGCGAACACCATGAATCATCAAAGGGAGCTGACGACGAGGCGAAAGACGGTCAGTGGCAGCTTGCTCTTTTATTACGCGAACGTAAGAGACTAAGGAAGCAAGCGCGGGGCATGGAAGATCCCAAGCAAATTGATTATTTTCAGCAAACTTTATCACTAAATCTTACAAAAAGAACAACTAATGACTTAGCGTTTTTGGCAGACAGCAGCTTCAAAAACAGCGAGAGGAACGCGGGTGGCAGTTACGGAATGCCTGAGCGGGCGCACGGCAGTAGACACGACGCGTCGGGTGCCATGAGAGGCCGCCGATGCTCACGTGCGACGCCTCTACCCAAGAATGATATGAAAATTATTATACGACCCAAACCAGGGCTCGTGGTGAGAGACTTAAAAACATATGAAGTGGCACGAGCGATTGCACGTGCATGTGGAGACGCGGAAATATGCAGAGGGGACAAATTCCTGCTGCGCCTCCGGAATGGATCCAACATCATCATTGCAAGTACTCCGCACGAGCACGTCGCCGAGCAAATTTTGAAAATCAAGGCGCTCGACCAAAAGAACACCAGACATCTCGTGAATACCTACATTTCTACACCCGAGGGGATTCTCAAGGGAGTTGTGCACAGACTGGAACGTGAAACACCGGAAGAAGAACTTCTCAACAACCTTAGAGTACGCACACAGGGCGTCACAATCGTGAAAGCACGCATGTTGGAAAAATCTGAGACGGCAATGATAACCTTTGATGGACCCATTGTGCCGCGTTTTTTGTATTAATTTGGTGTTGAGAGGCCGTGTCTATCATTCCAACCCACAAGACAATACTTTAAACTGTCTAAAAGCCAAGGCCACAGGACGGACGTCTGTCCAACACCCACTGTGAATGTGTGTGGTGGCTGCAGGCTTAAAGACCCTCCAAACGACCACGAGTGCGTTCCCGAGTGTGCACTCTGTGGCGGGGATCATCCAACGGCGGCAAAAGAATGCACTAAAAGGCTGAAGAAAGTCCCCCAACGGGGAAAAGATTATGTACAGCAGCTTAGACACGAAAATGAACAACGATCTCCAGGAATACTGAAGCGTCGGTGGTTCAGCACCGAAAGGCAGAATATGGATTTAACGGAGGGGTCCGACGTGGGATCACGCTCGGGATCTCGATCCAGTTCCCGCTCGAGATCAAGGTCCAGATCGAATTCCCGAGACCACTTCAGCCGCAAAGGCAATCACCAAGAAGAAAGCAAGACGAACAAGAACAAGAAGCTCAAGAAGACATCGTAGCAACAGCAGCAGCACAACCGCCAACAGCAGCAGCAGCAGCAGCAGCAGCAGCACCAACAACAACAACAACAACAACAACAACAACAGCAGCAGCAGCACCACCACCAAAAATTTAGGGTAAGCTGGGCAGCGGCAGCCTCCAAACCACCTCCAAGCCAAGTGCAATCAACACACACACAGCTCGCGTGACTCTAACGAGAACTAGAGTTAATGCGTGTAAGAATGAGGAATTTAGAAAACGAAAATAGGCAACTTAGAAGCCAACAAAAGCAGCGGCAGCAACAACCACAAGAGAAACCCACTCAATCTTTCTTGGCAGGACAGCAGCAGAAACAGCAACAAAGCGTATCGATATTGAACGGTGACACTGTGGTGACGATAGCTAATCTGAAAGAAGCCGTAAAAGAAATGGTTCCCTCCATCGTTGAACAGGTCATGGGACAGGTAGACAGAAAACTCGACGTGTTGGAAAGAAAAATTCAAGCACAGCAGATAGAACTCGCGAAGGCGTTGAGAAAGCATACCAATGGCAGCCACATAAAGGAAAAAGCAGATAAGGCATACAACAGGCCGGGCCTACTTAATATGACACAAGAAGATACTGACAATGCACAAGCGACTAAAAAAAACTACGGAAGAGTGTGGCATATGGCATTGGAACTGCCGCGGATTCCGACGAAAAAAGGAACAGCTTTCACAGCTGATGGCCATGCAGCCGAGGCCATCTGCTGTGATAGCTCTCCAAGAGGTGGGAATAAGGCCAAGCATGCAGAGCTATGACACTCATGGTGAAGCTGTGAATAATAACAACGAATGGAGAGTGGCGACATTAGTCCACAAATTCATAACGGCAATACAGCATAAACCAATAGAAGGAATCGAAATCCTACATATCATTACGGAAATCCTATATAAAGAGAAGAAAAAGAAAAGCATTTTCATCCTGAACATTTATAGCCCACCTCGACAAAGAAAGGCAACTTTCGACAAACTATTGAAGATTCAGCAAAACTAGTGAAGAAGAACACGCTCATAGTGGTGGGGGACTTCAATGCAAAAGACCCAAGCTGGGGACACCTCACTCAGGATGCCAAATGCAGAAACATAGCCCAGCAAATTGAAACTACAGGTATGGCACTCCTGACGGATCCAGCAATGCCAACAAGACTAGGAAACAGTAACTCCAGAGACACGACACCGGATCTAACTATGTGCAAAATTGTCAAGAGGTGGAATGGCACAACTTTCTAGAAAATCCAGGCAGTGATCATTACATATTATGTGCCACTATACACACAGATCAGATACGTAAAAAGATTGGCGTTGCCAAAATAACTAATTGGCATGCGTTCAGAAAATCACTGGAACAAAGATTGACTGCCTCAGATATAACAAACTTGAGTGATAGGTATGACGAAATAACGCGTCAAAAGGAAAGGTACAGTAAAGAAATAACGCAATCAAGCGATGCCCCTGAGGTCGACTCACACTTACTACATCTTTGGGAAGCAAGAAGACGCCTTTGAAGCCTTACAAAAAGATGGAAAAGACAGAAACGTAACCGCGAATTGAAAGGAAAAATCAAAGATATCACCCAGCGCGCAGACGATAACGCCAATCAATTAGCTGCGACTAATTGGGCCAATTTCTGTGATTCACTCACTGGAACGCTGAGTACGGCCAAAACATGAAACATACTGAAAGCCATGGTAGACCCCACGAAGACAAAAAATGAAAACAGTAAAGCCGTTGAATGATTGCTGCACTTTTACCTAGGTACAAAAGAGGACCTCATTCAAGCCATGCATAAAAAATGCTTTGGGGAAGACGCAGCTACGCCTTCATATCAAAGAAGGTATAAAGAATCACCGCAACCTGATTTAGACAAGCCTTTTACGGACGCTGAGATAAGAGCAGCCATATTTAGTAACAAGAAGAGACGCCATATTTAGTATGGCGTCTCTCATAATCAAATGGTGGTTTTGGGACGTTAAACCCCACAAATCAATCAAGAAGAACACAGCCGCGGGTGCAGATAAAATCACCGATGGTATAATCAGGAATCTAAATGACAAAGCCATTGAAGCTCTCACTAAATAAATAAACAAACATTGGCTGGCTGGAACTGTCCCACCAGAATGGAAACATGCGATTGTGGTCATGGTGCCTAAATCAAGAAAAAAACTTGCCATTGAGAACATGAGACCTATCTCACTCACGTCCTGCTTAGGAAAAATCTTCGAAAAACTGGTGAACAGCAGGCTCCTCAACCATCTCGAGAAGAACAACCTCATTCCCGAAACTAAGTTTGGCTTTCGCTCACACCTTTCTACGCAAGATGTTCTACTACTTTTAAAAGAACAAGTATTAATGGACATCTCTAAGGTTGTGGAAAACGTCGTTATGGCATCTGACATGAAGGGAGCCTTTGATAACATCAGTCACAAAGCAATACTAGAAGGTCTGGAGGAAGCTAACTGTGGAGAACGAATGTTCGACTACTACGTCAAAAGTTTTCTTAGTAACAGGACTGCAACAATCAAGCTGGGAGATTACGAATCCGACATCATTAAACCTCCAAACAAAGGAACACCCCAAGGAGCGGTCATTTCACCAACACTTTTCAATGTCGCCATGACAGGCCTTGCAGGAAAACTCAAAGATATTGCCGGTCTACAACATGCGATATATGCAGACGATATTACGGTATGGACCACCACAGGCAGCCTAGCAGAGAACGAAGATAGGTTACAACAGGCAGCTAACACCATAGAAGAGTACGCAAGGAAACGGGGTCTTCAGTACTCAGCCGAAAAGTCAGAGCTCATTCGCTTCACGAAGAAAAAAGCACAGAGGATCCCCCCGAATGTAAAGCTGGAAGTCAAGCTCGACGGAAATGTCATTCCGGGGAAAGATACTGTACGCATACTAGGAATGTGGCTTCAAGCTAATCTGACATGTCTACACACACTAAATAAACTCAAAACATCAGTACAGCAGATCTCATGCATGATCTTGCGAATAACAAACAACCATAAAGGCATGAGAGAACAAGATACCCTAAAATTGGTCAAAAGCCTCGTCATCAGTCGCATTACATACTTGCTTCTGTATCAATTTATGAACAGGGAAGAGAAGGAAAGAGCAAACCAAATAATTAGAATGGCCAACAAGACAGCCCTGAGATTACCACGGAATACTTTAAACGACAAGCTGCTAGCGCTTGGTCTTCATAACACAATTGAAGAATTGTCGGAGGCCCAGTTACTAGGTCAATAAAATCGCCTTCTCCAGACCCTAACGGACAGAGCAGTCCTAACAAAATTAGGGCGCGATACTTTATTACAAACACACCAAGAAACTAAAGAAGTACCAAGCGAATTCAGAGAATGGTACTCCGTATTGCCAATTCCAAGCAACATGGATCCTACTCTGCAGGCTGGAAGAAGAAAGGCAAGGGCTGAATACGCAGACAAAAAGACAAGATTTTTGAACACGGCCAGATTCACTGGCGCCACGCCTTATCAGACCAATGCAAAGAGATATGTGTGTGTAGCCACCGACCATAGCGAGAAAATTACAGCCTGCGCTTCAATAGATCAGGCGTCAACAACACAAGCAGAAGAAGTTGCCATAGCACTCGCAATAAAAGAGGGATGGACGCGAAACGCTCCATTAACAATCATTTCAGATTAGCAAAAAGCTTGCAGAAACTATCTAAGGGGCAAAATTGCAGCACAAGCGCTCCGTATATTGGTTGAGACAGGATGGGACCCCACAGTGAAATACGTACTGGCTGTGACTTGGGCACCAGGGCACGAGGGCGTGACAGGGAACCTGCGCGTGGACGAGGCGGCTCGAGGCTTCACAAATCACCGAGCCACTCAAGCCAATGCAAGTGATGACCCTACACCCCTGGACCCTTGCTTCACAACAATATTAAAGTACTACAGAGAAAATAGGCAGCTGTATCCACGTCCTCACAGCAAGCTCAGCGCTGCGGAGGCAACAGCGCTAAGAAAAATACAGACTAACACTTACATAAATCTGCACGCTCTTCACCTGATCTATCCCACGGCGTACAGAGATATGCGCCCGTGGTGTGGAGCCACCCCAAAACTCTTTCACATCACGTGGGAGTGTGCAGAGCACGACGAAGAGCACGACACCACTGGCACGTAGGAGTAATGGGAGGCGCTGCTGCCTAGCCCAGCCCTGGAGGATAAGCTGCGACTGATCCAAAGAGCTGAACGGATGGCTCGCGCCAGTGGGGCCCTGGAATAGGGGCACCACCCTGCCAGACAGACTTCGCTCTCCACCCCGTATATTCTTCGGGGCACTGGAGTTCAAGCCTGTCTCGATTATGTATATAATAAAGTTTTGTACTACTACTACTACTCTCGCACAGAGACTCGGAGGGCTTTCTAATGCATGACACCTGTTCGCGTGCCATCTGTGCGGCCTCGATGATGACTCGGGTGGGCTCATCTGAGTGCTTGTACAGCATCACAGCGTCTTTGAAAACGGGCCCACAGTTGCACTCAGTGCAGTGCTGAGCAAGAAAACCATCTTTCCCGTGTCAAACATTGTTAGCGTGTTCTCTCAGTTGATCATTCAGACAGCTTCCCGTCGTTCCGACATAACAAGCACCGCATGGAAGGGGGGTCCTATAGACAACTTCCCAGGAACATGCCGAATACCTGTTTCTATGCTGAACTCTACATTCTGTTGATGACTGCGTTTTCAGGGGGTTTGTAGATTTGATGAGGCTGATTAATTTGAATGGTGTAGAGAACAGAACACGTACTCCAACTCGTTTTTCGATTTTCTTGAGCCTGTGTTATATCTGGTGTTTGTAAGGAATCACGGCTATCTGAAGTGGCTTTGAAAGAGGAAAAGGGAAGAAAAAAGTGCAGTCCCAATACTGCCTCTCTGAATCGAGGGCACCTCCACAGTTACGCGCAGGGAAGGGGTGAATGGGAATTAAAGAGACAGAAGAGAAGAGGTAAGAGTAGGGTGGTGAAAAGATTTGATCACTCGTATCGCGCACGCGCGCAAGAAACAAACGCGGCAGGCGCGATGTACAGAAAGACCCGCCAAGAAGCCGGGGGTGAGGACATGCGCCCATCAAGGGAAGAAAGAAAAAAAAGAGAAGAAGAAAAAAACCACTGTACAAGTGGAAAGAAGTTAGAGCGCTTATTTCCACTTGTCCAGTGGTGCACTTGTCTAATAGACACCCTTGTCCCCTTTTCACTTGTCCAATAGACACACTTTCCAGGGGAGAGAGTGTCTAAAGAAAGAGCTGAACGCGCCCACGAAGAATAGGAAAGAAAGAAGAAAAAAGAAGAAAAATAAAAAAACAGAGAAAAAGCCGTCAGGCAGCTTAAAGCAGCCCACTTATACAAGGACACGTGGAACTGCGAGCAGGAAGAAGGTATGGTCCGCAGCGCGATGTAGCAGTAAGGGGAAGAAAAAAAAAGAAAAAGCGGAATAAGCGTACGTGCGAAAGTATTGCACTGCGCCATGCTCCCGACCGGGTTGCTGAAAAAGGTGCCTTTTCTCATTTTCTAACCGCTACCACCACCACCACCACTCGCAGTCGACTGGGAGTACCGTCAAGAAGGCCAGCGGTACAGCGATGTGGACGATTATTCACGCTCAGTATCCGTGTTGCCCAGATCCTGTCGCTGCCTCTGCTCTGCCCTCTCAATATACAAGATAGTCTCAGCAACGGAAGCGATAAATGCCTCGGGAAAGCCCGAAGCCTTAAGCCGGGAAACTTGAGCTTTGAAGCTCGCAGAGATGTGAACGCACGATCTATTTCAGGCATTCTCTAGACAGGTTCGCCCCACCGCGTTGGTCTGGTAGCTAAGGTACTTGGCTGCTGACCGACAGGTAGTGGGTCCGAATCCCGGCGGCGGCGGATGCATTTCCGATGGAGGCGAAATGTTGTAGGCCCGTGTGCTCAGATTTGGGTGCACGTTAAAGAACCCCAGGTGATCAAAGTTTCCGGAGCCCTCCACTATGGCGTCTCTCATAATCACATTGTGGTTTTGGGACGTACAACCGCCGATATCATTATAATCAAGACAACTTCGTGCTATGCCTCGCTTAGCTGACTTACTCTGAGCGGACAAAAAAGGAAGTGAAGGTTTCTGAGCACGTGGTTCACAACACCGACAAATGTGCTGTCAGCTAAAAAACAGTCTCAAATCCAGAAAGCAAAACGTGTCTTTCCCGGGCATTTCATGTGTCAACACAAGAAGCTTTAGACAATTTTCAAACACACCTATTGTTTGAGCCGCAATCGAGTGGAATATAGAAGGGTTACAAGTTAGACGAACCAAGATATCATCCACGGATCTGAATACTTTAGCGACATGCGTGCCCTCTAAGTTTTTCTTCAGTTTAGTGCCCATTTTTGCCTATAGTAGATCACTGAGTAGAGGTGCTATGCATGAGGAGGAGGAGGAGGAATAAACATTTATTGAAGGGGCATACTAAGGTTTCCGTGGGTGGAGCCCTTATTCCAGGGCCCCATTGGCCCGAGCGGCTCACTCAGCCTGGTCCAAGGTTGCCCTCTGGCGTTCCAGGTCCTGCCGAGTGAGTCACGCCTCCCCCGACCTTTTAAATTCGTTTCGTGTGATGAGGGGTGAGTTACCCTCTGCTGATCTTTTTTGGCTAGTCCAAGTGATGTGCTGCAGTGTCGGTGTGTCACCGCACCAAGGGCAGCGGTCAGCAAATTGGGATGGCCGGATTTCACTTAGTGTGTGTATGTTGGGATATGTGTTCGTCTGTATTCGTCTCCAATCCCTGGATTGCCAGTGAGTGAGTTTACGTTGGGGTGGCGCCATCGTCTGCCGGGCCAGTCTTTGGCCCTCAAGGATATCTCGCGGGAGCGTAGGTGTGAAGTAATCTGCCCGGGTCGGCATGTCCGTGACTCGGAAAGGTAATGCTCGAGCCATGCGGTCTGCCCGTTCGTTTCCTTCTACAACATCGTGGGCGGGGCTCCATGTGATGCCGTGGTCTTCTTGAAGGTTGGGTCCTAGCATGCGTAAGACGCTCTTGGGAAGGACGCCTTTGATAAACAGTCGGCAATCCTCTTGAGAATCTGTGAGAACGTGCGCAGACTGTCTCTTGCACTCTGCTGCACGGATGGCTAATGCTATAGCTGCCGCTTCTGCTACGGCCATGCTTTTCGTACGTATTGTCTCCGAAGTGATCGCTTGGCTTCGGTTGGCAACGGCTGCAGCAAATGCGTTTTGCCTCGTTGGGTATGGGCTAGTGTCTGTATAGTAAGTGTCGGGGTCATTTCTTAGCCGTTCTAGTGCCGCTGCCCTTGCTTGTCTGCGGCTGGCATTAACATAAGGTTGCGTGTTTCTCGCGATAGGGGCGACATATATGTGTTCCCTGTCTTCTCTGGGTATTTGATGCGTCTCCTCACCGCAGAATTGTGGTGACAAGGGGTAGTGAAGCCTCGTTAGCGATAGTTTGTTTGCCTTGCATCGTTGAGTTGAGTCTCCCCTCTGCGCGATCAAAACGGCTGTGGCGTGTTCGTCATATGTATTATATACACCCAAGCATTCCTAACGCTCTGTGTCAGTGCAGTCTGGAAGATCCAATGCAGCTTTGTGTGCAATTCGTATGAGTGTGTTGGCCTGCTCTGCTTCCCATCTGCGTGTGAATCGATACGCGAGAGCATATGTAATGCGGCTAATGATAAAGGCATGTACCAACCTCTTGGTGTCTTTTTCCGTCATGCACTCATTACTGCAAGTGACTCGCTTTATGAGTCTCGGTACGCTCCTTGTTGTGCGTTTCAGCGTTTTTAGCATAAGCGATGTGCTGCCCTCTCCTGTATCATCATTTTCGGCACCCTGAGCTCCGATACTCATTTATCTGGTTCCCATTTAGCTCCAGATTAAAGGTTGGGGAGCGTGTCCGGCGGGTGTCCTTGGGCCAGATTTGCATGTATTCAGATTTTTACGGCACCTGCCTTCTTGGCACATCTCTCAATTGTATCAATTGCTCGTTGAAGAGTGCCTTTGCGGTCTCCACAAGATTCTTTTGTCGCATAAAGGGTGATGTCGTCGGCGTAGATGGATATACTTTAAGAACTTTGTATTTCTCCAACATTAAAGCTAAATTCCGCATCTCTATATTGAATAAAAGGGGCGACAGTATAGAGTCCTGTGGAGTGCCTTTATTTGCTATGTGAATTTTATTACCTCTTAGAGTGCCCGATCCTATGGAAGCTGTTCTGTTGTTGAGAAAGCTTTGAACGTAGTTGTAGGTTTCTCCCCACAGCCTATCTCTTGTAGGGCATCCAATATAGTGTCATGAGATATGTTTGATTGATATGTGGGGTTTAACGTCCCAAAACCACTCTATGATTATGAGAGACGCCGTAGTGGAGGGCTCCGGAAATTTAGACCACCTGGGGTTCTTTAACGTGCACCCAAATCTGAGCACACGGGCCTACAACATTTCCGCCTCCATCGGAAATACAGCCGCCGCTGTCATGAGATATGTTGTCGAAAGCTTTGCGCAGGCCCAATGTGAGCAGGATTCTGTTCATGCTTCCAGGGGGTGGGTATGAACTTCGTCGCGAATGAGAAGGAAGACGTCTTGCGAGGAAATTCCCTGACGGAAGCCAAACATGTAATTGGGTAGGAGACTGTTGTCATCTAAGTACCTCCCAAGTCGTGTATGGATGACCTTCTCGAAAAGTTTACTCAAACAAGAGGTTAACGATATTGGTCGAAAATTCTGGAGGGATTTTGGTTTTCCAGGCTTTGATATTAAAATTATTTCTGCCTCCTTCCATTAAGGTGGTATGGATCCTCCAGTCTTCGAAATAGTGTCATTGAAGAAATTTGTTAAGTGCTCTTGTGTTTCGCTGGCTAAGTTTCTAATCATGGCATTCGTGATGCGATCCGGTCCAGGCGCAGTGTTATTTTCAAAAGATTGAGCTGCAGTGCACACTTCTGCGAGTGATACTGGTTCATCAAGGGCAGGATTTGCCCGACCCATATACAGTGTTATAGTTGTTCGTGTTGTCCTTTCACCCAAGTACGTGTCTTGGAGTCCGCAAAGAAGGTCCGCGTCTGTACCTGAGTAGTCATTAAGTATACGCCTCAGGGCTAGCGTGCTTTCTCTTCGTGTGGTACCTGGAGTAAGCCTATTACGTAAGATTGCCCAAGTTCTTTTCGTGCATAGATGTCCCCGAAAAGAGCCGCACAAGCTCCTCCAGTTAGAAGTACACAGTGCTTGTGAGTACGCATTGGCTGCCTCCGTGATTTGTGCTAGGTGCTCCTTGAGTTTTTGGTTGTGCCGCTGCCTTTTCCACCTTTTTATGAGGCTGCGTCTTGCCTCCCGTAGGTGGAGGAGATGGTTGTCGATGGCTGGGTTTGGCGGTGTTGTTTGAAGTCGTTTAGTTGCTTGATCTGCTGCCTCCTGTATATAAGTCATCTAGTTTTATTGTGTTGAGGTCCTGAGTATCAGTCTGGCACTCCCTAAATTTCCTCCAATCTGTGAGACATGCAGTGCAGGTTGGTTGTCTTATGCTTGCTGTTTGTATAGAGATGCTGAGAATGCAATGGTCGCTTCCCAGTGTTTCGTCTAGGTACTTCCAGGCACTCCTCGTACTCCTCGTTCATTGCTTACAAAACTTAGGTCAGGGGCGGTGTCATGGCCATTCTGTATCCCAGTCTTGTGGAAGAATCTGGTTGCGTGACAAGGATTACATGATGAGCCTGGGTCGCCTTCAGCAAGTTTATTATTTTGATTGTATCTCTTTTATAGCCCCACTCTGTATGCCAGGCGTTGAAATAACCAAGCAGTATGACTCTGTCATCTCGTTTCGCGCTGTTTATAGCATGATAGATAACTCGTGTGAAGTTCGCCATCTGATCTCGAGGCGAACTATAGACATTCACGACAATGTTTTTCGGGCGACCTCTCTTAACAGGCCATACTGTTGCTTTTTGGTGTGGTATGTCAACCCACGGTACAGTTTTTACGCTAACAAGATATTTATGAAACAAAATAGTCGTCCCTACGTTGTTTGTGTTTGTGTGAAGTGTGTATGCCAATACTGAGCGTTTTAATGTCCTTGCTTCTTGCAAACTGATGAGATCGTGTGCGATTGCAGCGGACTGCACGAACTGTGTTCCCCTCTGTGTTCCCCTCTGCACGAGACACACTTTGGCACGCACACATGTCCATTAGTTGGGTCTCTAGTTTCACATATGCGGCAGACGTGAGCGTCTGGTTGGGGGCACACATCCGTAGGATGACCCTTGCTGCAGCAGTTCCTGCACATTTGCACCGTGGCTCGGTATGGCTGGCACGCCAATTCTCCTCCGCAGCAATACACGAAACGCGGAAGAGTCGGGCCACAGAAGGTGATCATCGCGTTGGCTTGTATGATTTTCACTCCTTGCGTTCGCACTCGCAAGTTTGCCATCAGCGTTTCAGAAGGGGTGCGAGATGGTATGCCGTGTATCACTCCCCTGCGGGCTTCTTCACCAGTCGCCGCGTACACGTTTATGGAGTGTGCGCGACCATTTATTGTGAGTGCGGTTATGCGATGAAGCCGCTCCGTAACTTCTTGCTCCAATGTTGATATAATTACTATGTTTGATGCCGGTTTTATCCGCAACAGAAAGTGCTCACCTGTAACGGTCTGCTGGCAAACTGCGGTGACTGCCGCTGCCATCTCCCCCTGTTTCCTTTCTCTCGCTTGCTGTTTTTTCTGCCTTAAGGTGAGAATGGTGTGCCAGTCATCCTCTGTCGTCGTTCTCTCGAATGTTCCTGTGTGCCTTGTCGTTAGGTTGTGGCCCTGGCCTTGGCTTGTCGGAGGTGTGGCGAGGTCCATGTCCTCAACCGTCATGATGCTTGAAGTTCTTGCTGCTGATGGTGGTGTCGAAGAAATGGCATGCAGCTCCATTTCTCGCGCAGGAAGGGGCGTAGTTGTCGATGTGGCTCCCTAGACGCAGATGGCGTCAGAGCTGCCATGCCGAGATGGCATTTGACGTAGCTCGTCTACCACCTGAGCTCACTCTTTTTGGAAGTCTGCGGTTCGTGCGTTCGTCAGAGGTCCACTTGTTTGGAGTCCAAATATTACCCTGAACTTCACAAATCTTTTAGTGTCACTTGTCTGATGAGTAGACACACTTACTCAGCGGAAACACATGAATAATATGGAGGGCGACGTGAGCAACGCAACGCTCGTATAGACGCTCGACGCGTTCTCCCTGCTATGCATGAGCCGATTGAAACACTTTTTTTCTGCTGATAAATGCAATCATTCCATTGAACAAAAGTAGAGGTAAAGCACAGCGAAACAAGGTCAAGAAAATCTCGCACACCGAGGCCATTTTTATTGGGAAGTTTAATTACCCGAAGACTTCTATGTTATCCCTTATACATTCTAATACTTTATCGTGAGGCAGTGAGTAGTATAGGTCTTTTGTGTCAATCTAAAACCTAAAAACATTGGAATGATTTGACTGTTTGAAAACTTCTATCAGTGCCAGCGAGTTTTTGATCAGAAATGGGTCAGAAATCTTTAGACACTTTAGATGGGTCTGAATAAAGAAGCCGAGTTTGTTTTGCCACGTTACGCTTTCTGTCACAATTACTAGGAAGGGCATGTCGACTTTATGTGTTTCGGCAGAAAAAAATATGCTGATTCCATGTTTCTCGCTTTTGCTATTACTTTGTGGTAACTGTTTCAACTCTACTCTGGTTTACGACACAATTCCTTTGCTTGCCTTTTTACTCTATCTGGACGAATGTCGGTACAACATTTGAAAACAGAGCCAATAGCTGTGACCACCTTTTCTAGGTACAAGCAATTAGGTAGAACGGCGAAATCACCCTCCTTATCAGATGGCACTACACAGAGTTCATTGTCTCTCGGGAACTTGGCCATCTTCCGCAACGGAAGGCTTGTGCTGGAAGACTTACCCCGTAGGAGCACGTCGACGCCTTCTGAGATGCATCTGTCCGAATCCTCTAGTGAGGCACGGACAGAAAGTGGAACGTGGCAAAAGCAACTCGGCTTGTTTATTCAGACCAAGTGTCTAAAGATTTATGACACATTTCTGATCCAAAACTCGCAGGCACTGATGGAATTCTTCAAACAGTACAGTCTATCTAATTTTTTTCGTTTTTCAATTGACATAAAGGACGGATACTACTCACTGCCTCACGATGATGTTTTAGAATGTATAAAGGATAACATAGTAGTCTTCGGGGAATCGAACTTCCATTTAAAAACTGGAATCAGTGCGCGAAATTTTACTGACCTGGTTTTGCTGTACCTTAGTTCTACTTTCGTTCAATGAAATTATTGAATTTATCTGCAGAAAAAAGTTGTTTCAATCGGCTCATGCATAGTGCCTCTACTCAGTGACCTACTATTGGCAAAAATGGGCAATAAACTGCAGAAAAAGTCATAAAGCACGAATGTCGTCAAAGTATTCTGATACATAAATGATTTCTTGGTTCTTCTGAATTGTAACCCTTCTATGTTCCACTCGAAAACGGCTCAAACGATATTTGTGAATGAAGATTGTCTAAAGCCTTTTTGACACACGAAATGTCCGAGAATGACAAATTACGCTTTTCGAATTTAATAGTGCTTTTTAGCTCGCAGCACATTTGCTGGTGTTATGAACAACGTGCGCAGAAACCTTTCCTTCATTTTTCTTCCACTCACAACAAGTTAGTTAAGCGAGGCAGAGCATGAAACTGTCTTGAGAATGGCTTAAATAGTCGTGCGTTCACAACGTATCTGCGAGCTTCAAAGCTCAAGTTTCCCGGCTAAAGGCTTCGGGTTTTCCTGATGCGTTTATCGCTTCCGTTGCTGAGACTATCCTGCAGACTAAGAGGGCAGAGCAGAGGCAGCGACAGGGTCTGAGCAACACAGATACTGAGCATGAAAGGATAGTTGTGATTCCACACGAACACCAGATATCACACAGACTCAAAGAAAAACGAGTTGGATTTCGTGTCCTGTTATCTGCACCGTTCAAATTAATCAGCCTCACCAAATCTACAAACCCCCTGAAAACGCAGTCGTCCACGGAATATACAGTTCAGCATAAGAACAGGTATTCGGCATGCTCCCGGGAAGTTGTCTATAGGACCCCCCTTTCATGCGGTGCTTGTATGTCGGAACGACGGGAAGCTGTCTGAATGATCGACTGAGAGAACACGCTAACAATGTTTCAAACGGGAAAGATGGTTTTCTTGCTCAGCACTGCACTGAGTGCAACTGTATGCCCCTTTTCAAGGACGCTGTGATGCTGTACAAGCACAAGGATGAGCGCACCCGAGTCATCGTCGAGGCCGCAGATATCGCACGCGAACAGGTGTCATGCATTAGCAAGCCCTCTGTGTCTCTGTGCGAGAAGGAACTAAAGTTCCTCGGAGGTTTTGGTGTGCCCAAGTAGTTATATTACCTTTATTCTTTAGAGTAGAAACTCCTTAAACCAGCACCCGTTCGTCCCTCGTCGTAGTGCGTAACCAGTCATACGTTTAAACCTGCAAAGCGGCGCCAGTGGAAGATTTTTCCTGTGCGTTGTTGAACAATAAAAAATTCGTAGCGTGCGCGTTAACTAAAAGCTGAATTCTCCTGTCTCTCATTCCCCATTAGCAGCCATTGGCATGTACATTGAGCACTATCTGACAAGAAAGGGTTTCTACGTTTTACTCGCTGGGCGTATGAGCACTATTTGACAAGAAAGGGTTTCCACGTTTTACTCGCTGGGCGTAACCTCCTTGGTTTTAGAAAGGTTTAGCGAGCGTTGGGCCATAGTGCCATGAATACAGTGAACTAGTATATACCATGAATTTGAGCTGGTTAAAGGTGGAAAGTAGACACAAAGCGCAAACCGTAAGAAAGTGTGCGTGTGCCACTTCTCGTTTAGTCCTTGGAATGTCCGCTGGATGACAGTGCTTCTATATGCGGAATATGTAATGATAAGATGCGAGATGGTGGTATCTTAGAGTGTTGAATAGATGGACGAACGGACACACAGACAGATGCATCGATGTACGCACGGATGGCTGCACGGACGGATGGACGCATGGACGCACGCAGGGGCGGATACATGGACGAACGCAGGGACGAAAACACGAATGGGCATATGAACGCAAGAACAGACGCACGCAAGGCCGGGTGAATGGATGCACGGACGGTCACACAGACGGACGCATTGACGGACGGTAGTAAGAAAGAATGGGCGGATGAATGCTTCACCCCACTCTTCATCATTCACCCCGTGGATATGCTGCAATTGTTTCTGTTTCGTTTCCTTTTAGACTTTTCTTTGTCTTTTTCTGTGCTTTTGTTTTTTTCTCTTACTCATGTATTGCCCTTTGTTCCACATGGCTTTTCTCTAGTGGTTGACTGTCTCATCTATATACTTTCACGCACTGCGCAATAAACTCTGTTCGAAGTTAGCGCTCGTGTCCTTCGTGTCCTTCTTGTCTCTGTGTCATGGTTATATTCTCGCGCTTTAACTATCGTCATATCACGTGGGAGTCCGGAGAAGCATGCGGCGTGGTGCGATGTAAGACACATGTATAGCGGGCCTCTTCAGATGCGGGTAATCAGATCGGCATCATCGAAGAAGTCTAGGAGTGCATGGAACGCGCACCAGAAAGTCGCAACGTTAGCCCTGGGGAACAAGAGTTCTTCTGCACTCACGTGTGGCAGTTCCACTGGTGCATAGGCATTGAAGAGACGGCGACGATTATCCGCGTATCCACTGACACAAGATATGTTCGACCGTTTCATCTGCCGGACACGGCACACACGAAGGGCTGCCACTTACACTCTGTCTGAAGAGCCGATCCGCGGTTCGGCTGCTTACAGTGCGAAGACGTAGCAAGAATGCACGAGCACACCGACCAATTTCTGTTGAAGGCAGGAGTGAGACAGGATTGCCGGCTGCTGTGCAGGAGTATGGGTGAAGAGCCCGGACGTGGTGGGCGATAATCGGCCACGCCACATCGAAACTGCGCACGAAGTTCGTGGTGGGTATCGACGGGTCATGGGCATCCTTTGCTAACACGTCGGCTGCCTCATTGCCACGCACCCCGACGTGTGAGGACACCCACTGGAAGGACACAGCACACCCACTTCTCACAACCACCGTAAATTTGCTCGTGAGGCGCTGCGCGATCGAAGTATACTATTTTCTCCTTTCGCGAGGGTGAGGAGTGCCGCCCGAAAATCAGAAAAGACCACGGTGACGGCAAAAGCTCGGCCAGCTGATCGGCCGCTAAGTTCAGTGCCGTGAGCTCAGCGGTCGTTTATGACGCCGGGAGGGGAAAACGGCACTTCCTCTCGTCTCGGAGTGCCGGAATGATGCTGGCAGCAGCAGCCGAGCCGACGGTGTATAGATGGAGGTGGTTGGAGTACCGCTCCTCGATGAGGGCGCAGGTTTCCTGTAGTAGGGCAACCCCAGGGGTGTGCCCCTTGCTGCGTATTCTCGGAATTCTGGTCGATATGGACAGCCAAGACTCCCAGGTAGGTGGAATGGGTAGGAGTCTGGCGACAGGAGCTGCGGTGATAAGGCTGCCATACTCCAACGCGCTGCGGCTCATGCCGGTGTTGGGCAGCGACAGGAGCCGATTAACCAGCGCCTTGCCCCCTCGCGTCATGTGCATGCGCTCAACGTGGCGCAGAGCACAGGCCTTGGCTCTGAGCGAGAGGGGAAATTCCTTGGTTTTGGCGTAGGTCATGTCCCCTGGTGAAGTTCGAGGCATTACAAAGACGCGGCGTATGACGCCGCGATGCTGCGCCTCGAGAGTCTCCCATCGAGACGCTGGCAATGCGACCAAGGCACAGGAGAACGCATAGAGGGCCCTGGCGACAGTCTACTAGAAAGTGGCAGTGGAATGAGTGAGGCGGCCGCGCCGAATCTCGGCTGATGCTTCGGCGGGTGACAGTAGCGGCGGCGCTGTTGTCACATGGTACTGAAGATTTCAGGAGCGTCTTCATTAAAAGCGCGTGCGCCGAAGCCTGCGAAAGCGTGTAATTGCCTGTTTTTAGCGCGTTTAACGTGTTTCTGAGTCTTTATCAGTGGATGCACCTGCTAGGCGCCATGATGCATGAGGCAATATGCAGGCACGCCGAAAGTGCATCGATACAGTCACTGTTTCAAAAGCCTGCCGATACACACAGTAAAAAAATGTCAATCGGAATTTACAAGATCCGCCTGGCTTCTCACTCAAGCAGCGCTTTGAGCAGCGTTGCATCATAAGTGGCTACTGGTGAACTACGAAGAGTGGAGAAGTATCAAAACCATGATGGAACCATACGCTGGTTTTGTCTGCAGTCTCTACGATATATAGAGCACGTGGCGTTGTTTATATGAGCCTACATTCGCGTGATTGTTTCACGGGAAACCCGAGTGTAAACAACGTAGTTACAGGACGACTCAGTTTTATCCCGCCAGTTTTGTGAAATATAATAATTGCTGCTTTCAGAAAGGCTTATTACACATTAAGCATTCAAAACAACACACAAACATATTAAAAAATGCCAATTGTATATATAGACTGTCTGTTAATCTGCGTAAATTCATTGTACCCACTCCTAATTTTGTGTAGACCACTTAAATTGGCCTGCTTTCCTAATATTCTATTGGCGTAACGCCAATGCAAGCCCGCCAATTTATGACAATGTTTTGTGTTATAAGTGTAGCTCTATTATTATAGGTGTTAAGAGTTTAGGCAGGTAATGGTGCATCTTGTTTTGAGAAATATAACTTGTATACGTACACAGCAAAACACACACACAAAGACTCGTATATATATATATATATATATATATATATATATATATATGCTGCTACACGTACGAGAAAGCAAGCAGATCCTTTATAGATTTAAGTTTTTACGTTTTGGCCGTGGCACGGCCTTCGCCAGAGAATGAAAAGTGAAGAAGGCATATGCCGCTTTTAAGGACCACTCATATCTCAAATAAAGAAAACGTCAGGAGTTCAAAATCAAACATAGGTGATAATTCATTTTGATCTATCACCTCGTGTAACAAGATAAGTGCTACAACGTAACGCACATATCAATAGGAAGCCATCGAAACAGTGAAACATATAAACAAGAACAAGTACAACGCTGATGAGGCCGCGAAGAAGACATGACAAATTAGGGCTACATGCGTGGCAAAACAAATATCAATCGCATCTACTTCGGCACGGCACACATGAAAGTACTGAAAGATCACCAAAAGAACTTTTTGCCAGTCACGATGGTCGCTATACAAAATATAGAATGTGCGACTTTTATGCAATATGCGGTGGTAAAAAAAAGAGTGAGGCGCATAAGGAAAAAAAAAAGAGTGTGTGGGACGCCAGCAGGGAGGATAGTGTATGAATATGATAAACTTTGTCAGTCACAAAAAAGGTGACACGTCCGACGCTTTCATTTATGTCAGCGTGAAAACTGTTAAATTTATTGATGAGGTAGGATTCGCGAACTTCTCGGTCATGATGAGTTTTAAATACAGATTTTAGTATAGTAGCCTTGATATTTGCAAAAGGGTGACCTCGCATCTGAACATGTTTTGATAGTGGAAGTTGAAGTAGGTTAGAAGCGTGTGCTCTCTGGTTGTTAAAGCGTAATCTGAATGACGCTTCGGTGTGACCGATATATTACTGGTGGTATGTGGTGCACTCAAGCATGTACACAACATTGGCGCTGTCGCAAGTGGAGTCTCCGTTATTTCTCATAGTAAAGCTAGAAGCGCTTCTAGTTACGGAGTACCCCATGTGGTCGAAATTTCCGGAGCCCTCCACTACGGCGTCTCTCATAATCATATGGTGGTTTTGGGACGTTAAACCCCACAAATCAATCAATCTAGTTACGGAGTGCGAAGTTGTCATGTGTTGGCATACCTTAAAACGGGGTTTATTGCAAGGGTGACCACAAACATAGTTCGGTCGGTTGTTTATTTTGGATGAAATAAAGGTATCACGCAGGTTTGTCTTGCAGAAGGTTGTGTGCGCGTACAACAAGCTTGATCTCGATAAAGCAATCGATTCATCCACACTGGCCACGCTTCTTAAGTTAATTCTCGAAATAAACAGTTTTGAGTTCAATGGTTAACATTACGTCCAGGTTAGTGCACTTCTACGGGCACTAGGATTCGCCCTATTACTCAAATAGTTCCTTTCACGCCGTGGCTTCAAGTTTTTCTATTACTAGCGTTTTATTGATGATATCTTTTTAATATGGCAACATGGCGAATCCAATCTTATTTCTTTCATCGAGGATTTCAATAATGCCCATCCAAATATCTCGTTTTCGCATTCATACTCAGCTATCAGTGTCGATTTTCTTGGTGTCACGGTAGCATTGCACCATCAAAAACTGACGGCAAAGCTGTACAGAAAACCGATTGACAAATATCAATACCTTCATTTTCAAAGTAGCCACACAAAACACTGCAAAGCCAGCATTCCATACAGTCAGGCCATTCGTTTTAAACGTATCTGCTCCGACAACAATGAGTTCGTTCGCAACTGTGAGTACCTTCGAGGTGCACTAACCAGACAAAGATTCCCCTCACGAATCATTGACGACGCCGTCAAGAAGGCGGACCGCGAGGATTTGCTCATGGGTAACAAACCATCAACAAGCTTGTCACGCAACAGTGTAAATTTGATTTTAACGCACTCAGAATCAACCCCGATTGTAACCGACATTCTGAAGAAATACATCATCTTTATTCAAAGTGACCACCTATAAGACATCGTTGCGGAACCAACCAGGTGGTTTATTGCCGATGTTGTGACTGGCGCCAGAGCTGACGAGGGAGCGGCGCTCTTTGCATCCTCAAAGAAGTAGCCGACCGGCCGGCTGCCTATGACAGCCAGGCATTGTCCCTCATAGCTGGAGGGTGAGACGTCGTGTCGCCATGACTCCGTAAGCCGTTCGAGAGAGGACAACAAATACAGCATCTTCCTTGGAAGAGACCGCGGCGGCCGCCGCAGATTGCCCTGCTAATTAATCGAGCAGTTAGGCAGAACCTTTGAAGTATGCTGTCACGAACTTGGGACGCTTCGACCAGCGGCAAACACATGACGAGGAAGAGCCCCGCTGGCGCCACCTTGCACTGTAGAGTCACGCCTCAATATTGTACGTTCACGTGGGCCGTGCATGCTCGTCCCCCTCGCCAGTTATGTGTGATCTGCAATTGGACAGTACCATCTGCACGTGTTCCCTGATCTAGGGTTCTGGGGAGGACATACCCTTTATAATGAGCTACCCGGCTCATTCGAAGGAGCGCCATGTAGAGGAACGCCAGATTGAAAAACTCGCCATGTTAGAAAGAGCTCTTCATGTGCAAGAGCTCGCTTTGTATATTATGTAAATAAACCCCCTTCAAGTATCTCTTCCTCCTGCCTCGACAACTTCATCCCGGACCTCCGGTGCCTGCAAACCCCAGTCGCAACACCGATCGCGAAACCTGCCTGATACCTTAACTTCATCTAAAATAAACAACCGACCGAACTATGTTGGATGTCACCCTTGCGAAAACCTCGTTGTAAGGTATTCTCACACCTTACAACTTCGCACTCCGTAACTAGCAGCGCTGCAAGCTTTACCATGAGAATCAACGGATGCTTCACTTGCGACAGCACCATTGTTGTGTAGATGCTTGAGTGCTCCACATACCAACAGCAATACATCGATCACACCGAAACGTCATTCAGATTACGCTTTAACAACCATAGAGCCCACGCTTCTAACCTAACTTATCTTTCACTATCAAAACATGTCCAGATGCGAGGTCACCCCTTTGCAAACATCAAGGCTACCATATACCATACTATTGTCGGGATTTAAAACATACCTCGGCCGAGAAGTTCGCGAATCCTACCTCATCAATAAATTTCAACAGTCAGCACACTGGCATAAATGAAAGCATCGGACGTGTCACCTTTTTTTGTGGGTGACAAAGTTTATCATATTCATACACTATCCTCCCTACTCGCGTCCCACACACTCTTTTTTTTCCTTGTGCGCATCACTGTTTTTTTTACCACCGCATATTGAATTAAAGTCGCACGTTCTATATTTTGTATAGCGACCATGGTGACTAGCAAAAACTTATTTTGGTGATCTTTCAGTACTTTCATGTGTGCCGTGCCGAAGTAGATGTGATTGATATATGTTTGCCACGCAGGTAGGCTTATAGGCCTACATGCGTTGCAAAACAGATATCAAGCGCATCCACTTCGGCACGGCCCACATGAAAGTACTGAAAGATAATCTCTCGTGTTTCCTTCGCGGCCTCATCATCGTTTTACTTGTTTATATATTTCACTGATGCGATGGCTTCCTATTCATATGTGCCTTTACTTGTAGCGCTTATCTTGTTACACGAAATGACAGAACAAAATGAATTGTCACAGATGTTTGATTTTTATCTACGAACGTTTTTTTTTTTTGAAATATCAGTGTCTATTAAGAGCGGCATATGCCTTGTTCACTTTTCATTCTCTGAAAAAGGCCGTGCCACGGCCGAAACGTAAACCTATAGAAAAAACTGCTTGTTTTCTCGTACGTGTACCAGCTTCTTTTCTTATACATACCACACCCACTAAACGTTTCCACAGAATATATATATATATATATGTAAAAATATATATATATATATATATGTATATATATATATATATATATATATATATATATATATATATATATATATATATATATATATCCACAAGTACACGCATTTAAGTCACACATCACCGCCCCCTTACCAATATCCGTGCAATGCCCCTTAGCTCACCTACTATTTTTAGGCGGTGCATTTCTCGTCTGATTACGTTAGACTTGAACTAGTTTTAAGACGTCATACCGTGGAAAAGGTGAAATTTACAGTGCGCACTTGTACAGAAACCCGCTATATTCAGCTTCGCCAACTGTAAAGGTTTGGCACAATGCTAGCACCCAGAATTTTTTTTTGAGGGAGGGGTGCAGTGGAACGACTAGATTTGGCAATTAGTGGTGGCTGTGAATGCGTGTAAATGTTTTAGTACACCTTAAAAGGTAAATTACGAAAAGATTTTGTGGTGTAGGAGGTTCAGATTCCCTTCCTCTCCCCTATCTACTTACGGCCTCTTAGTTCTGCGCGTGTTTGAAACGGTTTTTTTTTACTCTCACAGCTTTCTGAGCACAGATAACTTCCCATAAATCGGCTCAGTTATTCTGAATATTGTACACGCCTAACAAAAGAAGAAAGAGTTAGGACAAAAGAAGTCAGTATCAAGCACGCCCTTTCTGAAAATATTTTTGATCTCTCAAAAGGGCTTTTATGGAGCTCAAATTCACTAGATTGGCGTGTCATACTTCAAGGTCTATGGTATCATGTGCTAGACATAAAAGATGGGCAGCTACGAAGAAATCTGCATCAAGAAAGCGCGACGGAGGAGCTGAAGCGCTTAGCAGTTCCTGCCCGAGGCGCGCGGCTCTTTCAGTACTATTCGGCTGTAGCGCCGCCGCAACGGACATTGCGGAATGGGTCAGGCGGCGAGGCGCGCTCACGCCACTCAACACTTCTAGTACACTCTAACGGTGGGCCGGAACATTCACGTCGATGGCGTTAGAATTTTCGTTGCAACAGTCTCTTTACCCTGAACTTGGCCATATCTGCTTATAAAATTATTCAGCCCATACCAGTTCTAGTGCTACTACAGACAGTGGACAAATTACAAAACGCGCACAGTAAATTCTTCAAACGCGCTCAAAGCAAACAGAGACGCTCGTAGAATTATGTTTCTCTATGCTCGTAGTGTGCTCGTCATGGAGAAAGGAAAAGACCACGGTCATCGCAGCGTTTGGGAAGAAAAAAAAAGCCTCACAATTTTTTTCTTTCAAAACCTATTTCAATAAAAAGAGTGAACAGAAATGTATACATTTAGCATTATTGTTTGTTAGCTTATCAGTTTTTTTACCACACAGCCTCTCCAGATCCAAATTACCTGGATAGATTCTGTGATAATAGAAGAGGCTGCGTTCATCAGGGGTTTAAAAGCGCAGGCAGTTACATATATTTTCACGCTGATAATATTCATTAGGTATATTTGTGAATAAAGGTTTGCGTTTTAGGATCAAGGCATTATTGCGCACTAAGAATGGATGTCACAATGGCAGACAAAATTTGTCTGCATTTCTCAGTTTCACAAAACAGTAGCACGACTTGGATGGTGACCAATTTGATCAAAGCTGTGCTGGTCGATGTTTTAGCAGAAATTTTTTCTCGTTCACTAACTTGCTCTTCATTGTCCTTTTGATTCCGGGACGGCTTTAAGCTCTTAATTGTAGAGTACCTTGTACTCTTAGTCCTCACCCACTCAACCCCCCCCCCATGAACCTATGTGACCCCTTGTTTGTGCGGTTTACAAACTTTAATCTTCTCGATGCTCTTAAATCTCTTGCCTTTGTTTTGCAATTTTTGCATCGTACATCACTGCATGCGCAAATTAGTTATTTCGGCTGTATATAACAGCTTGCATTGTACATACGCATGATCATCATTGTCTATCTCTCTGTGTGCACATAAGCTATGTAAGATATAACTGGAAACAAAATTCTATTAAACCATTTCTGAAGGCCCACTTTGTGCGCACCTCGCGGTCTGATATATATAGTGTGAATCTCTATGGCGTAATTTCACTGGTCCAAGGAATGAAGCAATAATGACAGAATTGGAACGACGTTATGAATTCCGCAAGGTAATGCAATCCGTGGTTGTTCTGGGATAATGTACACGATGTGACGCTCTCGGAGCAGCCTACTTGCGCACAGGAGGGTGGTATATAGACCACTGATGTAACTGTTATATGACGGTAGTTGTTTATGTCAGCTTTGTCCCCCTTTGCTTTATAGATCATGCTCATCCTGCTAAGTTTACACCCATCGGGGACTTCACCATCGATTATTGTTCTGCTGACTGCCTCTCTCAAACTCTGTTTAGACTTCGGACCCAATGTCTTTATCAGCATAATTGAAATGCCATCTTGGCCTGTTGATGTACTGCTTGGAACCCTCTTCTCAGCCCTTTCCCACTCTCATTGTAAAAATGGAGCCATTGCGCCCCTTGATTCATCCTTGTCTATTGTGTTGCATAAGGCACTTCTTTGTTAAAATTTTTCTGTCACCCTTGTTTTTATATATTCAATAGCTTCGCCCCCTTCTAGCCTAGCACTTTGAGCTGTAGTTAAAAACCTCTGCTCTAGGCTTGTTTCAATTCTTAGAGAGTTTAGATGGTTGTAAAATTTTGCAGCTGCCTTTCTTTCCTTTTTATGTACTTCTGCCAGCCACTGAGCACCCTTTCTTCTAATCTTTTCATTAATCAAGAGGGATGCTTCCTTTCTAGAGCTTAGAAAGGATGAGGTAAGTTGCAGAGCCGCAGGGCGCATAGCGGCAGGCGCCAAGCCCAGAAAGGGCATGCTGGCTCTTCGCTCGCTGGGCAGGTCAGTAAAATACAGTAGGTCGTGGGTCAAAGGTACAGTTTCCCCACTCTAAGTAGAAGTGTATTCAACTTTTCATAAACGCTTCCCTGGGCGCCACCATAGCCCTCCTTGGGCTGTGCAAAATGGCGCGTCTTCTCGAAAATGCACTGGAAACGCTTCGCCCTTAGCCTTTATACTCCCGCACACAGCCCATCATGGCGGTGTTTTTTTCCTTCCTGTGAAAATGTGTATATGCAACGCCTCCTAGATTTTCCGTGCCTCCCGGATTATCGGCGGTCACTTGGGAAGTGGTGGTCGTCAGAACTACGGTGGTGGCGCCACTCAAGTAGGGGTAACTTCAAATAAGTTTTTACGTTTTTGGAGCTTAGATGCAACAAAGTTAATGTAAAAAAGTTTTAAAAGGCGCAAACGTAAATAGAATTATTCCTACGTAAGTGACGCCGTCATTTAGCAAGCAACTTTTTAAATACAAGGCATCCTTTGAAATCAGTAACAAACGCAAATATTGCCAATCTCAAAGGCCGAGTACAAAGACCCTTCCCTCTACGTTGGCAGCGCCGCGATAGATGACTGGCGTTTCGCGCTCATCCGGCAGGCACAGGAGATCTAGGAAGTGTTGACTCTAGTCACTAGCCCGACTACGCTGCTCAAAGGGCAGGATGCACACACGAAACGAGACCTGGCTGGCGTTGCTTTTCTATCTGGTCTGCATCTTGGAGGTGAGTGCCTCACTTCTCATTTACTCACCGTTTGGGTTACAGCTTGTACCACTATTGATCTGTGTCGTGTAGTACCTACGCAATATCTCAGATTAAGCCGCTTCGAGTAAAGCTGAGGCCATAAACGAAGTGCTCCTTTGTCAATGTCGGTTTCGCGCAGCTTGTATCATGCATGCTTTTTCTGAGACGGAGTACATACTGAGAGCAGAAAATACATCATTTACTGAAATCGTCAGTTGACTGTGTTGGTCGTGTTTACATTTCGAGCGTGACATTTTTATTGCGCTCTTATTACTTGTCCACAGTATTTGCACTACTCTATGCCAACAGTGTTCGGGCTTGTCAGCGCCATAGTGGAGCCGTTTAATAGGTGGTCCTCCCTTCATGCTGGCGTCGCCGAAATACGACGCGATATCTGCCGTAAAATCTTGGCGCGCTGCAGACTACACGCGTGTTCTCCCCGTCCGGCCGAAGTTCATCTCCTCTGCGTTGTCGAAGAAAAGGTGGCTGAAGGCAGGTAGCACCGAGGTGGGAAGAATCAGAGAGAACTTTATCTCAAGAAATGTAAAGCGGCATGTGAATTCTTCCAAAATGCTAGCAACCATAACTCGTAAAATACGTTCTGAAAAAATAATAAAAAGAGTTTGCTTCGTCTGCTGCGGTGGTATTTTGGTTATGGTGGTCGGCTGCTGGTCGCGCGTTTGATGCCGGCCGTGGTATATAGTCGCATTTTGATGGAAGGAAAACGGTAAAAGCCCGTGTATTGTGCAATGTCAGTGCACGATAAAGATGACCTAACGGTGAAAATTTCCGGAGGCCTCCACCACGGTGTTCTTCATAATGATTTGTGGTTTTGGGACGTCAAACCCCAGGAATTTTATTTAAACATCTGTGAATCCGCCATGCGGTTAGGAACAAATTATCTACGTAGAACAATGGTACGATTTTCAGCATATGTAAAATGTCGCCTATATTGGTGATATTGTTCATATAAAGGTAACATTTAGGGAAATATGATAGTTCGTAATATTCAGAGTTTTTTTTCTGTGGGCAAAAATAATTTGATATCTGTACAGTGCCAAATAATTTTTATAACTGGTGAGTAAGTTGCAAAGCTATTGGTTTTTGTGAATGTTTAATTGTAAGTTTAGCTATGAGGTGGTCCTAGTAAAAAATGCGGTGAATAACACATTTAGTTGTAACCTTGATTGGTTACTGTAAAAAAAGTCAGCAAATTGCTTTTTATTTTGAGAGATAAAAACTTTTTTAATGTGGTTGCTGGACTCCGTGCTTGCCTGTTTTTATACCTTGAAGCAATGTGTCTTTGTCGTGAGTACTAGCTGCACAGGCATGAGGAACATTTAGACTACATATCAATTTTGTCCGTGCTTACTATAAGAATTTGATATCCAGTATACTAGCTTGCATGAGTAAACTAAAGATGGGATGCATGTGGTCATGCCTGAACTTAGCCTCTTTTATAGGAATTACTCTTTGAACGGCGTGAAGTGGCATTGCGGCTACGAAACTATAGTGTCATCGATTAATGCTCCCGATGAAATTATGCTGATCAGAAGATCGCCGCATTGGAGCAGTGGTTATGGAGCTCGGCTTCTTGCCTAAAGGTCCCGGGTTTGATCCTGGCCGGGGTGGCCGCATGGTAGTGGACCTTCAGCTGTGCAGTGTCAGTGCACGGTAAAGATCACCAGATGTTCAGAACTTCCGGAACCCTCCACTGAGGCATGTTTCATAATAATCTCGTGGTTTTGAAACGTGAAACCCCCGATAATAGTATGGTGATCAGGAAAGCAGAGTAGACAAAAAAAAGAACATGTTCAACGAGTGTTGTTTTGCCTAAAATATAGTCCTGAAATCCTACATGCCTCTCGATTGTATTATAGACGCGCTTCCAGCACTTTCACTCAAGAATGGCAAGCATGCTATCAGCCCGAGACACTTTTTTTCGTTTGTTTGATAGGTAAGGGGTGAGCCCTCAGAATTCAAAGAACGAAATGGAAGCCAGTAGCAAAGAAGCCGATAGAAGATATCTCTGTCGTTACTATGGCAACTACGTGCAGCCACACTTTGTCGCATTTCCGCCTCTGCTTGCCTGCCGTTTTACCGTCTGTTTCGGGCACATAGGCCCACGCTGCTATTGCGGCTGACCTGCGTCAGTCAGCGAAGCAAAGGGGAAGAGTATTTGTACATAGATTATTTATGCTCGTGCGTTTATTTGTATATGCGCGTGTCTGCATATACTAAACTTTGTAATTTCGAAAGGAGTTCAAACACTCCCTCCACCGCCTACGCTTATGTTCGCTATTGAGAAGTACATCGCAGCAACGCGCCATCTCTGACGCTACAAAGCGACAAATCTACCAGAATGTACATCGTTACTGCCACCAATTTCTAACAGTAGAAGTCGCCGTAGGTCGTTCGTTTTTGCCAATAATGTTGTAATGTGTTTCATTCCTTAAGTTCTCATTTGCAATTTCCTTTTTTGGTACCCTCGCTGAGTAAAAGAAAGGTGGAGGCGAAGTGAGCCTGCTCGACAAGGCAGCCGGTATTGCAGTATACCTAAACACCTCCACTTCACATTCATTATTTTAACGAATTGTGTGTAACTAGGCTGTACTTTGTAGAGATGCTGCTTTTATACTGGCGGGTAATCTTTTCATTTCCGTCTTGGGCGTGGATACAGAAAAATAAAAGTATTAGTGTAAGTTCCTCCAGAGTGATCGCAAGGGCGAGGAATTTTCGGCAATGCATCAGTGGCGCCCGCTTTCTATCCCGCTTCTGCCGTTGTGTGGTTGGAAGTGTTGACACTGCCGTGATACCATATGAAATCACACAACAAATAAGCATGCAATAAACATTTATGAATATAAAATGTGACTTTTTTAAAGGTGCGCATTGGGGCTGGAATAGCGAAGATAACAACAGCGTTCGTCCTCGATGTCTGCGATGTTATAATTAGGGCCCCGTGCATTCGTATAAATAAAAAAACTGATTAAACTCGCGCCTGTAAAATATTTCACCATTCTGTTTTATTCATCAACTCCCATTTCACCGCAACAGCGTTAAAGAGCTTGATTTGCAGAAATTCCGGCATTGGTGTGTGCTTCGGCATCGTTGGTTGTGAGCGAAAAATCATCATATGCGTCACTGAAGCATCGATAACGATGCAGATAGAATAAATAACAAAAACTTCTGGATCAGAGTGGCGATCAAACCCAGGTCGTTTGGGTCCTAGCGAAAATTGATTACGTGTCGTTTCAGCGTCAAGCGAATGTTCTACTACACGGCCAAGCGTATGCTTGTGAATACATTGAAAATAGCTTCCTCTGCTTTGAAATTCAGTAAATTAGCACATGCTTTACAAACACACGCTTCCTGTATACATGCTTCACAATGCAACATGAAACAATGCCGTAATAATGCGTGGTACAAGCGCCCATGGAAATCAGGCGTCAGAACATGTGATTATCTCGATGACCTCGTGGTTTAACGCCAGTAGCCTTCTGCAAAAACGCACACAAGCTACTGCGCCTGTTTCCTTGAGGCTATATGAAAGGTACGTACATAGCTGATTTTAAAAGGTTTCATGGATTAAGTGTTTGAAGTAGGCACTATAGAAACAGAAGATGGATATCACGTTTAAGTCTTAAAGACGAAGATTTAGGATCCCTTCTTTTTTAACGACAACTGTAACCTTGTTCCACTTTTAATAAATGAACATGATCTAAGCCGCCATTGACACGTCACCCGCAAGGGTGTAGGCAGATTTTTTTTTTTTAAGAGGAGGGGAGGGGGGGGTACAGGCATAGTGTGGTGCCGCGACATGGCAACGCCTTCGGTCGATCCATTCGGGTAATAAACGTCACCTTAGTTTTGCTGTGATTCTGCGGAATCCTGCTGATGGATCTCTTGGACTCTTTCAAATGAAGTGGCTGGTGGCAAGCACGATGCGAAGTGCTGAATAACTACCACAGAAATATAAAAAAACAAATAAAGGGCAAGATGGAAGCTTGCGATGAACATTTCATAAACAGTGCTTGTGTCGAGACTTTTCTTCCTCAAAGCTAGAACACAACAGATTTTTTCGTGCTAGCGTGTCTACGTTTCATACCCTATCCTCAATACATAAGTAACTAGATGAAGAATATGCAAAATATATTGCGTCGACAGGCCTTTTTATGAAAAACTGTCCCATCACCAAAATCGACGAGTCACCGGAGTTTCGCAAATAACAGGTGGAGACAGTTTTTGCAACCATATGTGGCGAGGACCTTCCTAGGCGTAAGACCACCATGATAAACTAACAAGTGGTTTAGCACATCAAATTATCACTTGGTGTATGTTGATACCAGCCCTTCTTCAGAGGCCGGGAATCACCACTCGAGAGGATTGCGCTTCCATCACTGACAACAACCGCGTAGAATACTCTTGCATTGATGACAAGTGTACATTTCCGTATATTACCACAGTGTTTAGGATTGTTACATGGCCAAAGTCCTGTATTCAAGTATTTACTCTGAATTTCGCTTGTATGTGTGCGCACCTTCCGTGACAGTTAAATTATGCTCCATGTGTTATGATGTTCTTGTTTTTACATGCCACTGATTGCGATTTTCGAGCAACGTGGGAAAACTGAAAAAGCAGACGCCAATTTTTCACACAATTGAGAATAGTAATATATGAACTGCGCTAAAGTAATAATAACCTGCGAAAAACACTATGCGAATTTTACGAAGTAAGCAAATTAAAGAACATATATTAGGAAAAGATGCACTGCGAACAGCGATATTTCGGTAGCCCTCAAAAAAAGCTTTTGTTGTTCATGAAAGCCGTTAGTCTATTTGGGGGTGCCTCAATGCCGGGCAGCTCAGAGTTGGAGCCGGTCTCATCAATTTAACCTTCACTCAGTTGTAATATTGCTTTTTTTGGAAAGACGTTGATTATATCATTTGTTAAGCTTGTTGCAAAGACATAGTCACTGTTGACTATTCTGTGAGCAGTATCAAAACATATGTGGAATAGATTCTTCGTTGTCACAGTGGTCACAGACTGCGGCATTGGCCATTTCAATGCGCGAAGCGTAGGATATCTAGCTATACTTTCGAGCATAGATATATGTATACGCGCTTTTCACCTACAAAGAAAAGACGGAATGGAGCAGATGAAATGTGCAAACAAATTGTAGATAGGATGCTGCTATAGAAGCCTTTCCATATGTGCTGCTATATGCAAGCTTATAGCAGCACTAAAGCAGTGCGCTCATGGTTCGTCACATGGCTTTTCTCCCCCTTTCGCGGCTATCTTTACAAGACGATAGTTAAAGCACGAGAACAGAACGACGACAAAGAGTCAAGAAGTCTTGCGCTATAACTATCGTCATGTTATACCAACCAGCCCAAACTGCCACACTTACTTTACAACGTGGAAAAAATAACAGCGCGTGACGTATCATACAGGAAATAGTTTAGCCCATGGTTTCCGAATGTGCTCTACTTCCATTGTTCATAAGTTGGGTTTCCAGCCCATAATTTAAAAATAGTGCTACGATACTGAGGCGACGGGTGGAAGAAGAGAAAAACGAGGTGGGCACGAGCGGTGATCTGTTTAAGTAAACCGGAGCGAAACTATACTCTCACAGAACAGGAATGTCTCGCGGTTATATTCGCCGTGCACAAGTTGCGCCCTTATATCTATGGACGCTGATTCATGATTATCACGGACCACCATTTTTTATGTTGGCTCACTGGACTACGGGACCCATCTGGTCGTCTTGCTCGTTGGGCGTTACGATTGCAAGAACACGACTTTGAAGTCTATTACAAGAGCGGTCATCATCATGCCATCGCCTATTACGTTTCACGGCTTCCACTTCCGACAACTGAGTGTGACGCTGTCAACTTCCGACAACAAGAAGCGAAGTGAACACTCCGCTTCCTGACCTAACAACTTTTCGAGCAGAGCAACGGAATGACAACAGTCTCGCTTCTTTCTTTATTTCCGGAACAGACGGTCAACGTGATTTCATCGTAAAGGATGGCGTTCTTTACAAAAAGAAATATTCCGGTGTAGGCCCTCGCCTCCTTCTAGTTGTGCCTACAAGTCTACGACAACACGTACTTCGAGCAATGCACGATGACCCAACATCTGACTATATGGGTTTTTCTAGGACATTTTATTGCACGCAAGAACGCTTCGTCTGGTTGAAGATGCGTAAAAGTGTGACTGCATACGTTGCGAGCTGTGAACAATGTCAACGCCACAAGCGTCCAACAACTCCGCCAGCCAGACTACTTCATCCCATAGCACCCCTGGGTTCACCCTTTGAATTCGTCGGTGTTGACCTGCTCGGCCCTATTCCGCGATCAACGAACGGCAACCGATGAATTATTGTGGGCGTTGACCACCTCACACGCTACGTCGAAACTGCGGCGATTCCTGCGGCAACGGCCACTCAAGTTTTACAGTTCATGCTGCCGCACGTTATATTACGCCTTGGATCCCCCTGTGACCTCATCAGTTATCACGGGCGGCAATTTGTCGCCGATGTAGTTGAAGACCTCCTTCGTCTCGCCTCGTGCCATTTCCGTCACACTCTTCCGTATCACCCGCAGGCTAATGGTTTGACGGAACGAACTAATAGGACTCTCGTCAACATGATTTCCATGCATGTTGATTCCAGACACAAAACATGGGACGCGATCTTGCCATTTATAACTTTCGCCTACAACACTGCACAGCACGAAACAACGAGATACAGTCCATTTTATAGGCTCTACGCACGCCAACCCCGCACAGCTCTTGACACTATTCTTCCTTTTTCCGAGCCTTATAAACCTACTCTCACCCAAACTATTTGCCGTGCAGAAGAGGCCCGGCACATCACCTGTCTTCAAACTTTCGTCTCCCAGAAACGCTCTGAGAACCGTTACGACAGAAGTCACCGGCACGTATTGTTTGAGAAAGGGGATTTGGTGTGGCTTTGGACGCCGCTTCGCAAGCGAGGCCTCTGCCAAAAGTTTCTGGCCAACTACACTGGTCCGTTTGTTGTCCTGGAACGCCTGAGTGATGTCACATACGTGATATCTCGGCTGTTGTCAACTGGCCGCCGCTCAAGCAAGACCTACGTCATTCATGTCGCCCGTTTAAAGCGCTATCCTCATCGCAACGAAGCCTAACTCGCCCGGTGGGCATCGTCTGCAAAGGGGGAATCGCTACGATACTGAGGGGACGGGTGGAAGAAGAGAAGAACGAGGTGGGCACGAGCGGTGAATTAACATATCTCTGGACTCTCGCATTCATCATCTCTCGTAAATAAAGGCATCTCACCGTAACAATACTTAACAATAATTAATTAGTCAGTATTGGTGAAAATAAAAAAAATGGCTTGAGTAGCTACAGGCTAGTGCGAGTAGTGCGCGTTCGGTTCAATTCGCCACTGAGAATCTTTAATTTTCCGATTCCTGGCTCAAGTTATGTGGGGCACCCTGTATATACTACGTATATCATCTCTTAACCTAGCAGACAAATATTAGTATGGGGTGCACGGCGATATATACACACGTGGGTGGCTAGTTAGTTAGTTAGTTAGTAGTAGTTAAGATAGAAGATAGGATAGATAGATGGATAGATAGATAGATGGATAGATGATAGATAGATAGATAGATAGATAGATAGATAGATAGATAGATAGATAGATAGATAGATAGATAGATAGATAGATAGATAGATAGATAGATAGATAGTAGATAGATAGATAGATAGATAGATAGATAGATTAGGCGTACGTTAGGTGAAAAGGAGCTTTGTTCAACCACTTTGATTCATTGAGCATATTTTTTTTAGGATCTGTAAAAGAATAAGTAAGAAATAAAGTAATTGTATATAATTGTGCGGTAGTCATGCAGCTATACTGTCAAAGAAAAAAAATGTTCTGGACAAATAGAAATGTTTATAAAAGTTACTGACAAGAAATTGCAAAGTTTAGCGTCTCTCATAATTTTATGGCGGTTCTAGGACGTTAAACCGCACATATCATCAAAAATGCTAAATTAACCTTGCTTGAAAGAGTAGGTTGTTAATTACTACACACCTAAAGGATCAATATGAATTCTCTGCAATTGGAGACAAGTGCAAGTCTAGAAAAAACTGCATCCTATAACCAAACGAGGGAGCAGATAAACATTAAGGTTTCTGAGCACTTTTACTAAATATACAATCCAAGATTGCAGGAAAATAAGCACCTGCAAACATATGCGCTAGTAACAGCAACAGAATGCTCAGCTTGAGGTTTTGGATGCAGAAAAAGTAAATGAATCACAAAAAAACTAGATGCGGGCTGATGAAGCCAAGACAATGTTTTATTATCAGTTTTTAAAATTCTTAATTTGTGGACATTTTCAATATTGTTCCTGACTTAGCTCGTTGGGCCCTTGGCTGGAGTGTAGACTCATTTCCACCACTGTCGCCTATCCTCCTTTGAGGTACTTGGCAGCAAGTACACCTACCTGTAACATACATGACGATTTACCCCACCTCCTCCTTTATTCGCTTGTACAATTGAAGCAGCAGCATATTTTCCCACTCCCAAATAAAGGTGGCGGTGAGTATGCTGAGATCAGTTCAGATTGGTACGGTGGATGGACGTGTTTTTGAGCGCTCTCGATCGACTGCGCAGAAAAGTGGTTTTGCGTTTTTGAGCTTGCTTTTATAATTAAGAAAGCAGCAGTTAAAATCTTTGTAGCAACTAATATATTGTACGGCTTTTTCGGGGGTCCGTCACCAGGAATTTACTAGTTTATGCATGTATGTGTGTTTGTTTCTTTTTTTTCTTGCTACCCTGTGGGGGAATTGCACGTACATTAAACACGCAAATGTTTGTAGTAGAGCTTAGACTTTATTTTTTAGTAGGGCAGGGATCGTAATTTGTTTTTATTGAGTGAGACAATTCATAAGGACTATTGATGTCAGAAAAACATGGTTAAAAAGCGGTAGTGTTCAGGATGTGGGGTAGATTTGAAAATGAACCCAAGCGCAGAAACGAATGGAGAGGAAGGTGACGCCAAGTGTAGGCAATGTGAGGTCGAGGAAAAATTGAGAAAACAATGGTTGCCCAGAGTGAGCTGCTGATTAGAATCACCGAGCTTGAGACTGCGTTAGCGACAGAGTAAGAGAAAACGAGGGCTATGAGGGAAAGGCTGAAGTCCGCCGAGGAAGCACTAGCGGACGTGAACGAAGGAGTGGCCGATGGAGAGAACAGTAGGGACCGCCACTGGGACAGCAGAGAAGAAAGAGCAAGAGAGTTTGGAAAAAAACAGATTCAGCTGGTTCAATGGTCGCAAAACCCAGCTTCAGCGAAGTTGTGGTGGGGCTGGGAGGGGACAAAGCAGCCGGCTTCACAGCTGCAAGTAACCCCTAGGTGCAGGACGCGCCAGCTGAAAAGTCACAGCATGTGATAATCACTGGGGACTCGAATTTAAATGGATGCGCAGAGGCAATCAAAGAGAGGGTAAGAGGTGACAAGAGGGTTGCAGTAAGGGCGTTCCCAGGACGCAAGCTTGAAGCAGTCGTGAGGCAAGCGAGCGCAAAACTCAAAACTACGGCTGATAGACGAAACCTCGTGATAATTTCAGGTGGTTTAAAGATGTATTAAATGAAGAGACAGCAGGACTAGCAACGACACTGGCGAAAGGCGTCGATGACATGCGCGCCACTTCTCCTAAGGTACAGGTAGTGATATCCACTATACCGGAGGTACCGGTGCGTGATAGCAACCTGCAAAGAGCGGTTGTCAACGCAAACCAAGAGATATGGCGGATGAGTCGAGAGAAAGGCCTTGAGGTGGTGGATATAAACAGAGAGGTGCATAGGTGGGGTGGTTTTCAACGAGACAAAATTCACATCGATGGGCGGCTAGGTCATGAGGTGGGTTGGCGACTTGCAGGACACGCAGTAGCTTTTTTGGGGGGCAAGCGAGCCCTTCGGGGTGCAGGATAGCTAGTAACGAGGAAAACAACCAGGGAGACTCTTCGACAGGTGATATGGAGAGATACAATTCCAAAGTGGCACCAATATCTAAGATAGGTAGAGTCCGGGGCATAAATAGACGTAGCCACGAGCGCCGAGCCAATTCAGACATCGGGTATATTAACATGCAGGTTGGCAGGAACAGGCTGAAGTTGGAAGAGATAGAAGAACAGCTAAGGGAGGAGAGGCTGATGGTATACGGTTTTGTAGGAACACATCTTAGGGACATGGAACAAACAGCTAGCAATCCGCACTACGCGTGGTAATATTGTAATAGAACAGAAGGCAGCAGAAAGGTGGGTGGTATTGGGGCATTCATTCATAAAAGTACAGACTGGCAAAGGGTCAAGCAGGAGTGCAAGGAACAATTATGGCAAAAAGGGAAAGTGGCAAATCAAATGAGAATACTTGGTTTCGTGCACTTGTGGACGGGAGCAAAGGCCAGAGAGGAAAACCAGGCAATGGTAGAGTGTATATCAAAGGACATTCAGGAGTTAGAGAGTGCGAGATAATTATACTAATTGATTTATATGTGGGGTTTAACGTCCCAAAACCACCATATGATTATGAGAGACGCCGTAGTGGAGGGCTACGGAAATTTCGACCACCTGGGAGATAATTGTACTAGGGGACATGAATGCGCACATAGAAGATATAGATGGGTATACCGACCCGACAGGCAAAATGGTCATGAATATGTGTGAAAGGGTTGATTTGATTATTTGCAACAGTACCGCGAAGTGTGAAGGGCAAGTTGCATGGGAGTTAGGAAGGCTGCAGTCAACGATAGATTATGCACTGATGTCACATAGGATGTATAATAAGCTCAGGGGAATGCACATAAATGAAGGTGGTTCAAGAAGTCTGGGTAGTGATCACAAACGTATCAAGCTAAGTTTTGGAAGAGCAGTGAAAGTTGGAAAAAGACAAGATGAGCAACTACAGGAAAATTTTTATCCAGAAAGGCCAATCGAAATAGCCACTAAACAAATTGATAAAGTAATCACGGAGGATAATAAGAGAGTGTGGACATACACGAATCTAATTAGCCTCTTTGAGCTAGAGCTTGCTAAGACGCGTGACAAGTCACCCCGGAAAAGAAGACACAAACCCAAAAGCTGGTGGGATGAGGAAGTTAAGAGAGCCATAGCAAAACGTCAGGAAGCTTCTAGGGATTACAGACATGCTAAGCAGCGGGGCGAACCGACATATTATGTTGAAAAAAATGGGAAACCTTTCTAAGCTATAGAAGGGATGCATCCCTTCTGATCATTGAAAAGATTAGAAGAATGGGAGCTCAGTGGCTGGCAGAAGTACATAAAAAAGGTAGAAAGGCAGCTGCGAAATTTCGGAACCATATAAACTCTCTAAGAAATGAGGCGAGCCTAGAGCAGAGTTTTATAACTACAACCCAAGGTGCTAGGCTAGAAGGGGACGAAGCTATTGAATATATAAGAACAAGGATGACAGAAAAATTTCAACAAAGTACTTTATGCACCATAATAGACACGGACGAATCAAGTGGTGCAATGGCTCCATTTGCACAACGAGAGTGGGAAAGGGCTGAGAAAAGGGTTCCTAGTAGTACATCAACAGGCCCAGATGGCATTCCAATTATGCTAATAAAGACATTAGATTTGAAGTCTAAGCAGGCTTGGAGAGAGGCAGTGAGGAAAATAATAATCAATGGTGAAGTTCCCGATGGACGGAAACTTAGCAGGTTGAGCATGATCTATAAAGGAAAGGGGGACAAAGCTGACATAAACAACTACCGTCCTATAACAGTGACATCAGTGGTCTACAGGCTGGCGATGCAGATTATAAAGGAAAGACTGCAGGCATGAATAGATAATGAGGGGTGCTGGGGGAACTGCAGAATGGGTTTTGGAAACACAGGAGGTTGGAAGACAATCTGTTCTCACTGACGCAGTGTATAGAAATAGCAGAAAAGGAACACAGGCCCCTGTGGCTAGCATTTTTGGATATCAAGGGAGCGTACGATAGCGTGGTTTAAGAGGAATTGTGGGGAATACTGGACACACAAGGCGTGGAACATGTAGTCACTAATCTTGTAAAGGATATCTTTAAAGGTAACAAGGTAGTTATAAAGTAGGAAAAACAGGTATCCAAACCTGCAGAGGTAAAACGGGGGCTTAGGCAGAGGTGTCCCCTGTCACCCTTATTATTCATGATGTACCTACAAGAATTAGAGGCCAAATTAGAGGGAAGTGGACTTCGCTTCAACCTCTCTTTAGTCAAACAAGGAAAACTTATTGATCAGGCACTACCAGCATTAATGTACGTAGATGATATAGTGCTAATGGCAACAACAAGGAAGATTTGCAGAGATTGATGGACATCTTCGGAAATGAGGGAGATAGGTTACATTTTAGATTCAGTAAGGAAAAATCAGCAGTCACGATTTTCAATGACAATGGAGGTAGTGATCTTAGAATACAGGAGGTCACGCTAGAGATAACAGATAAATACAACTATCTGGGCGTATGGATAAGCAATGGGACCGAGTACCTGAGGGAACACGAAATATAGGTGACGACTAAAGGTAACAGGAATGCAGCAGTGATGAAAAATAGGGCACTGTGGAATTACAATAGGTATGATGTTGTGAGAGTAATATGGAAAGGGGTCATGGTTCCTGGGCTGACGTTCGGCAATGCGGTCTTGTGCATGAGATGAGAAGTTCAAGCAAGATAAGAAATTAAACAACGTGGAATAGGTAGGCTTGCTTTAGGAGCTCACGGGAATACACCTAATCAGGGAGTACAAGGTGATATGGGATGCACATCACTTGAGGGCAGGGAAGCTAGCAGCAAGATAAAACCTGAGAAGCTATTGAGAGAAATGGGGGAGGAGCGTGGGGCTAGGAAGGTTTTCAGCTATTTGTACATCAAGAATGTCTATACAAAATGGAGAAAGCGAACCAGGAAATTGACTGGTAAATACTTAGAAAACAGCAGGTGGCCAAACCAAAAAGAACCATTGGTTAAGAAGAAAGTGAAGGAAACGGAGACTGACATGTGGAGAATGGGCATGATTAAGAAGTCCGCACTAGAGATCTATCGAAGTTTTAAGCAGGAAATTGCCAAGGAAAGAATCTATGATAATACTCGGGGTAGTTCTCTACTGTTTGAGGCCAGGACGGGAGTACTGCGAACCAAGACATATCGGGCCAAATACTAAGCGGTAGACACAGTATGCAGTGCGTGTGGAGAGGAAGAAGAAACTGCCGAACACTTGATAATGTTCTGTAAAGGGCTTCACCCTATAGTTCAGGATGATGGCGCAGAGTTTTTCAAAGCACTGGGGTTTAGGGACCGGGAAGGCAAAATAGACTTTAAGCGGGTAGACTTAACTAGAAGGAGGTTATCTGATTGGCGGCTATAGTGAAGGCACGAGTGAAATATAAACTCTTCACTGCAAAGAACGAATCCTCAAACTCACTTTTTAAAGAAAAAAATAAATCTAGTTTTTGGTTCATTAAGTATTACGGCTCGGTGGCACTAGCCACCACCTGATCTAAAGGCTACAGCCATATCCATTCATCCATCCAGACCTAGTGCCTACAACCTAGTACCTACCTAGTACCTACAAGTATTAAAGGTAAAATTAGAGGAAAGTGGACTGGGCTTCAACCTCTCTTAAGTCAAACAAGGAAAACTTATTGATCAGGCACTACCAGCATTAATGCACGTAGATGATATAGTGCTAATGGCAACAACAAGGAAGATTTGCAGAGATTGATGGACATCTTCGGAAATGAGGGAGATAGGTTACATTTTAGATTCAGTAAGGAAAAATCAGCAGTCACGATTTTCAATGACAATGGAGGTAGTGATCTTAGAATACAGGAGGTCACGCTAGAGATAACAGATAAATACAACTATCTGGGCGTATGGATAAGCAATGGGACCGAGTACCTGAGGGAACACAAAATGTACGTCACGACTAAAGGTAACAGGAATGCAGCAGTGATGAAAAATAGGGCACTGTGGAATTACAATAGGTATGATGTTGTGAGAGGAATATGGAAAGGGGTCATGGTTCCTGGGCTGACGTTCGGCAATGCGGTCTTGTGCATGAGATCAGAAGTTCAAGCAAGATTAGAATTTAAGCAACGTGGAATAGGTAGGCTTGCTTCAGGACCTCACGGGAATACACCAAATCAGGGAGTACAAGGTGATATGGGATGGACATCATTTGAGGGCAGGGAAGCTAGCAGCAAAATAAAATTTGAGAAGCGATTGAGAGAAATGGGGGAGGAGCGTTGGGCTAGGAAGGTTTTCAGCAACTTGTACATGAAGAATGTCGACACAAAATGGAGGAAGCGAACCAGGAAGTTGACTGGTAAATACTTGGAAAACAGCAGGCGGCCAAACCAAAAAGAACTATCAGTTAAGAAGAAAGTGAAGGAAACGGAGACTGACATGTGGAAAATGGGCATGATTAAGAAGTCCGCACTAGAGATCTATCGAAGTTTTAAGCAGGAAATTGCCAAGGAAAGAATCTATGATAATAATCGGGGTAGTTCTCTACTGTTTGAGGCCAGGACGGGAGTACTGCGAACCAAGACATATCGGGCCAAGTACGAAGGGGTAGACACAGTATGCTGTGCGTGTGGAAAGGAAGAAGAAACTGCCGAACACTTGATAATGTTCTGCAAAGGGCTTCACCCTATAGTTCAAGATGATGGCGCAGAGATTTTCAAAGCACGGGGGTTTAGGGACCGGGAGGGCAAAATAGACATTAAGTGGGTAGACTTAACTAGAAGGAAGTTATGTGATTGGTAGCTAAAGTCAAGGCACGAGTGAAAATTAAACTCTTCACTGCAAAGTACGAATCCTCAATCTCACTTTTTAAGGAAAAAAATATAGTTTTTGGTTCATTAGGTATTACGGCTTGGTGGCGCTAGCCACCGCTCGATCTAAAGGATACAGCCATATCCATCCATCTATCCAAAAAAGCTGGATATTCTTGCTCTACTGCACTACACTTGGCTATGCTACACTGTGCTCCAATATATGCTGTCCTTATTTTTCACCACTGCTCATGAATATCCCCCTCGAACTCACATGTCTCCTCGTAACTTAATTTTCTGTCCCTCTTGTTATACTTTACTATATATGTCTAAGCTGTACGTGAGAAGGTGTCAACCTGTGTTCTGCGGGGTGCATGCGGCTCCAGGAACGATATGAGCACTCCCCCTTTTATGTCAATTCCTATATGAAAACTGACATGGCAGTTATGACCTCAAATATTGTTTTTAATTGCAACCTTGTGGCATCGTGCAGCAAATAAACATAATGTTATTCCCCTTTTGTAGGTTACGCCATTTTGAAACACTTTTCTCCTTGTCTGCAAAATCTACCTCCTCACCCCACCCGCGATTTGCCGTGCGCCCCCACTCTATTGGCTTCATGGAAACTGGGCACTCTTCTCATGGAATATCGTTCCTCGACGCCATCATGTGATCTGTGAGAGTGGAAGAGATTTGATTGATTGATATGTTGAGTTTGAACGTCCCAAAACCACCATTATGGTTATGAGAGACGCCAAAGTGGAGGGCTCCGAAAATTTCGACCACCTGGGGTTTTTTAACGTGCACTCAAATCTGAGCACACTGGCCTTTAACATTTCCGCCTCCATGGGAAATGCAGCCGCCGCAGCCGGGATTTGAACCCGCGATCTGTGGGTCAGCAGCCGAGAACCTTAGCCACTAGACCACTGCAGCGGGGCGGAGAGCGTAAGAGAATGATTGATAATTTATATTTAGGGTTCAATGTCCCAAGACCACCAAATGAATATAGAAGAAGGCCGTAGAGCTGCGAACAAGACCACCTGGGGTTCCCTAACGTACACCAAAATCTGAGCCCACGGGTCTACAGCATTTTCGCCTGCATCGAAAATGCAACCGCCGCAGCCGGGCTTCCATCCCGCTACTGCGGGTCAGCAGCCGAGTACCTTAGCCACTAAACCACCGCAGCCGCGCGAAGTTTTCTTGTAAAATTGTGGCAAAGCGAGAGGTAGTACACTTAAACATAACTATTTATTCATGAGTCCATATTGGATTAGCTGACGTTGACTTAAAGTGCACTCGTGGATGACTCGCCGTTGATCGCCTTAGCGATCAGGGGCCTATGAAATGTAATTTGCGATCAAATAGCACGCTAGTGCACACAAAATGACGTCATTTGCTCGCCAGCTATTCCGTCACATCTGCTTTGTTTTTCGTTCCACTGGAAGTGTTCCATCCTCACAGAAATGGCGCTAAGCTCCATCAGCAGCTGACCAACCACCATTTTTTGAAGGCATGGACTTGTATGGAGCATTCGCTACCACTTCCATCTACCTTGTGTAATATTCTAAAGGAAAATGGAGTCGGAGCACTCAAAAAAAATTTGTTAAACAATTTCCGTTTTTCGCAGATGAAGCAGTTGTACCCAAGGGTAAAAATTTTCGCTTCTCAATAGCCACGGTTGGACAGGAAGCCTGACCGTACGTATGATGAAGAAAAACGTTTGTTTTTGTGGTAGCCCTCACACACACTCTTTTTGTCCTCTTTAAAACATTCTTCCAATCCACTTTAAATATATATATATATATATACATAAATATATATATATAATATATACATATATATATATATATATATATATATATATATATATATATATATATATATATATATATATATATATATATATATATATATATATATATATATATAGGCAGGCATGGTGGTTGAGGGGCCGTAGCGTTGCATATAGTCTAGTAGATCCTCCGTGAGCGGTCACAACGTGGTTTATTTCGACGTTTCGGCCTAGAGTCTGGCCTTCATCATATATATATATATATATATATATATATATATATATATATATATATATATATATATATAGTTATAAACTTCGAGAATAGTGCAGTATAGGAAACAAAACAATAAAATATTTATTTAATCCTAACAGTTTCGGCTGGTGGACCAGCCTTCTTCGGAGGATGTAAGTGAAATGATACAAGTTCCCGTAGCAGAGGGTCACCCTCACAGTTTAAAGACCCTCCAAAAAAAAAAAAAAAAAAGAGAGAAAAAGACAAGCGGGCGAACGAGGTAGCAACAGACAACAAGAAGCAGAAGAAGGAGAGGAACTAGAAAGGAGCGACGGAGAGCCGCCGGAAACGAGCGGGTAATTCTGGCATTGTTACTTGGTATAGGTAAGACGCGCCGCCAGCGGAGGCGACCAAGAAAAACGGAAAAATGTGGAACATGTTGCTGCTTACTCGCATCCCACACATGGATCGAGTTTAAGTTCACGTGGTTCGGCGGCTGGCCCGTGGCATCGGGCCAGCCGCCGGCCGGATTGTGGGATGTGATTAGGCACATCCCACAATCATTCCCATCATACATCAAAGATACCAGCCACTTCCTTCGAGAAGTCTCAAAACTTGTGGTACCTCTAGATTGCTATTTGGTCACCATGGATGTCTCATCACTGTACACAAACATTCCCCACACCGAAGGAATCGCCGCCACAGTCGCCGCCTACGGAAAAAGTAAATCGACGAGTGAATTCGACGAAAGCGCTTTAGAGGTGCTCCTAAATCTGGTACTTAAACATAATAACTTTGAATTCGACCAAAACCATTATCTGCAAGTAAACGGAACTGCCATGGGAACCAAAATGGCCCCAAATTACGCAAATATTTTCATGGCCTCTTTAGAGATTCCTTTCCTCGAAAATTCTCCATTCAAACCTATATTTTACCGACGCTTCCTCGATGATATATTCTTCGTGTGGGCCGATAGTGAACATAATCTTTCCAAATTCATTTCCGGTTTCAACTCCGTGCATCCTTCGATAACATTCACGCACACGTATTCGCAGAGGAGTGTTCACTTTCTGGATGTCACTGTATCACTCAGTGGCACCACCATATCTACTTCCCTGTATAAAAAACCAACAGACCGCCAACAGTATCTGCATTTCCATAGCAGTCACCCCCATCACTGCAAAACAGGTGTTCCTTACTCTCAAGCCCACAGATACAGAAGAATTTGCTCTGAAATCACGCAATTTGACACCCACGCACAGGAATTGAGAACAGCCTTCTTGCGTCAAAAGTACCCCGAAAAAATAATTGACAATGCAATTGAGCGCGCTCGCTCTTTGGACCGAGAATCAACAATGGGAGAAAAAGGTGGGAATAAAGATGATATAACTTCAGGGGCAAATTTAATCCTCACATACTGCGCCGCCGCCCCTCGGGTGAATTCTATACTAAACCGCCACTTCAACATACTTAAACAGAGTAGTCGCCTCTCTGCCATTTTTCAGACTCCGCCCAAGGTGGTTTACCGAAGAAATAAAAACCTTAGAGACTTACTGGTCAAGGCGAAAACACACAAATCCGACCACCATCAGGGCTGTAGACCGTGCGGGAAACCTCGCTGCAGGGTGTGCACACACATGGTGACCACAGATACGGCCGAAGCCTCCTGTTCAGACTATGTGTACAAAATTAAAGACGACCTTAACTGTGACTCAGCCAATGTGGTATACAAAATTCGCTGTGAGGTGTGCAAACAGGAATATATTGGACACACGGAAACCGCGTTCCGTTTGCGTTTCAACAACCACAGGGCACACGCAAAGGGCCTCCCCAATTTGCCGTTCTCCAAACATATCAATCTTCCTGGTCACTCTTTCGAACGCGTAAGTGTCATACTCCTACAATCCGGCTTCCAGAACACACGGGAGCGCGAACAGCGGGAGTCATACTTTATAAAGAAATTCAGATCACTTACCCACGGAATCAACGAGAGCCCTGGGCGACTGACGTGTCTCCGCGACGTTTCGTGAAACACAGAAATTGAATTACTCAATTAATTTATTTATACATACGTGAAGTCGCACACGCAAGTTGGTCAATATAGCGAAACTTAACGAATTCGATGCTACGTGAACCAAACGGATTGTGTTAGCATTATTAGACTTTATTTTCCTTTCTGAGTACTTTTTTAGTATTATTTATTTTTATATATTTTTTTATACTTTCATCCTTTACAAAAATACCCATTTATTTATTTTCAGTATGACTGGTTGTACATTTTTCTGCAAGAGAGGGCAGGTGGAGGAAGGGGGAGAGGGCACATTAGCTTTCCAACGTGGCCATTATATTCCGAAAGCTGGAGCGGGTCGTATGCTTCTTTGTGTGTGTGTGTGTGGCCCGATGCCACGGGCCAGCCGCCGAACCACGTGAACTTAAACTCGATCCATGTGTGGGATGCGAGTAAGCAGCAACATGTTCCACATTTTTCCGTTTTCTTGGTCGCCTCCGCTGGCGGCGCGTCTTACCTATACCAAGTAACAATGCCAGAATTACCCGCTCGTTTCCGGCGGCTCTCCGTCGCTCCTTTCTAGTTCCTCTCCTTCTTCTGCTTCTTGTTGTCTGTTGCTACCTCGTTCGCCCGCTTGTCTTTTCTCTTTTTTTTTTTTTTTTTTTGGAGGGTCTTTAAACTGTGAGGGTGACCCTCTGCTACGGGAACTTGTATCATTTCACTTACATCCTCCGAAGAAGGCTGGTCCACCAGCCGAAACTGTTAGGATTAAATAAATATTTATTGTTTTGTTTCCTATACTGCACTATTCTCGAAGTTTATAACTTTTATTACGGTAGCCGGAAGAAACTCTGATCATCTATTTCATCATATATATATATATATATATATATATATATATATATTTATTTATTTATTTATATACAGTCCAGTAGATCCTTCCGTGAGTGGTCACAACGTGGTTTATTCCGACGTTTCGGCCTAGAGTCTGGCCTTCATCAGGATAAAGGCCAGACTCTCGGCTGAAACGTCGAAATAAACCACGTTGCCACGTTGTGACCGCTCACGGAGGATCTACTAGACTATATATATATATATATATATATATATATATATATATATATATATATATATATATATATATAGTGCGCCTTCAGGAGCCAATAAAACTCACTTATTTTCTCTAACCAGACATGTTTCACGTTCACTTTTTTGCTGTACATGACGTAACTAAAAAATATTACATTGCATCACTCAGTCCTGTCTGAATGAGCTATCATAAAAAAACATTACTTTCATCACGCAGACATAAAATGAGTCACTAGTTTTTTTAAAAATGGGTAGATAGATATGTGAGGTTTAACGTCCTGAAACCACTATACTCGTGGACAACATTCTGTGCAATGAAGGGCAAGTGGCGGGGGCAGATCTACAGCAGATGTATTCCTCCGAGAAGAAGCCGAGATCGACTTGCTTTTTCAATGCTGGGCGTGTTTGAATAACTGCACTGTGGAGATTATGCTACGTCTTCATACACAGCCATTTGGAAGTGAAATTTGACACGAGCTCCTTCGTCAAGTCGTCATAAACGCCGGAGGTCGACGAGCCCTCACCTAAAAACGAAGACACCATATTGACTACAAGGTGCACCTAAAACGTGCGACGTTTTCAGACGGGCAAAAACGTTAAATACCACTTCTTGAAGCAAAACAAATATTAATGTCTCCTTGTTTCGTGCAGTGTGTATTTTTAAAAAGCATCCCACAGATAATAAAGTAATCTTGTTTTTTTTCTCTCTCAGGCGCCATGCAACGTCATCCCTTCAAGGCTCTCACACTTCATCTCAACCGCCACGAAATTGACGTTGCAGAGGATTTTTGCGCGAACATCACCGGGGGACAGTCCTATTCTCCGATGTGCTTTTAAGCGATATCCCCGGTCCACGAGATATAAGTATGGATGCTCCATTTTCTATGGAAGAGCTAGAAGCTGCACTAACACTGTGTAGGCGTTCTTCATCACCAGGGCCCGATGGAATAACGTATACGGCTCTGCGTCACTTAGGCCATGCAGCTTGACGACAACTGCTAAATTTATTTAATCGGCCATGGGAAGATGGCATCGTACCTCAAGAATGGAAACGAAGCGGTCTTGGGCCACTTCTAAAAGCAGGGAAGTCCCCTCTGGTGCTGACATCATACAGGCGTGTAGCTCTCGCCAGCTGCGTTGTGAAACTCATGGAGCGCATGATTCTCACGCTCCGGGAATGGTACCTTGAACGGCACATCATTTACCCCGACTCCATTGCGGGATTACAACGAGCCCATTCATCGATTGACAACGTCATCGATTTGGTGTCATCAGTAGAACAGCAGAAATTTAGGAAACGACTAGCACTTGCGCTCTTTCTTGATGTGAAAGGTGCATATGACAACGTTTCCTATCAAGCTATACTAGACGCACTGCTGTTAATTGAACTGGGAAGGCGAATGTTTTGATGGATCTGAAGCTACCTGAGAAGAAGATCCTTTTTTGTATATACTGAAGATTGCCCCACCTCAGGCCACTACACGTGCCGGGGCGTCCCGCAAGGTGGTGTTTTAAGCCCAGTTTTTTCCAATCTCGCCTTGCTTGGCCTGGCCGAAGCTCTTCCTGAAACAGGCAGTGTTTCAATATAGGCTAATGACATCTGTGTCTGGGCATCTGCATTGACACGCCTACAAGTTCGAGCGAGGATACACAGAGCAGCGTCGCAATCATCTGACTATGTTCGCACAACAGTTTCAACAAAAAAAAATATGCACTGGTAGCCTTCACGCCAAGGCAATGACAAGTTACCCGATTAGCAATAATGGCCAGTCCATCTCTTACAAGCGTAGCCATCGTTTTCTAGGTGTCATTGTTCACCGCAACCTCTCCTGGAGCCATCACGTGACTAGCTTGAAAGCGAAACTGGTATCCATTGTACACGTCCTGAAAGTCATCGCTGGAAAAAGATGGGGTCCATCATTGAGTTCCAAGCTACAGCTTTACCAAGCACTTTTTATTGGTGTACTGCGCTACAGTTCTCCTCTGCTTTTTAAAACTTGCAAAACAAACATTCAAACACTTCAGAGTGTGCAAGCACAGGCACTACGTGTTTGTCTCGGCCTACCACGAACTACCTCAACCGCCGGAACAGTGATATTGGCTCGGGATCATCTGGTTATGACTTACGTAACAACCGACGTGCTGAGAGCACACATTCGGCACATTTCACGGAGGGTATCGAGCCACTTGATATTTCTGCCAGGACAATGGGCGCACGCGTCGTTCTCTAAGGTCGTCAGCTCCCACCGCGCTTTGCTACCATCCGGTTTTATACCCTGGGCGCCTTCACCGTCCGCCTTGTGGAGCCTACGCCAGCCCGACGTGCGCTTTCCGTCCCAGAAATAAGAAATAGAAAAGTCCTTTCTGCCTTGGCCTCGAAGCAAGCGACTCTGGAGTGTTTACACACTTTCTACGCTGACAGAATTGACGTATACACGGATGAATCTACCACCCAGTCTAGCTCCACCGGCGCCACCATCATTCCATCGCGACACATCAACATCATTTACAAACTTTGTCACGTGAGCACATTGACTAGTTCGGAAATTGTTGCCCTGCGAGGTGCCATTGATTATATCAAGCAACAACCGGCTAATCGATGGGCAGTATTCTGTGACTCCAAGGCGGCTCTACAATGTATTTCGTCGGCACTTCATCGTGGGTTCTACGAACAACTGTTATGGGAGATCAGATAAATGCTGCACTATGCGACCGAACAAGGACACAACGTTGTGTTCCAGTGGATACCAAGTCACGGTATTTCTGGCAATGACCTCGCCGATGAAGCAGCCAGAAAGACACACATACAAGCAAACCCTGTGTTCGTATCTTTATCTAGGATTGACTCGGCTAGATATCAAGTAAGCTGGCGCAGGACATGATACTACAGAAGTGGCAATCATCACAGTTTGCACATCATCGACTATATCCCCTCGATCCATCTCTACGACTGCGGCTACCTTCAGGTCTTTCTAGGGAGAATGGTACAGTGTGTTGCCGTCTGCGTATGGGCGTCGCCTTCACCTATGCTTACTCATTTAAGACAGGGATGGCCGACAGCGCGGAGTACAACGACTGTGCTGTCGATGAGACTATTGAACACATCTTATGTTACTGCCCGGCATACACAAAACGAGAGGTTCCAACTGTGCAGTGTTTTAAATCAACTGGACGGAAGTGATTTCACTGTCAAGAAAGTATCGGTACCATGGCACTGCCCATCCTATTTCCGAAAGGCAACAAAAACACTGTTGCATTTTCCCAAAGACACCGGCCTGTTTCATCGTTTGTGATGGTGAAACTGTTACACATCGGCCCAGTCAGTGACCTTTTATCTCCTCCTCTATAACTTTCATTCCCCTCTCCCCTTCCCCAGTGCAGAGTAGCCTACCGGGGCTCAGCCCTGGTTAACCTCCCTGCCTTTTCTCCTTGTGTTCTTTCTCTCTCTCTTGTTTTTTTTTATTATCACGAGAAAAAAACGGACGCATTTGGGAGACTATGATCTTTATCGGTCGCACACGCCTATTTTAGTTCCGTAGCATTCTCTTCAGGGCCACATAAAGTTGTCCCTGAGTATGTATGATTATGAGAGACGCAGTAGTGGAGGACTCGGCAAAAATTGGGCACCTAAATCAGAGCACACAATACTCTACTTAAAAATTAGTTGTGACTCTTAAAGTCCACCTTTTTCAGCGATTGAAGCGAGCTCAAACGAATTGTACGCTCATATATAGGGGGAATCTTTCAAATCCTAAACGAGAATCTTACCACTAGACCAGTGAACTGACACACAGCCCTAAAACAAATTTTATGCGTAATGGGCATCCTCTGTTCGATGGTCAGGATGGTCAGAAAAACCAGTTGACAACCCCCGCCCTCCCCCCAAGAAATGAAATTGGTATAATAAAGTGGAGAGTTGGAAAAAGTAACTTCGCAAAAGAAAGGTGTCATGAAAATGAACATAAGGTCACTTTTGAACCGTGAACCTCGCCAATCCTTGCTGGCTTTTTGTTCATTGTCCTCAAAATTGAACAAATGTTGAAATAAAATTTGATTTGATTCGATTTGATTTCAACCTCCGACTAGAAAAAATAGGGCTTGTCCTAGATTGGATCCGGAAACCTCTCGAACACAAAGTGATTATCATACTCCTATAGACAAACGAGCCGACACACAGCTTTGAGACACATTATATGTGGTGTGAAGAATCCTAAGCTCGTTGGTATGGGTAGACAGATGAACCAGTAGAACAGATCTGAAACACACAAGGAGTTATGTATTGGAGTTTACGTCTCAAAACCATCATATGGCATGAAAGACGCTGTACTGGAGGGCTCCGGAAATTTTGATGACCTTGGGTTATTTAAAATGCCCCTAAAGCTAAGCACCCGGGCTTCAAGCATTTTTGCTGCCAACAAAATTGCGGCCACTACGGCCAAGATTTGGCCCCACAATTTCGGGTCAGAAGCCGAGTGCCATAGCCACTACACTACCACGACAGATTCAACAAACATAGAAGTTGCAGAAAAAACAGTATGTTTGGAAAGAGAACTTCACAAAAAAGTTTATTTGAAACGAACTAAACGTCACCTTTCATCCTCCGTAATTCCAGAAGAGAGAGGAGGTGTTCGGGAGTAACACTACCCCACGCTCTCGCCCCCCCCCCCCCAACTATTGTCGGTGTGGGTTTTCTGTATGCGTATATAAGACCGTAGTCATAAAAAACACCTACTTAAACGCCTAAAAAGAGCCCAAAGTACACTACAGCCACACGAGCTCGTCTCATTATGTCCGGAGCTTGTTTCCGGCATGAGTTTGGGCCTGTTTGTGAAAGCATACGCGAACGGAGTGCTGCTATGTGCGAGTAAGTAGCCCTCCCTCCCTCTTTCTAACTTCTATTTTTTCTTCTTTTTCTGCTTTTTTCTCTGGTCTCTCTTATTTGTCTCCAGGCGGAACGGTTGTGTAGACCGCGATCTCCTAGCCGTCACCGTAGCTCTCGCAAATTGGCTCCCCGTACACGGACTCCTTCGACCATGTCCCAATCCTATATTTTCCCCATATTTATTTGTTACTCTATTCTGTTTTATCTCTCTTTATCACAATCCTTCTTGAGTAGCGGTGTCGCAGTTAGCTGTATACAGTAACCTATTGGCAAAGATCATAATAGCATTCAAGATTTGGCTGATCGCTGATAAGCTTTCAGCAAACATTACTTTTTGTAGGAGGCCACATACGTTTCCGCATACGACCAGTGCAAGTTTTAGGGCTACATTTTTTTACACTGGTCAGTTGCGCTTATGTCTGCGACGCATTAATGTGCACGTTGGCTTTTTTGTCTCTAAGCACATTGGAACAGCTTTCGGTTTTCCCGCAGTAGAGAACAAGTTCTCTAAATCGTTCAACGTTGTGAAGTGTGAACGATCTTTCTGTGTACTGCAGATACTTTAGGTGTATTTGCAAATCCCTCTATCTAGCCAATTACCTGAGTGCCCTGGTGGCAACCCACCTAACTTGGCGTAAAGCAATATAGTATGGCAGGGTAAGATAGATTCATGAATAAGAGTCGCTATTCCTCACAAGAGCAATGACACAACCTTGTCACATACGTCGGAAACCCTTTTCGCCGGGCAGGTGGGGCACATACCCGAACACCACGGTGTTATATCTACCCAGAAATTGTGAGAACTGACATGAGTAATTTGAACGCGTGAGCTTTAAAGAACACACCACTTTGGCAGCATTGACCCGAAAAATTAAAATAAATGTCGGGTCCCACCTGGAATGAAACCTTAGCGTCATGCATGGCAAATACTTTTCTACCACAGAGTGGCGCCATATCTTAGAACAAATTTTAAATATACCGTTCTGTTCATTAAACGTGCACATTGCTTGCAGTGCAAGCTATATAATTTGATAAACGTCATATATATACTGCTACAATACAGCTGTGACGTCGGGTTAACGTCAATTTTAGTTAGACGCCCTTTGCTGAAGTTTTTTACGTACCAGTGTCCAAAGATGCATCCCTTCAAGCTACAGCTCTTCATAAGAGCTTACCGCTTATGGTGATGATAATATTTATGTTGTGTTGGCATCGTTAGGCGACTTGATTAGATGAAAAATACATATACTAAGTTCGGTATTACGTGACGTGAATGGTTATTTCACGTCACGTTATTTACGTGCATTATTTCAGTGTCGTTTAGGTAGTGGGCGTTGTTCCTTTTTTTGCAGAACATATTGTTACGTGAATGTCGAGTCCATAGACTGTGACCTGCACCCTTTTTACTCGGTATATCTACAGCAGCGGTTGCAGTATATACTGACCAGTTCAACTCGGAGCCCGAACAGAGAGAGATGCAGCTTCTCTTCGTCTAGCACGCACGCTCATCGTTCAAATGATTTTGAATATGCATGTAGCATTACACCATGTATCCACAATAGCGTGGGAATTGTGTGAATGTATCGTATTTATGTATTTATTTATTTAGTTATTATGAATGCTCAATGTTCACAGCAAGTTTTATATATATTAGCAGCAGCTTTTCAAAAATAAAACTTCTCGAAGTGAGCACACTATTTCTTTATTATTTATTTATTATAGTACTGCCGGTCCGATCTTCAGACCTTAGGCAAGAGTGGGTACAAGTGAATACAAAAAAGGTTACAACAAACACGTATGAAGCATTGCGGTGATAATAACAGCAAAAGAAGAAGAGTACAACGTGTTCATACAAGCACAGCAGCAAAATATTGCTGCACATGAACTCGTTTAGCGTCTAAAAAAGTACCGTCACTGTACGGGGCGTGGTGAAATGCACCAATTACCAATTGGAATTCCTCGAGATGAACTTTCAGCACTATGCATTCAATGCTGGTAATATCTGGTAGTCATGTAACGCGCAATGAGTCGATGTACAAAATAGCAACGCCGCCACCGCGGGAATCACGGTCTTTGCGGTAGATACGGTATCCATGTGGTGCGACTTCCGAGTCACTTATGTCACCGTGCAGCCACGTTTCTGTAATAACTATTACATGGGGGCTGTGAACGGCAACTACGCATTTTAGGTCATCTGTTTCCTTTATTATACTTCGATCATTTAAGTTAAGACATCGTAAAGTATTTTTGAGGCCTTCATTGCGTACCGCGACTCTCGCACCGGAGCGGAGCTGACGGCTGGTTGTCCGCCTCTTTTCGCAGTTTTGATTACATAGTACTCGTGCCTTTTTCGTTTCGTTCCACTCGTACAATTCACTGCCGATTTTTATTTTATCATAAACTAGTTTTACCTTTGTCCCACCTTGCCTGTCATCAGCAGCGCTATCCCATAGACACTTTCGAACCTTTCTAGTGGCAGCCGAGAAATTTTCCTAGATACATATGGTCTTTCCTTTTCATTTGTAACCGTTGCTGAAAACAGAATGTTTCTCGCGATGGTCAAACAACTTTAAAATCACAGAGCGTGGCTGGTTCGTATGCGGACGGCCAATTCTGTGAATTCTTTATACAGAGAATACCTTCACTTCTAATGTATCTCGAAATATATCCTGAGTCACTTTCTGCGCGAGTGATTCTTGAGTTTCCCCAGACGGCCCCAGAACGCCGAAAACAAGAAGATTGTTCCGCCTGCTCCTGTCCTCAAGCTCCGTCAACTTTTTATCTAACTGTGTCACTGTGTGTTCCAAATTCACAAGTTTAGCTCCGCGTTCTTTAACAATTGCCACTGAGCCTTCGACAATCTTAAGCCTGTTTTCCAACTTCTCTAGTTTTTTATGCATTGTCTTTTGACCTTCAAGAAGATCACCCAGCATCTTTTCCGTTTCCGGCCCTAGATTGGGTTCGATATCACCACAAAGCACCAGAAAAACGTACATGACATCTTTCGCGTAGTGAAACAAAGTACACAAACGACGTGGGCACGTCAGCTCGACAAGACACCGGTCACTAGACTTGACTGATGAGTACTTATTGCTCACCTGCGTGAAATAGAAAAACGGGTTTGACATCCTGTTCAGAGGCGACCAGCCGACGTGCCCACTAAAGAGATGCTCGGGTGATGCTCTTCTTATAGGCGCAGTGCCCGAGGAAGTCGAAGCGGATGGCGCTGCAGTCCATTCGACGTAGCATCTTGGTAGCTCACATCCATTGTGATCAAAGCCATGTTGACGCCCATTTGTGCATACTCCGACGGTGATAGATGCCGTCGAATTCAGCCGCGTTGTATCAAATGCACCGGCCGGCCATGCTGCTCCGAGTAGCAAAAACTGCGTGAAATAGAAGAACGCGTTTGACATTTTGTTCACAGGCAACCAGCCGACGTGCCCACTATGAATACAGCAGTGACGTATTTCATTAATAAATAAACGAAGAATGTGGATACCGTTGGCTCAAAACGATTTTACGCTTTGAGCCACCGTCTATTTGTGCGTAAGAATTTTAAAACTACTTCGCGTGGAAAACCATACACGCGTTCGTCCATAAAATGACTCGTTACAGGCCGCAATATTATATGCAATCTTGGGTAGGTAAAAGTCGCAATACCGTATTGTTCGAGACAGAAAGCAGGACATTACCAATGCCGCAACAAGTGCCCAGATTATATGGGGTGCGGTATGGCGATAGCAGGAGCACACAGCTGCTGCAACAAGTAAATGCACCATGCTGTCTCAGCATAAAGAATGTAAGCCACAACAGTTGCCGCAACAATAAATAGTAATAATAATATAGGCAGACCTCGCTTCACTTGACTGATGGTGGCTAACGTTGTTATATCAAAATTGTGATAGCGTTAAGGCAATTTCCCAGCAGCGTGTTTCACCTAGAATCTTGTGTTTTACTCGGTCAGGACCTTTCGGTTCACTACAATCCTTGCACTTTTTTAGGTGAAATGACAGGGTTTCGCCACGTTACAAATTCAAACTCACGTTGATCGTCAGTGCGAGTGTTTACAGGTGCTGGGTGAACGTGACGTCCTGAAGGGTATGGCATAGACCAGGTAGAATGGCGGATGAGAGTAGGCAGCCCCAGCCTGCCCACAGAAGGCCAAATAACCCCGAAGACGATCTCCATTCGACACGTAGCAACGATGAAGGACCTAAGAGTTCCTGTGAGCCGTTGGCTGAAGTAAATTTGGTTATTATCGATTCACCCATATGCTTCGCCTTTAACAAGAATGTTGACGAGGTGATGCAACCTTTCATTTTTTTCAAAGCGATGCAGTGCTTCAAATTTGAGACAGGCTGCTCGAATTTAAAGGCGAGAGAAAGGCTTCGCTATTTTCATTTGCTCTACCTACACGCGCTACCGAATCGTGTACGGAGACAGGTGCGAAGCAGCAATAAAGCAGATGATAAATCATAGAGGATAGAGCTTCTAAAGTGCATCTGATGCTGCGATATGTAACGCCTCACGATTGTTCTCGAGGGCATGTGCAAATTATAGCATACTGTGTATATTATGCAACAACCCGCAATTGAGCAGGGCTTGTTAATTAACGTAACACAAAGTTTTTAATGAACAAGTACCTAAAAGACGACATTTCACAGCACTTGTAGTTTTGCCTTCTCTCGTTATTGCCCTGTGAAGCAGATGACAAAGCAAATACAGCGAAAAAAATTCCTTCCATCTTTTCGCCTATACATTTGTTGAAAACATGTTATCGTCGTATATGAATCAAGTGGCTCCTCGGTCTTCGAACCCGAGGAGCCCCTCCAAGATTTTTTTTAGTGTTGATGGCTCGTTGGTCTGGGTGGTCATAACAACGAGCCGGACACGCTAGACAACACAAGGATATTGCCTAATAAACAGGAGCGCTAAAAAGGACACTTCATAAAATAAAAGTACGAAAAATACATAGCGATGGTCACAGTTTATTTTCCGATTTAGAAAAAGCCGGGATTGTCTGGGGTTTGAACCCGGGACCTCACGCACCTTAAGCGAGAATCATACCCCTGGACCAACGACCCATCACAACCACTGAGCGAACTTTTACAGTTTACGTTCCTTGTATATTGGTCACTCCCAGAAGTAAGTCTGTAAAACAAAATGCTGAATAAGTAAAGTTCTTCACTTGATAACTGAATGCTACAAAGTGAAAAAAAATGAATACCTTTGTCCACAATTTGCTCCCGGTTTTTTCCTTGCAATGCTACAATATTTATTCTCATCTCGCGCGCCACAGCGGTGGTCTAGAGTCGAAGGTACTCGGCTGCTGACCCGCAGGTCATGGGATTGAATTGCGGCTGCGGCAGCTGCATTTATGATGGAGGCGGAATTGCTGTAGGTCCTTGTGCGCAGATTTGGGTGCACGTTAAAGAACTCCAGGAGGTCGAAATTTTCAGCGCCTTTCACTGCGGCGTCTATCAAAATCGTAGGGTGATTAGGGGAGAGATAAGCACACATATCAATCAATCAATCAATCAATCAATCAATCAACCACTCAATATCCTTGACCCATGAGTTTCTTGTAATCTTCATGCTTTTTTCAGTCACTTAGAAAGTCAGTGTCATTTAACTAATTCACTTTCTTCACTTTTTGTTTATGGAAAATATGTATCTCGTCACGACGTACCAAAACTTTAGACGTACGGTATTTACGCGTTTGTTATGAATGCAAAGGATGACCGCAACTGTAATAAAATAGTAGCTTTCCTCTAAAGTTAAATAATTTGAAGTGAACACAGTATGATTGTAGAGCTGTGGCGTATTTCATGCACTCAAAAGAAAAGGACGTGGCAGGCGTTTGTCCGAAATAATTGTAAGCTTTGAGCTAGTTTCTTTTCTTGCGTGAGAGTTTTAAAACTATACTTTCGTCGGAAAAATGTACTTTTTTTCACACTTAAGCCAACTCATCGCAGGCCATAGTAATATATGAATCTTATGTAGGTATAAGTTTCACTGCCGTACTGCTGGAGACTCAAAGCAGGACCATGCCGATTGCGCAGCAAGTAACGACATCATATGGGTGGAGCACGATGACAGCCGGAGCGTACAGCTGCTGCAGCTACCAAATTTGCCCCTCAATTGGAGTTAAGACAGCTTCCCGTGAAAGTTATAGCTAGTTGAAGTCGTTTCAGTTGACTTATGGTGGCTAATGTGTTCATATTGTTACGGTGCATCATCGATAGGAGCAAGCGTGGCACTTAGCGAAGATGAAGAAGACGCCGGTGCGTTAGGCGCTTGCACGAGAGGCAACTCAGACATCTTGTTCGGCTGCCGACTCTCGGTGGACGCTGTCCTGTAAGCCAAGACCTCGCTCCGTCACATTTGGTGGAGGTGCTGGGTAACCGCCTCGCAACGGAACTTCGCAGCGGCCGACGTTTGAAGGGTCATTCCACAACGATGACGGAGAGTACGGCGTCTGCATCTGCTCCTGGTGTTCCTGCGGCCGGAGATGATGCGGCAACTACATCTCCTTCTGCGACCACAACCTTTGTGCTCGAACCCCCGCGGGATCCTGGCACGTTCAGCGGTTCCGGCGATCCAGATGAAGTTGACGTTGAAGATTGGCTGGCAGAGTACGAACGTGTGAGTACTCGATACCGATGGGGCCCGACTCTTATGCTGGCAAACCTGTTATTCTATCTTAGGGGTACCGCCAAATCGTGGTATGAGAACCATGAAACAGAACTTGTGAGTTGGGCAGTGTGCAGGGAGAAAATGCTAGACCTGTTCGGAAAGCCGATTGTAAGAAAAATGGCCGCGAACAAAATGCTCGCGTCTCGGGCGCAGACCTCGACCGAGTCTTACGTCTCCTATATAGAAGATGTGTTGTCGTTGTGTCGCAAAGCCAATGCCGATATGCCGGAGGCTGACAAGGTCGGGCATATTCTTAAGGGGATTGCGGATGACGCATTCAACCTCCTCATCTGCAAAAATTTTTCTACAGTGGACGCCATTATAAAAGAATGTCGGCGCTTTGAGCAAGCGAAGAGCCGGCGGATTAACAGCGTGTTCACCCGCCTTCCGAATACGGCTGCAACATCATCTTGCGAAGACCGTACAAGAACACAGCCACCACCTCTAGATTCATTGGATCAGGTGACCCGAATTGTACGGCGCGAACTTGAAGCCATTGCCTCTGCTCCGGCTCACACCGCTGCAAGTGACACCACCCCACTCACTGCTAACATGGTTCAAGCCATCGTCCGCCAAGAACTCACCAGCATAGGTATTCCCTCGGTGTGCGCTTTGCCCAGCCCGCAGCGAGCTTCATGGCGTCCACCCTCGTCCTATCGCGAGCAGCAGTTCACGGCCCCATCTCGCGACCCTGCGGCGTGGAGAACCGTCGACAATCGACCAATTTGTTTTCATTGCCACCGTATCGGTCATGTCGTCCGTTACTGCAATTACCGCTGGTCCTCGCCACCTCGGACTTCATCTCAACCTCACTACCGACAGGACAGCACCCGCTTCGCGTCTGCCGTGCAGCCTTCTCCGCAAAACAACTACAGAAGATTCAACAGCCGATCTCCGTCACCGCATGGTCATCAGTCGCGTTCGCCTCCAGGACGTCGCCAGTCGTCTCGCTCACCGCAGACTCGCAGGCCGTCATCTCCATTCAACCCCGCTCCTGCCTACCCGGAAAACTAAACGGTGCAGCGCCCGGAGGTGACGCTGCATCTTCGACTCCCTCCACAAATCCTCTCTTGACGCTTCCGACGAGACAAAATTTGTTAGACGTTGCCGTTGACGGTGTGCCTATTTCTGCCCTTATAGATACTGGAGCGCACATTTCTGTAATGAGTGCGAACCTTCGCCGACGCCTACATAAAGTGCTCACGCCTGCCGCTTCCCACAAACTTCGTGTCGCTGATGGGAGGACCCCTGATGTTCAAGGAATGTGCACGGCCCGTGTGTCCATTGCTGGTCATCCTACATTAGTTCAGTTTGCCGTCATTGAAATGTGTCCTCATGACCTAATACTTGGTTTTGACTTCCTGTCACGTCATTCTGCGCTCATTGATTGTGCCACTGGTGCTCTTCAGCTTGAACTGCCGCAGTTTGCCAATTTTCCAGCAGACTATTCTCCCCGTTTACGCTCTCGTCACCACGTTCGCTTGCCTCCGCAAGCTGCTACATATGTCACTTTGTCGTGCTCACGTCATGTGCCCGACGGTGACTACCTCGTCACTCCTATAGTCGACGTACTGATGGCCCGAGACGTCGCCCTTGCTCACACTGTTGTCGCCGTCGCTAATAATACAGTGGTTATACCACTACTCAACGTGAGTCTCTTGACTCAAGTTATTCCGCAAGACATGTCTTTGGCCACCCTATCTCCACTTGACAGCTGCAACGTTACTGCTTTGGACACCGATACTACATCCCCCTGTCTTGGCCGCAATTACACTCTGCCTGCAGATGACATTAACAAGATGATTGCTCCCGACCTCACTGCAGTGCAATCTGCCAGCCTCCGTAGTCTGCTAACATCATATAGAGACGTTTTCGACTTTGACCACCGCCCTCTCAGCCAAACAACTGCAGTGACTCACCGGATCAACACTGGTAATGCCAGTCCTATACGGCGGCGTCCATATCGCGTATCTCACAAGGAACGCCAAGTAATTCAGAATGAAGTGGATAAAATGATTACTAAAGACGTAATAGAACCCTCATCCAGCCCCTGGGCCTCTCCAGTCGTGCTCGTTCAGAAGAAAGATGGCAGCTGGCGCTTTTGCGTGGACTATCGCCATTTAAACAAAGTGACCCACAAAGGTGTCTACCCTTTGCCTCGGATTGATGACGCCCTTGATTGCCTCCATGGTGCCCAATACTTTTCGTCTATCGACCTTCGATCCGGCTATTGGCAAATTTCCGTCGACCCCTTGGATCGTGAAAAAACCGCTTTCGTTACGCCCGACGGCCTCTACCAGTTCAAAGTCATGCCGTTTGGACTGTGTAATGCGCCGGCAACTTTCGAGCGCATGATGGACTCCCTTCTCCGAGGATATAAGTGGTCCATCTGCTTATGTTATTTAGACGATGTCATCGTCTTTTCGCCCACCTTTGACAGCCATATAACACGTCTGTCAGCTGTTCTGGATGTTTTTCGAAGAGCTGCTCTCCAGCTCAATTCTGCAAAATGCCATTTCGGACGTCGCCAAATCACCATACTCGGCCACCTTGTCAGTGCCGATGGTGTTCAACCAGATCCCGAAAAGGTGCGAGCAGTACAACAATTTACTGAACCACGCTCAACCAAGGACGTCCGAAGTTTTGTAGGGCTATGTTCCTATTTTCGTCGATTTGTCCGCAACTTCGCCGACATCGCTCGACCGCTTACTGATCTCTTAAAGAAGGACGTTCCCTTCGCATGGGGTATAGAGCAAGCGGACGCCTTTTCGGCTCTTATCCATCTGCTGACTACGCCACCAGTACTGGCTCATTTCGACCCAGCATCACCTACAGAGCTTCGGACCGATGCCAGTGGCCATGGAATTGGAGCGGTCCTTGGCCAACGACAGCACGGGAAGGACCGCGTGATTGCTTACGCCAGTCGTCTTCTTTCACCTGCCGAACGGAAGTTCTCCATCACTGAGCGTGAATGCCTAGCTTTAGTGTGGGCCGTGGCGAAATTCAGGCCTTACCTGCATGGCCGAACTTTTTCCGTAATTACGGATCATCACGCTCTTTGCTGGCTGTCATCGCTAAAGGACCCATCTGGACGTCTTGGTCGCTGGGCGCTCCGTCTGCAAGAATACTCATTCGTGGTCCACTACAAGTCGGGACGCCTCCACACAGACGCAGACTGTTTGTCACGTTATCCGGTTGAAACGCCCGACTTGACAGACCTTGATTCAGACCCCTGCGTTCTCTCCATCCACGCTCTGGGTGATATCTCCACCGAACAACGACGTGACCCGTCGTTACTCTCCATTATCGAGCGTCTGACCTCTGCTCCGACAGACCCTTCCGTTCGCCTGTTCGAACTGCACGACAACATTCTGTACCGTCGCAGCTTCAACGCTGATGGCCCGGAATTACTACTCGTGCTTCCCCATCACCTGCGTACCAGCGTTCTCGAACAACTACATGACGTACCTACAGCCGGTCACCTAGGCGTCTCTCGTACCTACGATCGTGTGCGACGTCGCTTTTTCTGGCCCGGACTGTATCGTTCTGTGGTTCGCTACGTCACTGCTTGCGACCGCTGCCAACGCCGCAAGCGCCCCTCTGTGCTACCGTCTGGCCTCCTACAGCCCATTGACATACCAACGGAACCATTCTTCCGTGTTGGCCTTGACCTGTTGGGCCCGTTTCCTACGTCCACCTCCGGAAATAAATGGGTTGCAGTCGCCACAGACTACGCCACACGCTTTGCCATCACTAAAGCACTGCCGACAAGCTGTTCCACTGACATCGCTGACTTTCTCTTGTATGAAGTCATTCTTCATCACGGCGCTCCGCGGCAGCTGCTTACTGATCGAGGAAGGTACTTTCTTTCGCGTGTTGTGGATGATATTCTCCGCGCCTGCTCCACTGAGCACAAGCTTACCACCGCTTATCATCCACAGACAAATGGATTGACCGAGCGTCTGAACCGAACGCTGACGCAGATGCTGTCAATGTACGTTTCGCCAGATCATCGTGACTGGGACAAAGCACTCCCCTTTGTCACGTTCGCGTACAATTCTTCACGGCACGACACAGCTAGTTATTCGCCGTTTTATTTGCTATTTGGCCGACATCCAGCATTACCATTTGACACGCTCCTTCCTTCGGCTGCCCCCTTGTCTACTGAGTACGCCAGCGATGTCGTTTCTCGAGCCCATGCAGCCCGTCAGCTTGCCCGTGATCGGCTGCACTTGTCGCAAGCGCAGCAAAAAGACTGCTATGACAGTCGCCACCAAAACGTGCACTTCTCGCCGGGGTCTCTGGTACTTCTCTGGACACCAAACCGCCAAGTCGGCTTATCAGAGAAGCTACTATCACACTACCATGGCCCCTACAAAGTGTTACGACAGCTTAGTGACGTGAGCTACGAGATCGCACCCCTGAACAATGCCTTTTCGACCACCTCACTCCAGACAGACGTTGTACACGTTTCCAGACTGAAACCGTATCACCCTCCTCGTTCGTCGCCGCCGTACTAAGCGCCGTGACGACGCTTCCGCCGCAGGGGAGTGATGTTACGGTGCATCATCAATAGGAGCAAGCGTGGCACTTAGCGAAGATGAAGAAGACGCTGGTGCGTTAGGCGCTTGCACGAGAGGCAACTCAGACATCTTGTTCGGCTGCCGACTCTCGGTGGACGCTGTCCTGTAAGCCAAGACCTCGCTCCGTCACAATATCTAAAGAGTAATTACGCTAAGATTATTTACCAGGAACGTGTTTTGCCCACAATCCTATTTGTACTGATGAACAAAACTGGTTCACCTGATTACGACCGTTAGGTTCATTCAGGTCATTGCATTCGTTCTGAAGGAGAAATGTCAGGGTGTTGCGCCGTTACAAAAACAATATTTAATGCAGACGTCTTCGTCAGTGTGATTGTTTGTAATATTTACGTTTACGTGACGTCTTAAAGGACATGGAGTTTACATATCAGAACATCTGTCAAGAGTAGCCAGTCTCTGCTTGCTTACAAACTGCTAAGTAACCCCGAAGGCAATGCTCACACCACTATTAAGCGGCTGAGCGACCTAAGAGTTGCCGTTCAATCCATGCTCATGACACAGGAATACCTGGCGTCAAAACGGCAGTACAATTGAAGGTCACATTCTACAGAACTAAAGACAATAGCTGGAAAGTGGAAGAAATCACTAATATTTGTATTCGCGGCTGTTATGACACAGCCGTTCCGTCGGGTTGACGTCAATGTCAGTTAAGCGCCGTCTGTTGAAGGTTTTTTTATGTAGCAGTGTCCAGAGCTACCATCCTCCCGAGCACCAGTGCTTCATATCAGCTTACCGCTTCTGGTATTGCTAATATCCATGTTGTGTTGGCATAACTAGGCGACAATGAACAAATAGTTATATAAATCATATGTGGCTCTGTAACGTCTGTGTATCCTAAAAGAACTTGTTGTTGGGCTAGTTGGTAGAGCATTTCGAAAAGTTAATTCGAGCGCGAAAGCTTGACACGATCACTCACACATGCACACATCCATGCATCAAACACACACAGCGCCCACTTCCAACTGATTTATTCATAGCTTGAAGGCTTGAATATATACAGGACACATTGTGCGCACACACACCAAAGAAGGCCAACATCATACATTATTAAACGTACAGTTAATAAATCTCATGTATCTCCGTGCATTATCAATGTTTGTGTATCCGTGCATTAGTACGTAGATTTAGCCCCGTTTCATAACGTTTCGCTCAAAAAAAAAAATTTCTACACAGTAACCTTTCATTCACATGATTAGCATATCATCAATTCCCAAGGTAAGTGGTATCTGCCAAATTTTTCTCTTTATTTCAAAGCCTTGCACGATTCTATTTTCAAAGGAAAAAAGACTCAGAGCACAAGAAAAAGAAAAGGGACGGATAATGTGTTCTTCATAAATAACTAGTCCAGCGTGATTGCTGTCTGTGCTACAGGTAAATATTGAATTCATATTCATGATGCTGCTCCTGGTGAGGAACCTTTTTCCATAGTCACAAAACCTCAATGAGAAACAAGTGACGAACCAGGTTGTACGATTCAAAAAATTTTATAATGATAAAAAGAGAACAAACAACGTTTATGAAAGCACGAATGAAGTGCTAACAAAAATGCAGCAGTGGGTCAGAATATTTAGTCAGTATTGCATGAGCTTAATGACTTGTAGAACTCTCAAATAATTTATATAGGCAAAAACTTGCATTGAATCTCCTTAAACATCAATAAAAACAAACCAGCAAACAAACACACAGACATGTTCGCTGGCATAAATGAAAGCAAAGTATGTCTGGGAATTATTGCAACCTAAGCAAAAATTGTCTTAGAGTCTAGTGAGTGTTTTTAATTACTTTTATTACCATGCCGGTAGTAAATACAAAATTATCGGTCTCTACAAAGGATAGTTAGTTTAACCGCTCTTTTATTTGCGCATTTTTTTTTCATTTGGATGAGTGTATGTACTCCTTTTGTGTAGCACAAGCTTCTAACTAATATGAGTACACTTCAAATATTCACGTTCGCTTTCCTAACTTCTATGTGCACCCACTACAGGCTCTCTAAACCTACTAACATAATCATAACTTACCCGATAATTTTCTCACATTTATATGGAAATTGATAGAGATTTTGCAGTAAAAATATTACAAATTTCAATACCATAGCAATAACTAATCAAAAGAGAAACATGTCAGTAAACGTATGAAAGAAAGTTATACAATATCACAGTGGGTAGTAATATTCAAGCTGTCTCGCACAAACAGGAATACTTATAAGTAACAAAAAATGCCATTATATGAATTATCTTAGCATAATCACATACAAAAGAGGCTGTCAAAAAGCCGAAAGCATGCTGACAGCCACATGAAAAAAAAACGGGCTCATCTGGTATTTGAATCCAGGACCTCTCACACTTTAGGCGAGAATCGTAAGTCAAAAATTGGGTAATATATTAACGTTATCAATAATGAATAACAGCTAGATACGGGGTGAACAATAACGATATTAAGGGAAATAATAATAAATGCGGCATTAACGATAATATTGTTAATGTAAACGTTCATGTGTTACAAATCATAAACCTTTGCGAAATAAATGATTATTTTATCAAAGATTATAATGTTTTTGCGCAAAAGTACGACGTCAACGAAGACAGGTGGTGGCCACGAGGATGTGGCAGCCTTGAGATGGGACGGCCAGCTTGTGCTGCACCGACGTTCTCCCGCACGCAAGCACAGTTTTGAGGATAGAGACGTACGTTTAGTGGAGTTCATCCAGGGCTATTAGGATGGCCAACTCGCGGATTGGTGACATGATGACCGCCACCGGAGTCTGCACAAGCTGGTAGGATAGATTCTCGTGGCCAGTGTCACTCAACAATGGGTGAAATAGGGGCTGCATGCATGCAACCGTATGTCCGGATCGAGTCTGCGCGCAGGTCATCAAGCCCTTGCAGGCCAAGGCAATTTCGACGGCGTACTTTTGTACGTGGAACCTAGGAATCCCGATTGGCTTGACACACTTGATGCACCGCAAGTTTCGGAGCAGGAGGTTGCGCAGGCTCATTTCCTCGAAGCTGGTAAATGGCATCTGAAACTGAAGACACGAACTTTCACGGGATTGGGTTCGTACTTGTCGTAGCTGATGCCGGTGAAAATGGTCGAAAACAGGGTGTTCTCATCCGTGGGAAGAGAGAGTGTAACATAAGGTGCCCCCATTGGCTTACCGTTGGGGGCTCATGCAAGGCACAGGCTCGTTCTTGAAGTCCTTGTGATGTGGCCCTACTGCTGGCAATTGAAGCAAACGCGGGGCTGGTCAGCCCTGTTTCCGGAGAAGTCTTCGCCTCGTCCGCCACCAGCGTCCGGCTTGGGGCAACCGCAGCTCATGTGCACCGATGGCCACACTTCAAACATCCCTTCGAGTGCTGTTCCTGCTGAGGGGTTCATGTAGTCCTGACTCATATGACCATCCTCTCTACATTTGAAGCAGGACCTTTTGAGTCGGTTATTGTTGGAAGCTGTTGGCGATCTCGAGTCATGTGACCCTCCTCGCCCCATTTGAAGCTTTCTCTATGACGACCTCTACCACCGTTTAAGGAATTGGAGTTTGAGCAGTCTTGGCTCATGTGGTCTTTCTGATCACACTCAAAGCAGCCTCTCCCACCAGAGCACCCGTCACCCCAAGAAGACGAGTTGGCGCCGGGACAATCACCACTCATGTGACCTTCCTCTCTGCACTTAAACAACTTGTTTCACGACACCCCACTGAGGCTGCGCTCGGGCAGTCTCTACTGAAGTGTCCTTAATGGTTGCACTTCAAACACGTTCTGCTTCCTTCTCCTCGTCCTCTTCCTCCAGAAGTGCCCCCACCGCTAAACCTACTAGAGCCTACCACAAAGCTTGATCTAGCCTCCGCACTCAAAGCAGCTTTTCACGCGAACAAGAGCAAGATTCAAGCCGCTGCTCGAATCTTTCTCTTGTCGTTCGAGACCGCCGTGCCTGAAAAATTATTGTTGTAACCCGCTCCATCGTTCTAGCCAGAGCTGGCAGTACCATTGGAGCTGCCCAAGCTGGACCCTGCCGATGCACCATTGCACTGGCCTCCCGTGCCTCAGCCTCGAGAATATTTCGTGGTGGATGTCGTACTTTCCCAGCCATTGCTGGGTTCTAACACATACACATGGCTACCGCGCAGTTGGTGAGCCTCAACCCACGACTGTCTTAGCCACGCCGCGGCATCGGCCCAAGTCGAAGCCACCTTCAGTGTAGCCAGTCAGGGCGTCAGTCACTTAAGCGCCACTTGCCACAGCAAACCGCGTGACTGCTTAATGATGGTCTCCTGGGAATCCCCATGAGCGAAACAGGTGTGCCGTCAGGCACTCGCGAGCTTCAAACAGGCGTTGTGTTGAACCTCGGTCCGCACTTTTGTCGTTGCAGCATTGGTCTATCGTGAATTGACTATCGCCGACTATCGCCGATTGAATGCCGTAACAAAGAGTAGGGCACACTGGATCTCTCAGCCTGGTCGTCATCCTTCTAGCTGCTTCGGGGCAGCATGCACGTGCACCGGTCTTGCTTTATATCATCCTTATGCGAAACAATATACAATATTTTGTAGAAGCTTTTTAGCTAGCCATATACAAACTCAAAGTTACGGCACCTAAAATGCGTAAAGGAAAGTTACAAGAGAAGTCTCGGAAAAAAAAGAATATGTCAAATTATACAGTAGAAATTCTATATCGGTGCTCCTCACTTCAAAACATCCCGGTACGTAAGAGGTACAAAAGGACATTCTCGAGAACCCTCCTCAGCTTGTCACATTAGCCCATTTTAGAATTAGCAGCGGCTTGGCGCACGTAATTTAGTGCGTGCCCATCAATCCTCCCCCTCCTCCACCCTCTCTTCAGTGACCTTAGGTTGTTCCTTGTCCTAATAAAAGATTTTATCTCTCTATTTTGAAAATCTGAATTTTGATTTTTCGTTAACAGCTGCAGAGTGCGGTAAAACAGCAAAAAAGACGACCTCAGGTGCCAGTGGACAACTGATTTTATTGAAGGCAAGGCCTCGGGCATATATATATCTATACGCAGTGAAAGCACCACGTTGCTCAATGGGAACAACAGAAAATTACGCATCTGCTTTGATAGCATCTATTTGCTGTCCTCCATCGGACCTTGTAACTTTGTGCCTACGCAGCTTCTGAATGTACATACCTAAGAAATAAATAAAAGGAATAGAGCGGGAGGTTCACCAAGAAGAAGTGGTTTGCTACCCTGTACAGGGGTGGGCATATAAGCTTTAGAAATAATATATAGACAGAAAGATACAAAATAAATGAGAAAAAATGGACATGCACATACATGCAGGGCGTTCCCATCGCAGTCATTTGGAGAGATCGTTTGAACGCAAGAAGCGCATGAGCGTCCTTACAGCCTTCTGCAACATAACGTCCTGTCGGTAGCGCCGGATTCTCCCGAAATAGTCTGGTTGTCCAGTTGAACTAGGGCATTGCAGAGTGACTGCCTCTGTGAGCGGTATAATGGGCGTTAACACAGAACGTGCGAAGTTGTTTCGTCACTGCCGCAATGGTCGCACGCAGCAGTGTCGGCCATTCTTATGCATAACGTGTACGCATTGGTAAATGCGAGACACAACCATGATCTGCAAAGCATACTAGAGTCTTGTCGGCGAAGTTCTGGAGGAATTCGAAGACTGAGAGTTGGGTCTAAGGTACATTATCGTGCGTAGGTGAAATGTGACTCGTTTCATTGCGACGTGGTTCGCTTGCGAGCAAGAATGCGGGGTTTCCGTGCAGTGTCAGTTCTAGAGAGCGGAAGTGATATTTGATCAATTTTAGTACGGCCAGAATGGGCTGCTCGATCGGCTCGTTAATAGCCATCGGTGTATACGTGTATGCACTCTTGATACGTCTCGTATAACAAGAACAAAGCAAGCCACCTAAGCTGCCAAGAAGTTTGTAAAACTAGGGGCTCAATCCCTTTTCGAGATAAAATATAACTGAGGTCTAACAAACAATAATACCAATAAAAGTATAAGGAATGTCTTTAGAAGTCATTGTACTGTAAATCTAAAAAAAAATGTGAACGAAAAGAACTCTTGACGGGTGTTCGGTTCTTGCCGGTCGCAACTTGTCTTCTAGTCCACTTTTCTTTGTTCAAATTTAGATTATATTAACTAGTAATTAACTCCCCTATAATTTTTCTGGCACTATGGTTGTCAAGTTCTCAACAACAGCATGTCCATACCTGTCGTTCTGCCTTCAATGAACTCAGTCGTGTATTTGTGCTTGTGTTCGCCTTCTTTTTTATATTTGTGCCGCTGCCAGTCGGTGTCACTCGACCAGCAGATGGGAGTTGGTCGAGTGTAAGCTAAAAAGTGTAGTGACGGAATGTCTGATCACAGAAACAACACAGCAAAAGACATAAGTCGTGGTGATTCAATGCTTGCTATTATTACGTAAAGGCCGTTCCTTTACGGAACAACTTCAACAACTTTATAGAAAGAATAATATCTAAATGTGTCAGAGTAGGGTAAATATTCAGCTAGCGTTTATTATGCCTATATCGAGATATCCGGAACTAAAAGAAAGTGATGCACGTTTATGAGTTCATGGTAAAGTGGTTGTGCAAAAAAAGTGCAAGTGCAGCTTAACGAGAACCTGATGCCAGAAGCTATTGATCGATGTTCGTCCTTTAAAACTGTTAAAGTGTATGATAATATGATAAGTTGGCCCTCTGACCCACCATGGTTAGCAGAAGAACACACATCTTTTCTCATTTTTCTATTCTTTGGCTATAATTTGAACCAGAGACCCCTCACGGCTAGACCATGAATAATTTTCGTTGTTTTATAGCTCCATTTCTGTGCTCACTACTGTGCGTGCTCGCTCTCAGTGCCATTGTATCATCAACGCACTGATGATGTTTATTTTCCCTCCAATGGCAAAAATGTACTACCATACTATGAAAAATAACCTCTAAATCAGGTAATAGTATCAAGAAAATAATCTAACTATAGTAATTGAACTCAAGTGACATAAGTCAATAAAGTTTTAGACTTCCCGAGAAAATGAAGCTGACATCATTAATGTGTTTTTTTCCTGAGCTTTCCTGCAGTTAGAGGCGTCCGCCGAGTTCATCATTGGGATGATGCAAGCCTCCCCAACAACCTTTCCAATCAGTTGGTCAACACCGAACGAAAATGACCTCGAGATTGAAAGTAATAAAAATTGGCAGATCCCACGTCCAGTGGGAATTGATGATATGTGAAGCACATATGACGAAGGTTAATATGTCACTTTGAAACCTGCACAACATTACAAGGCGGACGTGAATTATGCCGTATATGACTTCCATAGCATAAATATTATGTTTGGACGTGTCATTTACCTTCGTCGTGTGTTCTGGTCACGTGATCCGAATTTCGGCATATGTGGAGCTTGTGATACGGCTGCTAGTGCATCATGAGCTTGTATGTTGTCGCGTTCTAACATTACACGCGTGTCATGATTATCATGTTTGCACCAATGATATATCTTCGACATTTATTTACGTCACGTAACACGGAATCTGGTATGTGGGAAGCTAGCGAAACGACCACGAGCGCATTGTGAGCATAGCATGTAGACAATGAAATGTCATGATTATCATGTTTTGACGTGTCATTTACCTTTGTCATCCGTTAGCATCATGTAATTCCAAATTCAGTATATGTGAAGCAAGCAAAACGGGTGCGAGCGCATTATCAGCGTGCCATGTAGTCATGTTCCTACATGAGATGCATCTCATGATTATCACGCTTGCACCAGTTATATACCTTGATCATCCAGTCACGTCCCGTATTAGGAAACTTGGTATATGTAAAGCTAGTGAAACGACCGCGAGCGCACTATATGCATGCCTTGTAGTCATGATTTACATGACATTCATGACAATTTGCACGTTATGTTCCCTCACCTATGTTCGCCATGCAGTCATGTCATACCATTCCAGTTTAGCAATATGCCATGTGAAGGAAACCATCGGAGAAGCAGCAAGACCATGAAATGTAAATCATGACATACATGTCACGATTTTCATGCTATGACTAGTCAGTTATGCTCGTCATAGTGTAATGTTGTTTCATACCATTTTGGTATAAAATAACATTATCGAGGCTGCCAGAAGCGCTGAAAATCGTAAGCGGCAAGATAGATAGATAGATAGATAGATAGATAGATAGATAGATAGATAGATAGATAGATAGATAGATAGATAGATAGATAGATACGTTCAAAGTAGCCTAAGTTCGCTAGAAATGCTTCGCATTTAAAAGGGTTAGGACACACTCGATGGAGTCTGAGCACAGGGTACCGAGTGGCGAGAGCTACGCTGGTGGTTTGGAGATCACGGGCTACACAACCGTTCGGCACGGAACCCAACAAGATAACCACGCGCTCGCACACAGCACAATTCTTAGCGCATGCGCTTTCAGACAGAGGCCCAAACACATACCCGAAACAAGGAAGCGAAGTATCGCATGATGAGATGGGTTTGCATGGCTTCAGCTGATTATCGGCTTCCTTAATACGTTTTAGTGGGTGGTTTCATGCGTACAGTCATATATACGCATATCGTAAGTCTACTCCGATAGTCGTAAGGTATTTCGGCGGTGTGAGATGGTGTTTGAACCCCCGAAAATCCTCTCTCTCCTCTGGTTTTATTGGGGGATCAAGGGTGACCTTTTGTTCGTATTCAAAGCACCTTCGTTTGTGGAGTTCTTCTTTCCATTCCTACGATTTCTTAGACAACTTCTTGTGCAATCACCCATCATGGTGGTCTAGTGGCTGCTCCCACTCCCACTTCAGAGGTCGGATGTTCGATCCTCGTGCCGGAGACTTTTTCTGAATTACAATAGTTTCTTGCGTTTTATAGCTGGCGGCGAAATCCAGCCGAGAGTGTATATTTAATTGCTAACGCAATGAACGGAGGCAGCTGGGGAACGCCAAGCTGTGCGAGGTTAGATAGATCAAAAATAGAAATGATCGAAGTTTTTTCAGTTCCCTGTCGGAGCCTCTTCAAATACAAACCACCATCGATAGCAGGAACTCGAACCAACCAACGCGCATTTTACGTCTGCACCACTTTGGTGGAGCCACGCATGTGTGCTACTAATCCTCAAATGGTTTTACGTTTTTGTTGCACCACTTTCAATGTGTATGGTGCAGCTGTTTCAAGCTCTCACTCTTGTTTTTAGTACAAGTGGGATCACACTTTTTTAGGGCGGTCGAGCAGCTGGCCGTGCGCCACGGGCCGTGCCAACGCATTCAAGTAGTCGCAAACGAGTTTGAGATAAGTTGTATAGGAACTCCACGAACGCGCTTGCAGCTTGGCTACTCGCGCTTATCGGTCTGTTAGTCCACACAGACAATAAAAGACGATATGCCTTTGTTTTGTTTCTTGGCGCTGCGTGTGTAGCGTGCTTAGTTACAAAGAGAAAGTTTAATACAGATAAATATGTGTTGTAAGAGCTATCGAACGTCTGCGCAAGTCTTGTTCTCATAATCGCAAGTGGGGCCTTGCATCTCGTGTGAAAAAGCAGCGGGTGTTCAAGGATAGTTACCAAGGCTGCTAAACACAACCTCACTGATTATCGAAAACTGCTACAGACTGACCAGTAACATGCACAAGTTTTGAAACAAAAAAACGTTACGTAGGGTTACTATTACCCGTGCCGAAACGTAGCTATATACCAACCCAGCGATAATGCATCAAGTGGTCACGCATATGTATGTGCTTCTAGCCAAATTATCCCAAAACTGAGTGGCAGTGGCTTGGTCCACGAACACTTGTTTGATGACTATATACAAGTGTGTTTACGTCTGTACTCTATAAGAAAAATATAACAACTACGCTCTTCATGTAAAATTTATTGGCTTCCTGTACAGCGTGAACGATGAGAGGTAAAATAAGTTCTAGCCGAACTAATTGCCGAATGAGTGCATCATGAAAGGATATATAGCTGCAAAATTGCCCAGGTGCTGTGCATGAGCTTTGTCTCCGTCAATTAAAAAACAAATAGAGCGAGAGCTTTATCGCGAAGTCACATATAGCTTCACACTTCATTTGTCAACAACACTGAGTTTGGATTGTAGTACGTTGTTCGAGCCAAAAATACGCCAATTTACGTATGCAAAGTTTGATGCCGGCACACCAGTTTTGCAACGTGCCATTGAATATAAGAAGGTTGCTGTCCGGGGCTCTTCGTGTCGCAGCAATGAACGCTTCAAGTTGAATAGTGGCATGTGTCAATCAAAGAATACTACTCGACGTCTCTACGCATGACGTGATCCCTATCCGCATGCGGGAGAAAATGCGTCCTAATCGAGCTGTCCAAGTGTTGTAGGATATCACACTCGGGTCACATTCTGGTGGTCGTTTGAACTCGTAAGGCTGTCCATGAACATCTTCGTCATGACCAACAGCACCACGATGATAATAAAAACAAAGAAAACATCGAGAGCGCACGCCCACTGGGAACCACGCCGCAACTGCTTCCAGTAAAGGGACCATCGCTCGAAGCATCCGCCCAAAGCAGGTGAGGATCTGCGCCTTTGCCGTTGGTTAATGAATCGAAGACCAGTGTGCCATGCCTGCTGATGGCGAAGGATGTTCTCGATGTAATAGCTCGGGCGCGTCGGCTGCTCTTCACTGCACAGCATCGGAGAGGTCTCATCGACCGACGTTGAGGAGGTGCTCGGCGGTAGCGCTGCCACGTTGCTGACTGGCTGCGAAGGTCTCCTCCTACCGACATACGTGTCTTCGACGGCGCTTTCACCATCTCCGCCACTAGACAGTTCAGAAATGTTACCGTGGAATTCTTCCATCACCATCACATCAGACGGCTCCGCCATGGTTAATACAGGAACGATCAAAAATACAGAATTTTGCTTGACGGAAACCACCTCACCTGCACGCCTTCGCAACAGACCACGTAGAATCGATTGCTGCAGGGAAAGCGGGACGAAAATCGGTGGAAGTACCTAGCTGCACAGCGCAAAATAAAGTGCTTGGAACATGTCGCCTGAACGTAAATTATATGCCACTGGCGTGATACATACATCGGTGACGATTGGCTGAGTTTTCAGCATTTATCTAACAAGAGAACTACAGGAGAAATGGACGAATGTATATTTTAGCGATAGCGTAGCAGATCTTGTTCTGAGTATGCGCAGCGAATGTTTCCATTACGCCCACCACTTCCTTTTTTATCAGATTAACATTCATTGCGAAAGATAGAAGCTTCTGTTAGCAGGAGTGCATTTCTCACGCATTAGTCAATTCATCGCATCACTGTTTTATTTCTTGAAGTACGCGTCACATCAATTAATATATGAACGTTATTTATTGCAGTAAAAATGGCATGGTGCCAGTTGTAAGTGTAAGTGCGATAAGACAGCCCTTTATCATTACTGTGACTACGTGGAAAGCGTCTAAAAGCACTCCTTCGCGCGAAGAAAATTTTCGATGAAACCCTAAACCTTGCGGGAAATGCGTCAAGTATGCGAACGCAATTGGTTGCACGGGGGAATTTCTAAGGCCTTCTCTTACTCCTGACAAAGAGGGTGCCTTCGATTTATATATATAGTGGAGGTTTGGTACCAAATGCCTAGCGTTCAAATCCGGCCGTCGACACCTTATTATTTATTTTTATGTTTTATACATATGCATATGTGCTGTGCTGATGACCCTTGCGTTTGCATTATCTCAGTCATGTGTTTCAACTTGGGGGCGTGGAGGGGAAGGGATACGAAGTAACATGCCATTGAAAGCTTGATCACCTGCTCACCTGGAACCCGTCATGTTAGCGCAATCAATGCTACATTACTAAACTTCCATTAAGGGCCTATGTTTGGAAAATAAAATATGTTTGCAGAGCACGCTACAGTGACGAACGCCGTACTTATTTATAATGGTGGAAAAAAAGGGCAAGTTGGTATGGTTACATTGGACTGAATTTTACCTTAAATGTCATCATTTATACACCACGTGTCCAGCAGCGTCAGTTGAAAAAATTACAAGCGATGACATCTTTACAAACTCCAATACATGCATGCATTGCATTGGACAGAGTGCTGATGAGAGCTGCTTTTCTAATGTTCCGTGGGGTCAACATTTCGAACACTTGACCTTCACTAACGCCCTTCTAGCCACAAGTAGACCAACCCTTTCACCAATAATAATAATAATAATAATAATAATAATAATAATAATAATAATAATAATAATAATAATAATAATAATAATAATAATAATAATAATAATAATAATAATAATAATGGGGATGTTAGGAGCCTCGACCCCAGTATAAATACGAGGTACGGTGTAGTGAGAGCTCCGGAAGTTTTCACCGTTCAGTATTATTCAGCGTGCACTGACATCGCATATACACCATCCTCAAACATATACACCATCCTCTAGCGGCAGAGGGGGGGTGGAGTGCAAAACGGGCACTTCCTTCAAACCACACCAGCACTTTCCTCACTCAAAATACACCCGTGCTTTCCTCCTCCAGTCAAGACACAACGCGGCTTTAAATAACCCCCTCCAAGATGAAAGCTTCCGATATCTATGGCTGGGGGTCAAAGTGCTCGCACTCCATTGTAGGGTGGAGACTGGCAACACTGATCTCCCCCACCGCCCACTTCGTCCGTATGAGTGAAGGACATTTGGGGGGACTTATCCTCGTCTGTCGACATCATCACATCTGTTGCTTTGCGTGGTGGGGAATTTCATTCTTCAGAATCTTTCTTTCTTTAGTGGCTTTTTTTATATAATTTTTTGTTGTCAATCTTATCGCTTGTTTTTCGCCTAGCATTTGAGGCAGTGTGCTTGCGCAAGGTTGCTACACTTATATATTTTGCTGATTTTCTGAGAATAAAGTTAGCTGTGAGTGGTGCCCGTGCTGTTCTGTCCTCCATTTTCTTCCCCGATGGTATGCATCTTTTTGGAATTAAGTAAGCATGTACCAACTAGTCCAACAAAATGATTTATTAAAGTGGCGGTCCCACTCCGGCAGCACCAGCTCTGCATTTTATTCACTGCTTGCTGGCGTTCTACGCTATGCCTATTGATGTGAATTGTATTGCATTAGAAAGCTTACATTCTCCACTTGCTACTGACAGCTAGTATTGTCGCCTAGTCTGAAGCGGTTTCGCAGAGCACTCAAAACAGTGCGAGCAAAGACCAGTGCTTTTGCTGTAGAAGCCTCTGTTACACGTGAAATGTGGCAAATCTGTTTAACATAATAAATTAAATTTTCTGAGCCTCTTCACTAAGCTATATGCAAGGTTTCTATCAACAAATGTAGCCAGTAAAGCAATTCAAACGTTACGCAGCCTTCAATTAAATTGAACAGATCAATGAAGGTTTATCAGTACATAACTTTTTTTTCTTTTTTGTGTAGAACAACAATATTGAATCGGTTTCCAGGCTACAATGTGCCTAATGTCTATGCGAAGTTGTGTCGCATTCTGACGAATAGCTCATGAATAATAACTGCTTGAACTCAAAAATTCATGGATCCGCTTGTTCAGGCATCACAGACGAGGTGGGAAAACTGTCCAAGAGGATAATCTGAAATTTTCGATATTGAAGCAGCAAGCCTTTCTCTGCAGAAAAATTGTCATACGTTAATTAGAAAAATGTAAGGCAGAGTTAATTTAGCTCGATTTTCTGCTTGCCAGGTTTGTGCAAATTTACTTTTTTTTCCTTTTATTGCTAATTCACGATTATCACACATTAGCAGGACTATGTCATGTGTTGTAATTACCAGTGCTCACTAACTTTACGTTGCAGCGCTTGACTTAAATAATTTTTAACCAATAGTAAATATTGCAAACATTTTTTTGGTGGTGGCGTCATCTGTGAAAAGAACGATGAAGTTGTCCTGTGTCAGTTCTGACGTTTGTCAAAAGTGATGCGGCTAAACATGACTATGCTGCCGAAACACGTATGGGTTATTCCTCCAGATTTCAGACTTCAGTGTCTAGTCCAGTGCGTAAATTTATTCGCTACGTCTCCAATACGAAATGTAACCCCAAGAAGCGGCTGAAAAAAGAAAGAAAGAGACGGAGTGGCAGAAAGAAAGAAGGGAACACAGCCTGCCACATTCCTGACCAAGTGGTTTCGCAATTGTGCCTAGGATACCAGGACCTGCTTGGCTGCTCGCCTTTGTAGCCATGAGACTGCAGAAGCATTTCTGAAGAACACAGAGAACTTTACCTTGCTTTCTTGTATTTTTGAAACTCATAGGACATTACGTGGTGGTCTTTCCTTCGTGGGGAGGTGAGGAATGTTTGGCAGTGTGTGTTCTACGTGACACTGGTTGAAGGTTAGTATAGCATGGCACCTTTTTCGAGAGGCTAGTCTGCACATGTGAAGGAGTGGTGACATGACACCCGTCACGTTTTTTTTTCTTGGGAGAGGAGGAATGTCCCAACGCCAAGCAGCCTCTATAAACGTTGCACAGAGTGGCGACAGTTGCTGAGAGGTAGCTTGAATCGTCTGCAAGTCATTCCTGAAATATACTAAGCCCCCGAGGATTTTTTTTTACCAGTGCGTGGCGGATAACATCAGAGGCTACGGACTCCCAGTTTCAATTTTGGTGACCTTCATACAGGCGCTTTACAGACTTGAAAAGGGCCTATTGACAAGTTTATGAATAGTTTGTGGGCAAGTTGGTGGAGAACAAACTGGCATGTGCGCAGTTACTATATTAAAATCTGTGAGTTAATAAGCCATATTTTCCTGACTTCATCAAAAAGGGCGGATGACTGCGTGAGCTCTATAGCGTACACAGCCACGCGCAGCAAAACAAACGTCGTGTCTTGACGCCTTTTGAAGTTTGGAAGCGATATTTTCAGTATGCCAACTTCTTGATAAAAAATGTGTTTGCTAGCGTAATACTTATTCTCAAATTACGGTAACACATGTGTCGCGAATAACCATTGTGTCTTCGAAGATCATTGATGTGACACCATTTCTTTGTTGTAGTGGGCAGTGACTGGTCTAGCAGAGAGGTAGCAGAAATAAAGCTTGAACTGCACGAAATATACAACATGGTCACTATTTACCTCTAGCAAATCTAAGCTTTGGCAAACAATCTATTCGCTTATGTAGGTCATGGTATATCTTACTTTCTAGGCACCCTGCCTTCACTGACCATTGCGGGACATAACGCATTTACACTCAGCATCGGCCACCATAGACACCTAGAAAATGAGACGTTCGCAGAAAACGCAGACGCACTCTCCAATGAACTTCTTCGAGTGCTCACTGGGAGCAGCCACAAATGTGCGAGCCACCTATTGCCCTGCACCTTCCGCATGACAAATGCAATACCCGGACTAGTTTTGCAGCTTCCACTTGCTAAGCCAAGGGTCCTAATCAGATAGCGTGCTGTCCAGACACTCAAGATGGTAAAATCACAAAGAGAATGGGAAGGGGGGAGGCAATTTCAAATTTGAAACAAAAGAATCGGAACCTTGAAAAAAAGACCGTGCGTGAGTTTTCGCGGTAACCATATCACATGCTAGTGCAATGAGAACTCACATAGGTGAGCACTAGTGAAGCAATCGTTTCATGTGATCACTTCGTATAGCACACCACTGTGCTATACGAAGTGATCACATGAAACGATTTTCTCTTTTTCCGTTTTTTCTGCTGTTCTAAAACTGGAATGAAAATATCTGCAGTACCATGTGCACAAACTGATCAGATTCTGACAAGTCTACCGTCGCATTCGTGAAAGCGCAGTAAGTGCAAAGGTGAGGTGTGAAATTTTTGTCCCAAAAAGACTCCCAACATCCCATATGCATTTGTCTTAGAGGATTTGAACGCCAAAGCAGCCATCCTTTTCTGCTTCTTGGCTGACTGTATTCCCTCGCCAAAAGCCTTCTGCACCTCATGTGGTTTGTCAGTTTCTAGGGGATCTGCCTAATTTAGACCAAGCGGCGATATCACTTCATAACGTCAGGATTTAAAAAATTTTGGTGAACTATGATGTCAACCAATTATTTTTTAGCACTTGTGGAGACAGCGACAGGCACTATTCGCGCTTGATAAAGTCTCTAAAATTTCCCAACCATGTGTACCATGCTAATTATTTTGTAGGAGCGTGCGAATATTATTACCTTTTAACACTGAATTAAATACTGCCTAAGGCTTATCAAATTAAATACCCACTTTTTGGATTAGAACTCTGCGTGAATATTAGATCATTAGATTCGTTGTTCAAATTTCAGCGGGTGCAATTTGCATCTGTCTTACAAATTAATTGCGGTGTGAGCGGAACTCGTTTTATAGCTGAAAGAATTACCTCTCATATGTTTCACTAAATCTGAGCACTGAATTTGTGTATGTAAGTGTGAGACCGCCCTCTAAGTATAAATGTTGCGCTGTTTGACCTCATCTTTTCCTCTGTCGGCTCACAGCGCTTGCACCACATCATGACCGATGTCACCCCGATCCCCATTCATATTCTTGAAGGTTTCAAGTAGCTATGTGAGAATGAAAAAGACAGTGGCAACCGATACAACTGTTTAGTAATGCATGAGGCTGGTAATGTTTTGGCTAGAAAATTCCTTCCGCCGTTCATGTCCATGAAATCACCGTTTTTTCACTCACTGCAAGGGATAAAAAAAGTGCTTTGTGTAATGATAGCCAGCAAGTAGTAAAAGATAGTTTTCCGGGTAGCTTCTGTATGTAGCGACTTAAGTATTAAGTGGGCCATGCGCAACGCCCGCAGTATATGTGCAGAGGGGTCCACTGTTAAAGGTAACGCCGGCGCACGTGTGATCTGCTATGGTGTTTTTTACAAACTGCCACATCTAGTGGCCACGTGATCAAGTAGAGGAGGTGACATTTAACATGCCCTGAAATGAGTTTTCAAACCTCGCCGGCTATCGCTCGTGTCTCTCAACTCACTCCATTCCCCCTGTAAGGTTCCTATAACGAATATAAATAACATCGGCAGTGAATAATGCTACCGGCTGCAGAGTAAAACCCCAAAAAGGGGGCCATCTTAGCAGTTCTGTTGAAGGAAGAGTGCACAATGTAAAGCAGAAGTGGAGAAAGGGAAGTAGCAGGACACGAAGCTTACATATGCCGCAGGGACGTCTGATATCATGCCCATCAAGGTGCTGCCTCACAAACACTGGTGTGCAGCTGCGGCCTGCTAGAAATGTTTAAAAAAACAGGCAGATCTTCTAAAACACTGCAATAAATGATTTATTGGAACAGAAGCTTCTCTCAAGTGGAATTATGATGTTTTTGTCTTTTTCTTCGCTGTTTTTGTTCAGTGTGCTTTACGCTCCGTCAGAGGCATTATAGAGTGATGCGTTAGAGTAATTTGAGTGTCAGAGAGACGGTATGTTAGAAACGAAATGTCGTAAAATGCAGCTATTTTGTTGCTTTGCACGAGGCAAAATGTTGCTAACACAAGTTATACCAGTATATTGAAGGCTAGGCATTGTACGGGAGTTAGCCATATTTTGTTGTGAATTTCCAGCTTAACATGATATTCAAGGGAATGCCTCTGCGAAGCGACTGATACAGTGTCTTCATGACGAGGAAGTACATAAATTTTTAATCTTATACGACAAAGTGCAGAGCAAAAAACTTAGCTTGTCCTATTCTAGAAAACTTCAGAAATTTCACTTAAGGCAAATACATGAAATTGGCTTAAGTGTGTTTAGATGCTTTAAATTTAGAAGGAGCAATCCGATAGAGTGAGCAGCACTCGTTGAGCTAACTACAAACAAAAAATTTGGTAGTCAACTGTTGCACTTCTTGAATTCACGCAGGTGGTGTAGCCAAATAGAAGAGACGCATAGATAACAATTTCCAAGAAAACTGTAGACTGGCAATAGCATATTTATGGGATGGTAGATTATCGGTAGTCAATGCATGGCATGAATGCTGAATAGCTATGTTTAATTTGCCCCAGGAGAGAATTATGTACGTAAAGGTAGAAAGCAAGTCCATAAATACTTGTTTTTGTTTGAAAAAACAATTTATTTTCTCTAAAAACATTTGAACATATGCCCAATTAACATGGAAATAAAACTCTCCTCCTTAGTGATTATAATGTGTAATCCGACTTTACAAAAAAAATATAGCAAATCTACACAGTCATTTCGCCTCCTATGTGAGTGGCATCAGTGTGCAGTGGCACCAAATGTGTGGAGGTGCCGAATTCACTGATTGTCTCGTATGTGTCTACTTATCCAGATGAAGGCCGTGATTGTTGTTGCACGCTGGCTGATCACGACAGTCTAACCACGACTTGAAAAGCTTTCTCTTCCCTCTCTTTTGTTCTCGAGCCAGCGTCATCGAATTACGGAAGTAGAAAGCATGCCCCATTTTCAAGCAATGTTTGATGAGTTTTGTCTGAGAATGCGTGGTTTTTGTGATGTACCCTTTGTGTTCATTAACACTCATTGACCACTTCCTGCCAGTTTTGCCAATGTAAGTGGTGTCGCAGCCACCGCACAGGAACGTGTAAACAACCCTGTTTTGATCATTCGAAGGGGTGCTGTCTTTGGGCTTAGAGAGCATGTTTACCAAGCTACAATGAGGCTTGAAAATTGTTTTAATTCCTAGTGGGAGAAGTTCTATCGAACAGAGTATGAAAAACGGTGAATGTAAGGCACAGAAACAATGGATTTTGTGTTTCCTTGCGGCTCGCTCCTTGTTCCCTTTCGCATGTGGTTCTGCGTGTCGTTGATAAACTTGCTCAGATAATGGCTTCTTTACAAATCACCAACGACGTTTTCCATCTATATGACTGCAAGTGCTGATCAGTGATGTATGCGACACCACATGCGTGAGTGAAATAGGCAGGAAGCGACCAACGGGGCTCAAAGAGCACAAAGCAGACATTGAAAATGCCATCAATTCCACGCATTATTAGACAAAATTCTTCGAACGCTGCTTTACGACGCAACATGCCTTTGACTTAAGTAATGAGACAACGCTAGCTCGTGAACAAAAGCGGGGCAAGAGAAATCTTCTCAAGTCGTGACTCAATAGTGACAAGTTGGCGCACAACAATAACCGCGGCCGCATACTAAGCGACATACGAGACAAACAGCAAACTGTGTAACCTCCGCTAATTTGGTTCCAGGGCATACTGAGGATGCCAGCTGCATATTTGGCGAAACGTCTATGTAGTTCTTGCTGGATTTTGCTGTGTCAAGTATGAGTCTATACTTTTAATCAGAAACTGGCCTGTCTTTTTGAACAATTTTACATCTGCTCCTTATTTATAACTCTGCTGCATACTATCGTGTACCAAAAAACATGCTGATAATTTTATTTAGACGTTTTGGATGAAATTTTTTATTTTGTTTTAGGTACACATGCTCGTGTCAGAAGAAGAAAATGAGCAGCAGAATTTCATCTCATTTTGCTACAAATGCAGCTGATGCCGAGTGACAGAAACGAATACTACGCTGAGAGTGCCGTCTGTTCGGTAAACACCATATTATGTGGCAATTTCAAACTACTAACAATTTTCTTTGTGCATCATTTATAATAATAAACTAAACTAACATTGCCACCCTGAAAATAACTAGGTAGACTGAATATGTTTGAGCTGAAGAACTGAAATAAGACCGTAAATAAGCTCAATATGTTGATTTTTTGCCATCAATAATGAGTATGGAGCCAATCATTCAGCTCAATAAAGCTTCCAAAATTTCATCTGTGCACTGTTTAGGTTTCCCCACTGCTGTGTTTTTTCACTGCTGGATTGTTACATAGCTTTCTGTCAGTCCTGGCCTAGCTTTCGTAGGATGTTTCAGACAGATTTTGTCGGCTGATTCTCTGCACTTTTTAGAGAAGTGTTCCCATTTGATTATATTTGTTTGCTTGATAAGCTACTGGTATGGGTCTAATCACTTCCTCTTCATAATGCAGGCCCTCAGTGCCAACCGATTGCCTCGCACCATGGCTTGTTCCACGGTCGCCACAGCCATCACCCTGCAATTGCTGTTAGCCATCATTGTCGACAGTGTGCCCCTCTTGGACGTACCTTGACCTGGCGAGCTTGTTCACTGAAGTCCAACCACATTGGCAAAGTCTTGAGCAAAGACTGGCAACATTAACATGCTGCTCAGTTTGCATATGTAAACTTCACTGGGCATGTGAACCCTTGTGGTGGTATGGATCATAGTTGCTTTTCTGATGATAATGCAGGTTGGTGTCCATTTGTTAGTCTACTCTAAAAGATTGCATTTACTGTGCCTGCTGCTGTTCCTGTGCCCAAAAGTATGATTGTATGTGCATTCCTAGTTGACATTTAGGATGTTATACTTTGGTTAGAAATAGGGTAATTGGTCATAATACTTGTTCGAAATACCTTCGAAAATCAACTTCCTTCCTAATGACTTCCGCAAACAAGTGAGAGTACTTTGCCACTTTTCCAAAGATCCGCATAACCGCTCATTACAAAGTATCAACTAGGAAGCTGCATTCACTGCAAATCCAAAAAAGTTGAAATGCTAAAATTAGTGGCACACACAACACAATAAATGCAAAGATGAAAAATACTAGACAGCTATGCAGAGCAGTGCATAACAGTCTAAAGATAACTTGAGCTAACCTCTCGATACAAATAATAAAATCTGTACTAAATGAACAAGAATAATTGTGTCAAGGCAGTTCAAACATCCAATGGACAAAAGGACAACAACTTGATAATGAACTGAACAGAAAATAGTTGCATGCCTTGTGTATTCGTTTCGTGATCAATATTGCTCGCTTGGTTGTGGCTGGGAGGACACTGTTTTGCGCAAACTACACTGAGCAGTTGCTCCCCTGATCGCTTTTTGCCTTTTTCTACCGGGTGTTGGCTACCTTAACTTTCAAAGGCGTATTTTTATGTAATCAATTGGTCACATTTAATGAGCCGCTTTTTACTGAATGCATGTCAGGCAGTAATCATAAAGTTTAGTTGCTTTCAAACTGATAAGCTTCTTTTGATGTGACATGTTTCGCTACACAGATATCGGCAGGTTTTTCTGTTTTGGTAAAAACAAGTTCTTGTATTGAACCTTTTAAGCTCCGTCCAAACAAGCTGTACCTGAGCGGGATGTGCAAGTTTTTCATTGCTGCTATAATGTCTCTGTTCATGAAATCATGACAGTCAACAGCAGTGGCAACCATCATTGTATACAATGCATGCATCACTGTTAGAAAAATACCGACAAGGCAATGGCTGTCTATGGTATTCGTGTCCCCCAATGTATTTAACACCTAGCAGTTTCACCAGTGTCTTTCTCCTTGCCTATTCACTTTCCCACTGATATTGTAAATACTATAAATAAAAGCTTTTTTTCATCAAACGTTTGCTAAGATTGCATAAACAAGTTGTGTTTTCATTTTGCACCTGTATTTGTTTTTTACGACCCAGCAGTTGACATAGTATGAAAGAAACTTGCATTGTGCCTTGTTCATATTTATTACTCAATGCCTAAAATGAGTGTTGTAACACTCCCATTCATGTCTTTATCTGTGACAACGACAAATAAATAAGAGGTAAGTAATCTTCGTAAGTATTTGCCTTCTTTTTTTCTTTCATAAGGCCTTCAGGCACTTCGGCTTGTTCTTTCCTGCCTAAGCTGTGTGACTGCATGTACTCATGGTTACTGCAATTCTGCACATGAAAATACTGCACCCTCAACCCATGTTCACTTATTGTAGCCATTGCTTACACAGAGCAAACCCGCATTTTTCAAATGATCTGAAAACATGCAGTATGTATATCACACGTGTTGGAAGCTTTGGGATTCGAAAAGTGTTTTCGGTCTTGCGGACATGCACAAGTGTTATTTGTCATTTTTGTAGCTTGGCTGTTCCAACACCACTTGTGTATGCTCGTACGAATGCGTTGATAAAGAGTTTTTAGGAAACAGTTTTTGTGCGTGGACAATAATAATGCAGTTTTTACACTACACCAGAGCTTTTTTCTTAGTCAGAAGCTTCGGGGTGGTTCCCGTAACAAGTCAACATGCCTTTTATTATTAACACACACACAGGAGTATATATTTTCTGCGCACAACGCATGAAAGTCAACACGTCCCACAGCAATGTTGACACCACGTTACTGGAATGCTGCCATCATGTTGCTGGTATGTTGACGTCACGTTGCTGCTAAGTTGACACCACGTTGCTGTAATGTTGACAACAGGCTGCTGCTATGTTGCGAAAACACTGCCATGATGTTGGAATTGTTATCCTGAACGTTGCCATATTGTCCTGAATGTTACAAGCAACGTTATGTGGTCAAAAAAAAGGACGTTAGGCGCTTTTAGGCAACGTTGCTGGCTGACATCTGGGCACATTCATTCAACGTTGGGATAACATTCTGCGTTACTTGGGTCCACAGCTGTTTCACTGACTCATCGATAGTAACTTCTTAAAGGTGCGAGGATATTTTCTTTTAATTTTAGATATCACACATTAAACTAGCGATGGTCACTGTGTTTTACCTGATACTTCAATAAATGCTGACTGCCTCATTACTAATATATTAATATTTTTTGTCAGGGAGAAGAGGGAACGGGACCGCCAGATGTAGGCAGCGTACGTAAACGCTGTGTGTCAGAGTGAGCAGTATTGCCTTGGCTTCATTCGGGATTCAGCAAGGCATCACTCACTTTTGTGCAGAGGATCTGCGCGTATATTCTTCAAGGTATTTTTATGTTTGAGTTTCAGCCCCGCCGCGGTGGTCTAGTGGCTAAGGTACTCGGCTGCTGACCCGCAGGGCGCGGGTTCAAATCCCGGCTGCGGCGGCTGCATTTCCGATGGAGGCGGAAATGTTGTAGGCCCGTGTGCTCAGATTTGGGTGCACGTTAAAGAACCCCAGGTGGTCTAAATTTCCGGAGCCCTCCACTACGGCGTCTCTCATAATCATATGGTGGTTTTGGGACGTTAAACCCCACATATCAATCAATCAATCATGTTTGAGTTTCATTATTTCGTACAAAGTAAACATTATCAATGAAGCTGTACATGCATAACCCTCCCTGTGACTGCAGACTGCCTTAGCTGCCGCACGGCCACCATGTCTTCGCCCTTCGGGACGGAGAGAGTGGCGCACTATACGAAGAAACGCTGCGCTGTGTAATAGAGGCGAATCAATGCTTTGCCAGCCTCTGCCTCGCTCCTTTTTGATTGGGTAATGTGAGTTTATGAACCATTGTGCAATCGCATACTTTTTGTCGGCAAAGTATAGTTTTGTTGCATATCACAAGTACACCATTATTCTCAAAATCGATTGATGATATGTGTGGTTTATTGTCCCAAAACCACCATATGATTATGATACCTGCCGTAGTGGAGAACTCCGGAAATTTAGTCCATCTGGAGTTACCATTGCTATCAAAAAGAAAGTTTGTTTCTCAAATCATTCGCGCTTATCCTCCTTTACACACGCATACAAACGACAAATAGAGGACTCTGAAGATTTAAACAACATGAAAAATTACGTAAATATCAAAATATCAAGCAAGTAAAAGAGCATAACTTTAAAAAATATATGACTACTCATGCCATGCAGCGCAAATTTGTGACGTCACTATCAGTTATGAAGGTGACGTCATATATATATATATATATATATATATATATATATATATATATGGGGGGGGTCGGTATGGGGGGTTTAACGTCCCAAAACCACCACATGATTATGAGAGACGCCGTAGTGGAGGGCTCCAAAAATTTCGACCACCTGGGGTTTTTTAACATGCACCCAAATCTGAGCACATGGGCCTACAACATTTCCGCCTCCATCTGAAATGCAGCCGCCAAAGCCGGGATTCGAACACGCGCACTGCGGGTCAGCAGCCGAGTACCTTAGCCACTAAACCACCACGGCGAGGCGTGTGTGTGTGTGTGTGTGCGTGTGTTGCGCTATATCGAGGAAAATGAAAATCTCCGCCTTTTTCCTCATTGCACAGCGTAAAACTTGTCGGCCGCTACTGTGGTAAACGAGCTGTTTGCATTTCCTAAGAGTTTAAGAAACAGAGAAGCATTCTGCCGCTCTCATCATTTTCACAGCCCTGGCTAGAGTAACTTGGCAACCTGTGCTTCGCCAATGACATTGCATTGCTGAGTAACTCAGGGAACGAATTGCAACTCATGATTACGGAGTTAGACAAGGAGAGCAGAAAGGTGGGTCTTAAAATTAATCTGCAGAAAACGAAAGTAATATACAACATCGGAAAAGAGCAGTGCTTCGAGACAGATTATAGTGCACTTCAAGTTGAAAAAGATTATGTCTACTCAAGGCAGGTAATAGCCGCGGAGTCAAACCACGAGATTGAAGTAACTAAAAGAATAAGAATGGGGTGGATCACTATTGGCAAGCACTCTCAAATTATGCCAGGTAAATTGCCACTATTCTTCAAGAGAAAGGTATATAATTATTTATTATTATTATTATTTACAGGTACCTTACAGGCCCTTGGTTAGGGCATTGAGTAAGGGGGGCTAACAAAGACATGTACAACAAGTAAAAGCGCGAAAGGTGCCAAAACGTAAGCTCGAGACATGAGTAACAAATAAACAAGAAATAAGTAAGTATAAATTGACATCATACATCGTTACCAAAAAACTAGAAAGATGCAGTTCATGGCACGCAGCAGTTAGGAAGTGTACAATACGTGTAAGTTAAATTGGCACAGATTGTGGTATAATACACTGGGAAAATCATGAAAGCGCTTGCAGGAAGTGTGAACAGTTCGTCCTAAGCAAACAAAAATAAAGCACAAAAAATAAGGGGGCAACAAGCGCATTAGAAAAAAACTTTTTGCACAGCATTATGAATGACATATACATACAAGAACAAAGCTGTGAACATGAAATTATCAACCAAAATGTAAGACCAATTTGTTGCGGAAGAAAACAGGGTTAGTGTCAGATACCAAGTTATCGGGAAGATCATTCCACAACGTGATGGCACGAGGCAAAGCGGATGCGTTAAAAGAGTTCGTTTTGCCGTACATGCGCGAGAAACTAAGCCGGTTGTGTAGTCTAGTTGATAAATAGGAGGGTCGTTCAATTGGAAGTCTGGTCATTTTAGTGCTATTGACGTATTTATGAAAGAGGCATAAAAGAGAAATGTTGCGGCGAGTGGATAATAATTGAAGTGAATGATCCATTTTAAGTTGTGTTACGCTGCAGCAAAAATTATAATTACGAGAAATGAATCGGACTGCCCTATTCTGAACTGCCTCGATCATGTTGGTTAGGTAATTTTGGTGGGGGGACCAGATTAGTGAGGCAAATTCAAGTTGAGGTCGAACAAATGTTTCGTAAGCTAGTTTTCGGACGTTAGCGGGGGAGGAATGCAAGTTACGGCGTAGGTATCCCAGTGATCTCGAGGCATTTGCGCAGATGTTAGTGATGTGAGAGGACCATGAAAGATTTTGTGTGAAGTGTAGGCCCAAATATTTGTATGTGGAGACATGTGAGAGCGGGTCATTATTTATACGATATGAAAAAATGGAGGGGTCATGCTTACGGCTAAATGAGATGGTTTTGCATTTTGATGCGTTTAGAACCATTTGCCACGTCTCACACCATTTCATAATTACATCAAGGTTTTTCTGTAGTGCGTAATGATCGTTAACATTTTTGATAGGGTGGTAGATTATGCAGTCATCGGCAAATATTCGTATGAATGATGTGACGCCATCAGGCAAGTCGTTTATAAATATAAGAAATAGCAGCGGGGCGAGCACGCTGCCCTGTGGCACCCCGGAAGTTACATCGCATATTGACGACGAATCGTTATTGATGACAGTGAACTGTTTCCGGAGAGAAAGAAAATTTCGAAGCCATGATAAGGTTAGTGAGTCTAATTGAAGAGCAGATAGCTTTGAGATTAGGCGGCAGTGGGGCACACGGTCAAACGCTTTTGAAAAGTCAAGAAAAATGCAGTCTATTTGGAGGTTATTATTCATGTTCGATAAGATCTGTATCTTGCCGGTACTTAGCTACGGAGCAGAAACCTGGAGACTTACAAAGAGGGTTCAGCCTAAACTGAGGACGACGCAGCGAGCAATAATGCAAGCAAAGTATAGGGGTAGTTATTAGACCTTATTAAATTTTTATTGTAAAAATGAAAAGTGAATGAAAAGATAAATTGCCGTGGGAAGGGACCAAACTTGCGACCTTCGAATAACGTGATTCGAAGGTCACAGGTTTAGTCGTGGCTCACGGCATATATATATATATATATATATATATATATATATATATATATATATATATATATATATATATATATATATATATATATATATGTGTGTGTGTGTGTGTGTGTGTGTGTGTGTGTGTGTTTCAAGAAACGAGTCTACTATTGTTTAGAAATCAGCAGAAAGCGCTATTTTTCTATTTGTTTACTGTCGTCACAGTTGCTTTTTTCGTAGGGGCAGACATCTTAAAATGGTTGAAAACATCTTTTGAAATGGTAATTAGAGAAGTTAAGTTCACTTTCTTAGAATATTCAAAATTATTCGATGAAGTCTGTCATAAGCTTTTCATCCACTAGTTACAAAACTTGAACATGGTTCATAATCTTTTATTATTGATTGAATTTTTTCTTTCTAATAGCTCACAATACGTTACTGCCAACGGCTACAATTCTACAACGTCCCCTGTTCCCTCAGAAGTGCCACAAGGATCAGTTCTCGGCCTTTTGTTGTTTTAAAGACGATAGTCTTTCTTGGGGACCTTCGACGCAAAAAATTTTGTCTGCCTGTCCTCCGTTTCCCATAACCGGGTACTCTAAACAGCACCAGCCGATACCCCTAACGGCGGACCCCATCCGCAGCGCCCACCAATGATGCCCAAGGATCAGCGTTCATACGTGCACGATTGTCTATTAAAAAGCAATTATTGCGCATATATGAAGCACCATAGCAACACGTATATATTCTGCATGTTCGTCTTTTACCAGAAAAGGCATACATAAGTAATTCTAATGACCGTAGCGCCTATCACGCTGCGCTGGCCATGCAACGCTTGCACGGAAAGGCAAGTGTTTCCAACGCATTGCGAGGAAGACACGGTGGTGGCCCCTACCCGTCACCTTGCGTTGTACACCTTATCACCTCTGAGACTGTCGCGCACGCCCGTCTCAGGGCCACGCGCTTTGTTTTCAAAAAAAAAAACTGCCAGATGGCGCTCATGTCTCACGTGTGACGTTACTTGATGCGCTCGTTCACCACCGCTGCACGCTCGAAGCACTCTAACGCAGCGCCTCCAGAATACCATTCACCGATTTGCTTGCGCAGAACATGAAATAAACGTTTTTTCACTCTCTCCACACGCAAGACTATCGTCTTTTGACGAAATTTGCAGATTACATGCAGATACGGGGCCAATTTTTTACCATATAATAAAGATCTACCATCACAAGTAACTCCTAACACTCACCTTTTCGCTGTTGACTGCGTCATTTTTACAGAAATTACTTGAGGGAACGATTGTAGTCACCTCAAATCCGATTTCAATAAAGTATCTAACTGGTGTAATACATGGCTCATGGAATTAAATGATAACAAGTGTAAAGTTATGCATGTATCTAGGTCACCTAACTCTTCGCAAGTATACTACCTAAATATCCTTCCTTCAGGGCAAGCGATCTAATAAAATTTCGTAGGAATTCATATCGCATCCAACAATTTATGAGCAACACACAATAACTGCGTCATTACAAACACAAACCGCACCCTTGGCTACCTTTTTTTTTCATACTCAGGACTCTTAAAAGCTAATACTCTATAAAACTTTAATTCACCCGAAATTAAAATATGATACAGCTGTTCGGGACCCTCATAAAAGTAACCTATTTAACGCATTAAATCTAGTCCAGAATAACGCTGCTCATTTTATTCTTTCTAATTATATATTAACTGGTAGCGCAACAGCCATGAAAACTAACCTATCACTTTCATCTCTTTCAGCTCGGTGCAAAATTTCCCGTTTATCCTTTTTTCATAAAATATTTCACCACCCAATGTTGCATGACACGCTTAGTCATAATCCACACTATGTATGAGGTCGCATCGGTCATTCTCATAAGGTTCATGCTCCTTCTAGCAGCACAAACACATTTTGTCAATCATTCACTCTTAGCACGTCACTAGAGTGGAGTTACTTTCCCCAAGACATTTTATCTATTAGGGATAACTCTTTGTTTCGTACTCCTCCAAACAACATTGCTAAATAGAATGTCATTTATTCAGTCGTATATACTTCATGTCTGTTTTTCTTGGATTGTTTTATTTTTTATGTTTTTATGTTTGTATTATTGTAAAACTTACCTTCACTTTAATGATTTGTGATGGTTTTCTTATGTTTTTGTGTTCTTTGTATTACAAACCTATTGATGCTTTACCTAGGCTCAGCACACTTCTTATCGTCACCACTCCCCTTTTTATTGCCTTCTTTGGCCCTGAGGGTACAATAAATAAAAAATGAATTAAAATTAGCTTTTAATTTAGTGGAGTTCGGCCGCTAAGTCAAATGAGAAAATTGCACTTTTTGATGCAAAAATTTTTTTGCTGCTTTCAGATCACAGAAATGCGGCCTCTAGTAATAGCTACGAATAATGAAATTTTCCTGACTTTCTTTAATTCATTAAGCAATTTTTCCTGATTTTTAAGTATATTGGATATATATCTTGAAACATCCTGCATATATGAGCCTGTTATCTGTTCCTTGTGTACGTAGATGATAGCAACGATTCCCAACTTTTTCACACATGGGCTTTTATTGAAGTTTCGCAACACGTTTTTAAAAATTTCGCTAAAAGCTCTAGTCATTTTTTCTTAGCTTAAGGACACCGCTGAACGCGCGCAAGAGCCCTCGTGCACCCGTCTGATACGTGATGTTCCACACGAGGCGATTATTTTGTACAGCCAAGTGACGTTACCACTGTGTCAACGACTGACGAGGGCATGCAACTAGAGCCGATGCACACAGCATCTGGCTACTGTGTTAGAGAACACTTGTTCTTAAACTTTGTACTATTCGGCAAGACAACCAGCTTCAAGCACCTAACTGAGGACCACTCAAGCACCACTCTGGGGTTGTTTGGAAATCAAGCTGACCTTTAAAAAACGAGAGCCGATAGTAGAACTTCTCACTTTGGCATAGGAGTGCTTTCAGAAGCTTCAGAACTCGGGTTCGACAACTTCTAGAACACTAGCGACTTACTTTCAACGACAAGCACCAGGCAACACATTGACAAACATAAAAGCTACGCAAAGTTGACCTCTAATTGCCTATATACATAACAGCTACAAGCATTACGAGCAATATGAATGAACGTTAGCTTCGGCTAGCAGGTGATTTGACATCGACACCTTTGCATAGTGCAAAATGATTGAGTACAGATGAGGGGACAACATAGTGCCTGTGTTGTGTCCTCTTAGCTGCCTTCATTCATTTTACTCAGTGCAAATCCGTCAATACAACTACTACATTTACAAAAACAGTCCAGTTGGTGTTGCATAAGGGCTGGAGTAGCATAGGCTAGGTACCTTAGAATGATTCTTTTTGTACGTACGTTCCTTCATACAAACGCCCTATTTGTTGCCACGAAGAGCGAACATTCATTTCCGTATGGTGGCGTCACGAATAGGAAACAATGTAAAAATGTTTATTCTGGAAAGAATTTTGATGTGCACGAGAGCAATATTTGGTGAAAAAAGTAAGCTTTTGCTGTATATAAATATATATATATATATATATATATATATATATATATATAAATATATATATATATATCCTGTGCACAAGTGCGACGGTGCATCTACCTGAATGGGCGCAAAAGCTAGAGTGGCCGTTGAAATGAGGAAGCAGTCGTAGCACACACCTTTCAGATGGTGCATTTTGGCTCATAGAGAGCAGAATAAAATGCGTCACTTACTAATGGTAGGCAACAGGAAAGCTACAAAAGGCGTAACAAGCTTGCACGCGGTGTTTGCTTCTTTTATGACATAAAAATATCATGGTAATGAAAGCACTCGTGATTACGTCGAAATAAAATTTGCAAGAAAAACCTGATGAGCTGCGGTGGTATACAGTGGCAGAAAGTCTATGCCAAATTGTGACACTGCGAGAAAAAAAAAACATATCAAGGTGCCACACTACATCTGAAAGTAGACGCTGCCATCACAGTACTACATCAACCCTAGGTCGCATTTTTACCAGTATTGCAAGTTTGTCAGTGCACGCGAGGTCTTTCCGCACGTCTACTCAGACACGCGTTCCGTTGAGCGGTTTCTGCTGGCGTGCGATAAATTTCATAGCAGGAGTGAAGAGCTGAAACAGCAACACAAGTGTAAAGAAACACAACAAGGAAATCAGTGTACAGGCAAACATCGAGTTAGGCCGTTGAGTCCACTCCAAGGTCGACCGCTGACACTCCCGGTCATGAAAGTTCGTATCCGGGCGCACTGGCAATGTCTGTTCGTCCGCGTCATAGATCCACCTGCCTTCAACATCGGAGAAACGCACCCGCTGTGCCGGGCGGACCCGTGGTGTTCGACTCGCATTACATGTCCTGTCGTCTTCAGAGGATGGTGCTTCCGCGGAGATGATATGCAGTTCACTTGAGTACGGGGGCGGTGGTGAAGACTTCAGTATAGAGACGGTTGTGGTGACGCTGTTTGGTGCCACAGAAGACATCTCCTTGTCTTTTCCAATGATTTCTCGCTCACTGGGTAGTTGCTGGCGGTCGCCACCGACGCCGGGCGACCGGACACCACTCGCGCACTGCAGTCGTGCACCGAACGCCGAGTGGGCTAAAATCAATTCCATGTTGTGCTGCGACATGAAAATTGGAACTAATGAAGCCAGGCTTCTGAATTGCAGCAGCAGAACTCGTAATAACAGGAATAAGTAGGCCGACGTAAATTCCCAAAACTCAACCCTGCAGAGAACGTAGTTAGTGACGCAGAACTGAAAATATCTCACTATTTCATGAAGCACTTAGTCTGGACGATGCCACTGTACTGCGAAGTTCATGGCAATGGGCCGGTGTAATAAATGAGCTATCACGTTGGCTTGCAAAGGCTTTAGCGAAAGCTGGATAAGAAAACACAAGCATGCGCACATGACAAAGTAACATTTCTTTTTTGTTCAATGGGTCGTGCACCAATAAGTGACTGGTAATATGGGCAATCGCATGGAACTGTGGGATATGACGGCTTCTGGTTCGACGCACCACTCGGGTTAGCAGCGGCACACGCACATTTTCGTACGGCTCCGTTGAAAAAAAATACCTCTCCGTGCGATGTCAGTGCTTTAGAAGTTGTTTATTTTTGTTTTTGGTAACCGTGACTGTGACAATGACAAGCCACGAAAACCATCAACGGTAAGGAAATTTTTTATCGCACTAAAATTATCTGCAATGCTTTTATGGTGCTCGGGGGTACTCTCAGTTTGGCTAGCAGATCAGTCGATACAGAAAACAGTTTTTATTGTGTTATAAGTTACTGCAGATTTAAAAAGCCCGATTGTAAAGATCTCAGGGTGGGGATGACTGTAGCAGTGTACTAAGAGTTAATTTTGGGATCGCTGCTTCGGCCGACATCGTCAGTCGATCGGCATGAAGTGCAGCACTTATTGAGTGCATTGAGATATCATTTTTTCTCGTCTTCTGTGCGCTAGAAGCTGCATTTCTTAGTCGAAGACAGATACTTATTTAAACGCTGATCTTGATCAGTTTGTGCGACACATAATACAGTAAGGCATAGACGCCGCTGAATAATCCGAACCCTGCGCTTGTTTAAGCACTTCTTCCTTTGAGTGCCGTCCTGGCGCACAGTTTGACCAAGAAAAATGCAAATTCACCCATCCAGCGCTTAGTGTAAACTTACTCTTGATTGAAGCTTTTGCGATTTTTTGTCATATATGGGTGCATTGGCCAGCGCTCATCACGTATGGCAGATATATTTCACCCGCGTGTTCCAATAATCTCTTTCCTAGGCGCGCCAGCGCGACAATTTATTTCTGAATATAATACTCGCAGCAAATTCATTCGTAAGCTTTTTTTAGTGTGGAATAAACACGTATCTGTGATAAAAGTGTTTTCGCAAACTCTGTATTTAACATTCCGTACTCATAGGCTATCTGTCACTGTGGCTGTCTTCACAGCCGTGACCAACCCCATTTTTTTTTCCTTTCTTCGTTCCATGGCAATCGATTCATGCGTTTGCCTTTCACGCTCGAGTTGGAGCAACGGTTGAACAACCGATCATGCTTTATCAGGACGAAGATAAACGGGTGACCGCGCGCGCGAATCCCGAATAATCTGAGGCTTGCGGCGAGACGGTTCCGACTGTTAACCGTCGTCTACTCTCCTCGAACCGGAAGCCGGTAGTAGACGGTGCATCCAACAATCCCTCGCTCTTTTACTGTTCACCTATTGCGATTGGCATTTTGCAAGCAACATACTGTGCGATATCGATGCTATTGGAGCATTAGTAGATTGAACGACAGACGTTAATATGCCCGTTTCTTGAAAAAAAAAAAGAAGCAGGATTCCCTTTTTGACGGAAAAAAATATATAACGTCCACCAGCACTGCACGTGCTGAGGTTAATTTCAGTGCTTTCAGACGGCGCTTGTTATCGGCTGCTACAAACGAGAAATGCAAAGATGCTGTACTTTATAAACGAAAAAAAAATGAAGGAGGGGGATGGTTTGTAATGGGCATCATTCTGTTCACCCCACATAATCACGGTCTATCTAGTATGCTTTATTTTGGTTACCCCTGTGCACCCCTTGTACTTCTTGGTCATGAACGCCGCCCAGCTTTGACGTAATAGGAAAATTTTGGCGTAATAGGATAATAGTGAAGTCACAGTTTTTGAGAGAGGAGATGCAGAATGAAGACTCAGTGTGGCACAAAGACGCCCTAAATACTTTCATTTGTCTTACACTGCAGGCGCAATCTCGGCAAGTTGCGTTTGCACTTCAATTCCACTCTTGAACCTTGCTACGTTGGTTCGCTTGTGTGGCGCTCTAGGGCAACGGCACAGTTTCCAAGAAGTATTTTTGGGGGCTTTGCGTACCAGAACGATGATATGATTGGGGACACGCTGTAGTATGCAGAAGAGAGCGCATCAACTTTACACACCTGCGTTTTTTTTAATGATGATGATGATGAGGATGATGATGATTGTCCATGTTACGCTGGCGCACACCCACAAAGGGGGACCGACCAAGAACCACGCAGCAGGATCTTAAGTAAATGGCTTATGCTTTTTCAAACACAAAGTAATTTTGGGCTAAAAAAATATATAGAAAGAAAAGCCAAACATCGAAAAAGTAGTATATCTGAGCAGGGACTGATGCAGGCTATCAGATGCAATTTGAGAGAGAGGTAATGGTGGGTCTAAAAATAATATATATATATATATATATATATATATATATATATATATATATATATATATATATATATATATATATATAGGCAGTTTAACATGGCAATCGCTTTGTTTCAATTAGGTAGTCAAATACCGCAGAGCAGACATCCTTGTCGCTATAACCAAATTTAATGCTGCCAAACGATAAAATTACTGCCACATTTAATTCTATGCCTAATTTTTCAAGTGGAGCTACCAGGTATCTTTTTCGCTGTTAATAATATCGTCGACAAAACAAAAATAAATGATCTATCGTTTCTATTTCCTCGCAAATGTGACATAAAGGTGACGCCCTTACACCAAATTTATGCAAATAATAATTTGGTTGTGGAATTGTGCATCGCAATCTTGTATAAGTAATTTCCATTTGCCATGTTGCGCACCACTGTATATTCCAGCAGCATCTTAGATGAGCGAAGTCTCGGAATTTATCCAAAGAGTAGTAGTTGGATTCATGTAAACACATTGATTGATTGATTGATATGTGGGGTTTAACGTCCCAAAACCACTATATGATTATGAGAGACGCCGTAGTGGAGGGCTCCGGAAATTTAGACCACCTGGGGTTCTTTAACGTGCACCCAAATCTGAGCACACAGGCCTACAACAATCATGTAAACACATGTTTCTAAACCTTATTGCTGTCGCGTAAGCCGTATCAGGCAAAATCGGGATAAGGGGACTGCTAAGAGATACCGTGGCTAGTGCATCCACCATCTCATTGAGATATATGCCACGATGGCCTGGTACCCATAAGAGCTGCAGTTTTTGCAGGTTTGTCGGTATGAGTTGTCGAAACACGTGCATTCTTTTTCAGTGTGTGATGGTCTGTCTTCAGTTGGCTCCTGAAGACAGAGCATCACATACTGAAAAAGAATCTGTAATTACGACTGCTTCCTATTCGCCCAAAGGAAGTTTTCGTAGAGCCAGTACAATAGCAAATAATTCTGCTATGAATATTGGTGTGTAATCTGGGAGTCTAACCTAAGCGGACCAGTCAAGGGAACGTGAGAAGATACCTGCCCCAGCCTTTTCATTTGATATGGATGCATCAGTCGCGATTGTGTTGTTCATGTTCACGTGTGTCAAGTAATCCTGAAGCCGATCATTTAAATATTGGAATGGCATCTGCTTTGCGCTATAGGGATAAATATTCTCAAATTCTATCTGAAAATCTAAATTAACGGTATTTGTTGAGAAAATATGTTTGATTTTGACGTTCAGTGGTTCTAGCAGCGATTGAATGAACATGATCTGTGGGCAGGGGAATCGTGACCACCAAGATTCAAAAAATAAGCGTGGCTCTTTAATAAAAGCATAAAACGATTCTCTCTGGAGCAAAGTGTATAGTTTTAAAAATGTTTGGATAGTAGGCATTTTGAATCTATTCAACAATGACGGTAGACGCGCTTCCTTGTATAGCACATTGTTAGCAACAAACATGGGCAGTCCAAGGCACAGTCGTAAAGCTTCCCTTTCTAATAATATTAGCGGTCTCATTTTATAGGTCGCACTGCCCGAAAATAAGACACAGCCGAATTCCATGATAGGACACATGTACATTTTATAAACCATTACCAATGTATTTCTTCGCGACCCCGTTTTTCTGTTGCTGAGCTTGCGTAACCACCCCATGGCTCGTGTTGCTTTGGACCCAATGTGATTATATGACTTTTCCTATTTAACGAGCTGTAATATATGATGCCTAAGTATTTGAGTGAATCCACCTGGGGAATCTGCTCTGTGTCATCCATCAGGGAGATGATGACAGGATCCCTGAACGAGAACGTTAGAAGCGCGCTTTTGTTTACGTTTAGAGACATTCGAATTTTTTCAAGCCATTCCTTTATTATGTTTAGGTAATTCTTTATTGTCTGATAAAGTAATTGCAGATCACTGTTTGTCAAAAAATCAATGTCATCTGCATACACATATAAATTTATATCGCTATGTGTTAGAATCGAACTGAGGAAGATGTTAATCAACACCGGTGAGAGTACTGCTCCATGTGGTACGCCACGCTATTGTCGATATCTGTTAGAAAAACAACCCTTTTGAAAGCAATAAAACTCTCTCTCCCATAAAAACTCTGCTACTCTTGCTGTCATGTAGTTTGGTAAGTGATACATATTCATCTGCTCTATTAGTATTTTATGCTCCACTTTGTCATACGCCTTGGCCAAATCCAGAGTAACTAATGCACAATACTCTCTTCTACGCCTAGCCAACTGTATACGACTCTCCGAATCCACGTGCGCGCATCATATGGAACATCCCGATTTAGAGCCAATTTGACTAGGGTTCAGTATTGATTTCTCCTCAATGTATTTTATTACACGTGCATTGAAAACTCTCTGTTAGTTTAACCAAATTAGATCTAAGAGAAACTGGCCTCACATTGTCAAGCGTATACCCAAGTCCCTGTTTTTTAGGTATCGGAATTATTTTGGAAAGTTTCCAATCCACCGGTATCGAAGAATTTTTCAAAGACTAATTAACCATATTACAGAGTTCATGTGGGGGAATGTCATATAGTACTTTTATTATTGCTGAGGTTACTCCATCTGGTCCAGGTGCTGTAGGAGGTAAGTGCCTCACTACATCCGCTAGTTCTGCTAATGTCACCTCATTGAACTCCTCCCCTGCAATTGGCTTTACTATGTGTTTCGGCATTATTGATCTGAATCTTTCTTCTAATCTGTTTTGTATCCTGCAACAAAAGCAAGGTACGCAAGTCTTCTTTTTTTGTTTTCGTTTCTTTTTGCACGTTAAAGAAATCTAGGTGGTCAAAATGTCCGGAGCCCTTCATTATGACGTCGATCTTAATCTTATAGTGATTTAGGAACGTTACCCCCACATATCAATCAAATCAATTTTTTTTTTCATTCCGCCTCAATCTAAGGGACCATGCTTGCAGCAGGGATCAAAGCCCCTACCTCAAACTAAGCATTCAATATATACCAGTAGCACAAAGTACGAACACAAAGGTCTTCGTGCTTACTTTTTCTCTAGTGATTTTCATTGAAGAAAGTTTTATTATAATATTTCGTTTCTTGTGCCATAACCAGGATAATTTTGATTGCCTGCGATCCCTTCGACAGCGCTCGCATTTCGATAGAGGCGAAATGGTTGAGGCCCACTGTGTACTGTTTATGTCAGAGCTCGTTAAAAATATCAGAGAGAGAGAAAATAAACTTTTATTTCAGAAAACGCATTGAGCGCCCTGGTGGGCGGCCTCCTTATTCCAGATAGCCGCGGGCCTTCGCCATGGATCTCCCACGCCCGTTGAACCATGCTGCGCCGATTCTTCAGGCCCGGGTCTGATAACTTGGCCTCCCACTGCGCTTTACTTGATGTAGTGGCTCCAGGGCTTTATCTGCATCCATATACCATATAGAATGGGGTTCCTGGGACATCACAGTGCTTGCAGTTGTACGAGTACTGAGTTGGTGAGATGTGGTGCAGCAGCGTACCGTGAACGTAGGTGTTAGTTTGAAGCTTCCTGAGGGTCATGCCTCTTCCCGAGTCAGAGTAGGGTGAGCAGGTGGACGAATTCTTCTGTTTAGCCAGTAGTGCTGCAGTATATCGTTGTATTTTTCAATACATCTTCTTTCCTTTTTAACGTGTCCTGTGGGATGCTCTGGTGAACATGAGCTCGGGCGAAAGCATTGGCTGCCTCATTTCCCACCAGGGACTCCTGACCTGGAGTCCAAACGATGTACATTCAAGGTAGATTAGCATTGCTAGAGTGGAGAAAATTTCGAAGGTTTGCTTGGAAATTCTTCCTTTCTCAAAATTTTGTCAAGGTGCTTGCGAATCGGTTAGTATTATTGCTGTGTCAGCACAGGTTGACACTGCTAGCGCTATCGCTGAATTTCTGTCATGTTGATTTCTGCAGTTAAGATGCTAGCTATCGTTCTCTCTTTTTCATCGCTGTCGATTACGCTGATGGCTTCGGCTGGGATTCCTCGATATTTCGCTGCATCAGTGTATCTTGTGTACGAATTGCGACCGTAATCTTGCCGGAGCTTTTTTATTCTGGCTTTTTTTTTCTTTCGAAATGGTAGGTAATATGCCTATCTCTTGGGATGTGGGCTATTGAGATGTACTCTTCAATTGCTGCTGGAATAATTATTTCCCCATCACATTGTTGCGTTGCTTCAGAATAACGAACCTTCGAAGTGTCGCTAACCCAGTTTCAGTTAGTCTAAGCCATTCTAGTTGATTTACTTTGTGTGCCTCGACGAGCTTCTGTCAGGTGTTGTAGAGGGCTTAGCGTAGTAGTCGCTCAGTAGGAGCACGTTCAGAGATTCTTATGGCAGCTTTTATGGCGTTTTTTATAAGAGTATTAAAATCTTCAATTTCAGAACTCCTGAGATCCAAGTAAGGGGTTTCATAAAAAGTTCGGCTGATGATGAGTGACTGGATTTATTTGATGGTGTCGTGTTCTTTCAAGCCGTGTCTTTTGCTTGATACTCGTCGCACCAAGTGCGCATACTGCATTACAGTTGCTTGAAGCTTCTGTGATGTGGCCTCGCCCAATCTGTATTTCCCGTTGTCTACATCCAAGACTCTGAGCGATTCCGCATTAGGGATTTGCACTCTAATCAACCAAACCTTTAGTTGTAGAATTTCACCTGTTGGCGGCTTCACCTTTTTCTGGCTCTTAACAGAAGAAGCTCGGACTTTTCTGGCGCACATGTGAGCCCACAAGCACGGACGTAATTTTCTCTGTGGTTTGCTGCCTGTTGAAGTGCATCCTGCTGAGCGGCTGGAGAGCCGCCACGGTCCAAATTTCAGGAGCTCTTCACTACGGCATCGCTCATAACCATTTCGTAGTTTTGGGACGTAAAATCTCAGATAATAATAATAATAATAATAATAATAATAATAATATAATAATAATAATAATAATAATAATAAATCGTAATAGTAATAATAATAATTTTAGCTTATACTACTAATATTATAACAACCCAGGTTTTGAAATGTGGACAGACACCAAAGTGCATGGGCATCTCTTGCATTTCATTTTATTAGCAATTATTATTATTACTATTATTATTATTGTTGTTGAAGTATTACCAAACCATTTATTTCACGTGCCCTGGAACAACCATGATGTCTTAGTGTAGGCACGCGTAAAAATAAAGCAATAAAAATGAACCTATAAAACAGTAAAATAAAAATAAAGAATACATTTTAAACACGTACTCTTACAGAAAATCAAATGAAGATTGAAAATACTTAAAAAATAGGAGCGCGAAATGAGAAGTATAAAAATACAAGACTAAAATCATTAAAAGGAAGTGAAAAATCAATGAGAATATTCACAACTATGTAGAAACTATATTGATAAGTGGAAAGAAAAGAATCTACATTGTGAAAAGCTATGTTAAAACAGTGCAAAGCTGAGATAAAAACAATGAGAGTGAACTATGATAAATATGAAGGTCATGAAAGTTACGATTATAGAGACTTTGTATTCTGTGAACAAGAGTGTTGAAAGAAGGTGGCAGGTGGATGAAATGGTCAATCCTCACTGGTTAACATACGCGGAACACGAAAATTTACAGAACTGAGAAGTGAAGGGTTGGATAGCATACCGTGAACTAGTTTGTAAAGAAATAATAGGTCAGCACGATTTCATCATCAGTGAAGTGATGGTTAGAACGAGATCCAGAGTCACTTCTATTGAAATGATGATTGTGAATGATTATGAATCTTTTCTGGGCTCGCTCAATGGCGTTACTGCCACGCTTGGGAATGTCATTTCAGATCACAGATAATATTCAAGTTGAGGAAGGTATATGGTGGTGTATCAATTGTGGAAGCCTGTAGGAGAACCTAATTCTCGAGAGATTCTCTAATTGCAGCCGAGAGAACGAAGGCCACGTATGGCGGCACGCTAAGTGTGAGCAGAAAAATTTAGCATGCTATCATGCTATAAAAAGAACACCATATATATTAAAATTTATATATCTTACACAAAAACGTGGCATTGACAAAGTATCGAAATGACATGATTGAGGTTTGGCGAGTTATACTCATCAATGCGGTCTCCAAATTATTTAGACAAAGGGTATTGTTATCACACGATTCGGAGAAAGAACACAAATCTTACTGCAGCAAGCGACATTCGTTAACTGAATGAATTTCCTTAAATACCTTAAAGTCATCAGCATATAAGAGAAAAGAACAAGAACTAATTGCGAAAGAAACATTGTTAACGTAAATTATAGTTAAGAGTGTGCCTAATACCGACGCTTGAGGGACTGCACTAGTCACTTTGTTCAAAGAAGATGTTCGGCCATTTCCGGCCGCATAACACGATAGCTAATAATCAGATAGCTATACAGGAAAATAATAATACCAGCTGCATACTCAAGGACGACTAAAAGGTAGAGAGGTCATGTGTGTCCGGTTTGTTGCCCTCCATTGGCGGAACATGACGCCCAAGTACGGCGTGCGTAGAGAATAACGGTGAAGCGCCACTATGCGCAGCGCGGAGGCTGCGTGGACTGAAAAAGGCAGCCAAAAAACAACAACAAAAGAAACGATTCTTTGGCGAAATCCCATGTATCTACAATTCAGAAGAATCGGGAAGAGAGAAGCACTGTTGAAGTTAGGACGGCGCAGCTACTGCTGTGCTTCCTGGTGTATAATGTCAGACCTTTACTAGCTCGACCACGAAATGGCTTGAGCGGCCGTTCTTTACGAATAATTTTCTCGATGATGCCGTGAATTTACTGAGGCGTTGTTTAAGTTATCACCACGCGGCGTTTCTTCGCGTAGCAGTCTGCTTACGGCAGAAAAGAGCTCGTAGGATGCGGAAACGACTATATGTGCGATAACCAACAGCCTTCGTTTTGCATAAAAAGGCCGCGCGCTCACTCGGCGCAACGCTGATGCATCACACGCCTCAAATGAATAAGCACGCGAAGGATTCGTAACCATTTGACGAAGATACTGCACTCTAATGAGCCATGTTGTTCTGCATTAGATGCAAAGTGTACTGAATATATACAGGCAAGCACATGTCCGCTACTTCTTGTGGTAGAATCAATCGTCTCCTGGGTTGCACGAGTAAACAAAGATATTAAGTAGTGTACAAGAAAGAAAAAGGCGCTCATTTGAAAAGAAACGGTGGGATAGCCTCAATAAATACCTTTCGCGATGCTTTGTTTCATGATTGCGGGTCCAGTTTGATATAATAAGTTTTTTTCTCTCTTCTATTGTGCGTCACCATGGCACATATAGTTGCCGTTTAAGCAATAACGTGGCTCTGTGATAGGAGTCGCCATTCAAATGTGGACTATCCTACAACATTGCTGGCTATAGGCGTTGCATCCCAACTTTCGGGACCGATACATATCAACTTCGGGGATGTCATATCACCGTATGACATCACACGGGGCACAAGTTTACTGGTGCGCAGGAGCTATATAGTTTTCTTACGCCCCGTTACATATTACAATCAGCCACGACGCACGTAAACGAAATGGGCGTCACAAAGAAATCTTTACTTTTTTATTGCATCATCTTGTCACACTAAACCAAGGTTGCACAGAACAGCGAAGTCGTCAAAGCTAACGATGGCATGCTGTCAAAGTGGTGGCGCCACGTGTTTAAGCCATCCAAGCACATATTGTGTCCCAAACAATTCTTCGCACGCTAAAGCACCCAAGCATTCACGATAACTTGGGAGCATGCCACACTTGTTCATGTCAGATGAAGTTAAGGTCATGAAATCACATATGACGGAAGTGCTCACCGATATCGTGAAAAATTGAAGGTTAATATCCGCCCTTTAGGGGACCCGGTTCTGTAGTCGCAGTCTTCTGTGGGTTTACGGTTCTTCAACGCGACTGCAATACGGCACTCCGCAGTGTTGAAAAAGTGCACATAAATGTCCTGTACTCATTAGCATCCTCGAACTTGACTCACCGCGTGTGCCACCTTTTGTCAAGCTTAGTTAATAAGGCGCGCACTTACAATTCGGTCCTTATTACTTTCCATAGATGGCCTTGTGAAGTGCTGCCCAAAGACTGATGGCAAACACTAGAGTCATAACGGTGAATATGATCCACGAAGGAAAGAAAACGGAAGGAGCTTTGGCACATCTTGCGAATGCAACCTCCCATCGTAGGGCCATTAGAGTGCTCCACAACGGCTCGTCTTGCAATTCACTTGCGCCGATTGCTACACCTGGTGAAATATCAGAGAGTGCAGCATCGCTGTCGCTCTCTTGGATTTCCTCTTGTTGGCTATTTGCTCGTACTTGATTGTCAGTGCTTGTGTAGCTGCACCAATGTACGACGTCTGGTAAAAACGAACTCGTAGAAATATCTGATGACCGTGGCTTGAGAGGCATTGGACACGCTAAGTCCTTTTCGTGCTGCGCTGGTGATGGTGGTGGTGGTGGTGGCACCGGCGACGTTTGGCGCGATGTGAAGTTTAACGGCACTTGAAATGGCTCTTCCGAAGAAGACGTGGACGACCAACACGGGGAATGGGTGGCGTCTTGAGCAAAGAATGCTTCGGCGCAATGGTGGCTTTCAGAAGATGCCGCAGACGAGTATTTTGGTGGCGTCGTTGACCATGTTCGCACTGAAGAGCTTGGTGAGGGAATCGGTGCTACAACACCGTCTCTGACGTAGTGCTCGTCGGTTACAAATAAGCCCCTGGAAGACGCTGGCGATGACTGAAGCACTCGAAGTGATGTGTCGTGTTCTGTCTCTCGTGAACTGTGTGAGCTCGTGTATTGAGCGCCGAAAGCTTCTTGAGTTTCACACTGGTGCGAATGAGAGCACTGGTTTGTAGCACGACTACCGCAAGACGGTCGTTTCGCGACCATTCCAGAGCCTCTTTTGTATGGGAATGTCATTTAACACTAAACGGAACAAGCCCTTTACCACCACAGGACGAACTTCTTTTCTTGTAAATGCTGTAGACGCCTGTTGCCCTGTGCTACTTGACCTGTGGTAGTGTTTTTTTTTTCAAACAAGTGAAAATAAAAAACGAAGGTTTGACAAATAACCGTGAGGGACGCTGTCACAGAAATGAAACGCCGACATTTGCGGCTCAGGGAATGCCCGAATCGTTATAATACAAAATAGGTAGTATCAGTCCTTCAAAGTTAACAGAAACACATAACTCTGGCTTACACTTTCACGTGATACTAGCAGACATACCAACTAACCTCATATTAGAACCACTGTCTTCATTGCAGATCGCGTTACCATGTTTCTAAGTTCATGTGCCTAGGTGTCTCAACAGTGCGTGGACAGGTTTGCCGCGCAGGCGATACACGTGGCTCGGCTATCTGCTAACAGAGTTCGTTTCTCGTAAGCTATCTAACCATGAAGACGAACAGTTGAGCCATGTGCGTGTGTTCTAAATGAGTCAGACATCTGATATTGCGGTGTGTTTTTAGGCAGATACATAATTTTTAACATTCACCATTGATGCACACAGTGATATGTAGCCATTAACTTAGTTTACTCCATGAATCAGGCATTACTCATTCGAAAAATACAACTTCATACATAAGTTTATATTTAAGATAAATTCGCTAAATAATTTAATTATTTCTGTTAAGCTACCTACAGCTATCTAGTAAGTTCAACCATGACTTCGCATGGCGTATACACTTAAAAGGGCTTCTAAGAGTAGTACTACTTTTGCAGCACCAATCCCTAATGCATGAAATGAACTACATGAGATTTTGGCTAATCAAGTTACTTTTGTGCTTCGAGGTACAAAATGGCGGCTTCTGATAAACAGAAATATTCGTCTATTCGCGCTGTTCGTTCGGTGACGTGGATGTCGATATCCATGTCACCCTCCATTCCAAGGGCATGCGCTTTGCGAACTCAGCGACAACAATTTGTACACTGTAATTGGTAGCATAAAAAATCAAAAAGAATATTTAGAGATGTTGTTGGTGAACTGCTCTGTAATATTTTCCGAATTTGAGTAGGTAATAGGCCCGCCCTTAGGGAAATCGAGCGGACTACAGTTCAAAAATATTCTGTTATTTGCTAACATTTAGGTAGTGAACTTTTGGCACAAGAATCAGTACCTACTTAGTAACATTAAGGTGTAACTGCACGCTTACTAGGTTTACTACCATGACACCACTTAAACGTAGTGCCTCTTAGGAAAGGAGGTTTATCACCCTGACAGTTCTATACTTGTTCACGTGGTTGCTGCCATTGGTGAACTAAAGTTACACGACATCTTCAAACTTTTTTGGCTCACGCGTGCCATTCACATTTTCATATCTAATCGTACTTATTACAAAAAAGGAAAAAAAACTTAAAATAACATGAACTCGCCGTGAGAAGAAAACAATATGTTTGTATTGAAATCATTGAGGCCACAACCGAACTACAAAAGCAGTTTTATTTGTTCCAACTACTTATTCTTCCGCTTTCATCCGCCCACGCAGAAGCTTGTCGACACGGATATAGGTTTAAAATTTACTATAGCATTGGTTACGGTGGGCTCAAGTTCATGCTTTATAAATTTGAAAGCGAATTTTCAGGCTATTGCACTGTCGGTTCAATTCATTGCCGGTATCGTAGGGACAGGCCCAACGTAAGCAGTGAAACAATCGAAAACAGCGAAACGCCTCGATGACAAGCGGTCACTCGTTGAATCATTATCGGCGTAGGGTGACGAAGTCGGCCTACTGGTGACACGGTCTGCTGCCAACGCATGGTCGTTTATTGCCTTCAACCTCCTATCAGATTCCTCATCGGCCTACAGTCCCAACCCGCGCACTTTCCTTTAGGCCCTGTCCACTTTACTTACTTTAAGCCGTACACGCGATGCGCACAGCCTATCCGCCTCGTGCGCTGCTGCTTTGAGCACTACAAGTGTTACCACAAACAACGGACAGTGGCGAAAATGCAAATGACATATCTCCTAAGCTTTGCTCAAACTATACTTGTCATTTTTTTCTGCAGTTTTTTCTATAGATGAACTACCGACGTTACACGACTATCCCACCATGCCACTCGTTACGTTGATTATTTTATATTATTTGTTTGGAAATGGTTGCCCCCGTCTTTTATCACTGTCCGCGTGCACGATGCGTGGCGTACAGAGGGGTTTGCTGTTAAAGGAAACATCGGAGCGCGTGTCGTCTGCTCGGCTCCACCACCGGCCGGCAGCGGCAACTAGCTTTCGCGCAGAAGCAGTGAGCGCTATGGGCGGCACTCATTTGTCGTCTGCTACAGTTACGGCCCAACCCCGGAGCGGCGCGAAGCCAGCCGTCCCCACGCTTTGAAGTTAGTCCGCGGGCTGCATAGAAAGCTGCGGAATTGTAATTAGATCGTCGAAACTGCTACATCAATTTTATTTTTGTTGGTTAAAAAAGCACGGCTACTTTTTTGCGATTGTATATTTCTAGCATGGCTATAGTGAAAAATATTTTTCTTTGTGGAGTGTGGATTTCTTGTACACTAATGAAGATTCAAGCTGGTGCAGTGCGTAAGCTGACAAAGAACTTACAAGCGCCTTTAACTAGCCATTGGTGGAATTCGTACTGATAAACGCGATGTGGAAACGTACTCGTTGTCATAATATGTGCTGCGCGGGCGCGAAACAGAAACTAAAAAAACGACAATAGTGTGCCGTGCGGTGGCGAAGAGGATGTTATGTGTGCGTGTATGTGCCGGGCGGTGCCTACGAGGAAGACGACAGCTCGTGAGGCGCGGCCTCGAGCGTGGGTGACCCGTGCCTTCGGCAGTGCGAGAGGTACGTCGTTCGAGGCAGGACTACCTCGTTGGGCGTCTGGCCCATAGGTACGACCCAGGCCACGTCGCGACACTCGTACTAGCCGAGTGGACAGCTCAGCCTCCGCTAGACGACCGGTCTAGGAGAGCTGGCGCCAGGTTCCTGAACCTGTCCTTGTCCCGCTGATCGTGGAGAGCTGGCGCCGGGTGCCTGAACCTGTCCTTGCGCCGCTGTTCCAGGAGGGCTGGCGTGGGTTTCCGAGGCGGACTGCAGGTGCTCAAGGGCACAACTCCCTGCCGCCGGAACACGTGGGTCGTCGGCTCCAGTTCGTCGACAGTGGCGCTGAGCCACTGGAGTTCGACGCGGCGACCCTGCGTCTCCCGACTTCGTCACTGCAGGTGACGACGCCGCCCAACGTCGACTTCGCCCCTGAATGTTGCCGACGGGGCATCAACGACGGCCCAGGCTACTACCCCGACGACCTGAACTGTAGGCCGAACGTTCTACTTATTCATTTAGTTTAGCCGCGTGTTTTTGTGTTAGGAACTTCGTAATGTGTGAGTTGTCCATGTGTGAAGGGTACAATAGAAGTTGGACGTGTGTTTGTGCACTGGCGTGCTGTCTGATTCTTTCTGGAGCGGTCCTGCCCCAATAACATCACAAACTGGCGAGCCTGCCAGGATCCGCTCGTTAAACCAGGGAAAGAAGACAGTTTCGCTCGAGGCAGACACACGTTCAGACTGCACCATGGACTTGGAAAAACTCGCCGCTATAGGGCTCCAACTAGGGTTCTCGGGTGTAGAGTTAAACAAGTGGATTGAGGCCCAACAGGCTAAGCTAAGGGATGAGAGAGCTGCAGAGCGAGAGGCAGCCAAAGAAGCTGACGAGAGGCAGCGTGAAATTCTGCAGCTTAAGCTAAAGCTTCAGGAAGGAGCTCAGAATATGCCTGTTGCAGCTAATGACGCTTTGACTGCGCCCAGCACCTCCTCACCCCTCAATCCGCAGAAGTTACTGCCTGTATTTGACGAGAAACGCGATGATCTGCACGCGTATCTGCAGCGATTCGAGCGCGTAGCCACAGGACAGGATTGGCCGCAAGAAAAATGGGGTCTCGCTGTTAGCCTGTGCCTAACGGGTGACGCGTTAACCGTGATAGGCCGAATGACTGCCGCTGATTCGCTGGACTACCAAAAAGTAAAGAAAGCGCTACTGCAGAGATTTCAGTTTACGGCTCAAGGCTACCAAGATAAGTTTCGGAAAGCACGAGCAGCAGATGGTGAAACTGGACGACAGTTAGCAGCAAGAATTACCAGTTATTTCGACCATTGGATAGACATGGCAAACGTATCCCAAACCTATGAAGGTCTAAGGGATCACGTAATCGCTGAGCAATTCTTGCGTTGTTGCCATCCAAAGCTGGTTGTTTTCTCAAAAGAGCGAGAGTGCAAGTCACTAGATGAACTCGCTAATTTGACGGATCGCTTCCTTGAGGCGCGGAATTTGACTAATATAGGAAAAGGTCCTGACCCCGCGAAAGAATCCAGTGGAAAGCCTACCGAAGCGTCGCGGAAACCGCAACTCAAGTGTATCCTGTGTCATCGTTTCGGACATTTGGCTCCTGACTGCCGCAATCCACCTAAGCAGATGCTGAAATGCAAGTTGTGCGGTAAAACGGGACATGTCACAGAAACTTGCCGAAACCAGCATGGGAACAACAAACCGAGTTCTTCGTGCGCATTTAGCGAACCTGACTCTGCCCGGGCTGGTGCTAGAAAAATAGCCAAGCGTCCAGGAGGGAAGATTCCTTGCTCAAGTCACCACGACGACAAGAACGTGCAGGGTACAATACGTTTCCTGGCCGACGGGATGCCAGTGGTCGAAGGTCTGCTGCTAGGAAGAGAGGTTCGAGTCTTACGCGATACGGGATGCAACACGGCAATCGTCCGACGGGAGCTCGTTCCTGATGTGTGCCTGACAGGCAAGAAAATCAGTGTCGTTCTCCTAGACAGGTCAACTAGCCATCTCCCGGAAGCTATTGTACAAGTCAACACGCCGTACTTCACAGGGATGCTGAAAGTGGCTTGTATGGATCAACCCCTCTATGACCTTGTGCTGGGAAATCTTCCAGGCGTCAGAGGACCATACGATCCAGATTCTGACTGGAAGCAGGCGACTCATACCCAGGTGGATGAGTTACCTGCGCAAGCACACCCGACCAAGTCACCTGTCACCTCAAGATCTGCTTCTTCAAGCGTGGCAAAAACCAAAGCCAATCAACAAGGTCAAGAAAATATCAGGCCTTTGTACGTGTCAACAACGCTCTTACCTGACGTTACCAGAGCCCAACTCGCCGAGGAACAGCGAAATGACCCGACACTCAAAGCTGTCTTTGCTAAAGTGAATAAAGAGTTCAAATCGGGAAAGGGCCACTGTTACGATTTCATCGAAGATAAAGGATTGCTTTATCGACGCTACCGCCTTGCCACTGGCAGGACGTTTAAACAGCTGGTCACTCCGAAAGCGTTCCGGGTAGGCATACTGGACATTGCTCATGGCAGTATCATGGCGGGACACCAAGGCATCAAAAGAACTACTGATCGTGTCCTAGAAGAATTTTATTGGCCTGACCTGAACGGAGACGTAAAGCGCTTTGTCAAGTCTTGCGACAAGTGCCAGAGAACTACCCCTAAAGGAAAAGTTGGAGTCGCACCACTAGGCAACATGCCTCTTATCCGGACACCTTTTGAAAGGGTCGCGGTTGATTTAATCGGCCCATTTTCACCAAGATCGGACCGTGGGAACCGATATGTTCTGACACTTATCGATTTTGCGACTCGCTACCCTGACGCTGTAGCATTGCCCGCAATCGATGCAGTTCACATTGCGGAAGCACTCATCGAGATTTTTTCCCGCATCGGCTTGCCAAAGGAAATCGTCACCGACCAAGGGGCAAGTTTTACCTCAGAATTAATGAACGAGGTTAGCAGGCTTCTCTCCGTGAAGATGCTAAAGACAACCCCATATCATGCGATGGCGAACGGTCTCGTGGAGAAATTTAATGGCACCCTGAAGACAATGCTAAAGAGAATGTGCCAAGAGAGACCTCGATCTTGGGACAGGTACCTAGCTCCGCTACTCTTTGCATATAGGGAAGTTCCACAGACAAGCCTCGGGTTCTCTCCGTTTCAGCTCATTTACGGCCGCCACGTCCGAGGACCGCTAACCGTGCTGAGAGAACTGTGGACAAATGAGGGGCTAGACGCAGAAACGCGGACGACTTACACCTACGTCTTTGATTTGCGCAATCGCCTAGAGGAGACTTGCAAGATAGCCCATGAACAGCTGGAGAAGGCTCGTGTGAAGCAGAAAACCTATTATGACAGGAAAAGTCGCCCTAGAAAATTATGCCCAGGCAACAAGGTTTTAATTCTGCTCCCGACTGACTCCAACAAGCTGTTAATGCAGTGGAAAGGGCCGTTCCAAGTCATCGAACGGAAAAATGATGTCGACTACGTCATCGATGTGTTTGGGAAAAACAAGATTTTTCATATCAACATGCTCAAAAAATACGAAGAGCGCATAACTGCCGTTTAGGTAGCAACGTGGTTCTTAATACTACTAGCCCTCAGTCGTGAATAGTTGACTCCTAGTTGCGACATAGCAACCCTACTTGTACGGTAGTTTTCCAACCGAACTGTAAGCAGCCTTCTGTGAACATTCTGCTACTATGTACATGCGACCCCTAAGACAATGCAGTGCAGTGCAGGGACCGTGCAGTGACCGTGCAGTGCAGTGACCATTCGTTCGCCCCGCGCCCTTGTAGTAGAATAGTTGCAAACAACTTTCTCGGAAAAGGGGGTGATGTCATAATATGTGCTGCGCGGGCGCGAAACAGAAACTAAAAAAACGACAATAGTGTGCCGTGCGGTGGCGAAGAGGATGTTATGTGTGCGTGTATGTGCCGGGCGGTGCCTACGAGGAAGACGACAGCTCGTGAGGCGCGGCCTCGAGCGTGGGTGACCCGTGCCTTCGGCAGTGCGAGAGGTACGTCGTTCGAGGCAGGACTACCTCGTTGGGCGTCTGGCCCATAGGTACGACCCAGGCCACGTCGCGACACTCGTACTAGCCGAGTGGACAGCTCAGCCTCCGCTAGACGACCGGTCTAGGAGAGCTGGCGCCAGGTTCCTGAACCTGTCCTTGTCCCGCTGGTCGTGGAGAGCTGGCGCCGGGTGCCTGAACCTGTCCTTGCGCCGCTGTTCCAGGAGGGCTGGCGTGGGTTTCCGAGGCGGACTGCAGGTGCTCAAGGGCACAACTCCCTGCCGCCGGAACACGTGGGTCGTCGGCTCCAGTTCGTCGACAGTGGCGCTGAGCCACTGGAGTTCGACGCGGCGACCCTGCGTCTCCCGACTTCGTCACTGCAGGTGACGACGCCGCCCAACGTCGACTTCGCCCCTGAATGTTGCCGACTGGGCATCAACGACGGCCCAGGCTACTACCCCGACGACCTGAACTGTAGGCCGAACGTTCTACTTATTCATTTAGTTTAGCCGCGTGTTTTTGTGTTAGGAACTTCGTAATGTGTGAGTTGTCCATGTGTGAAGGGTACAATAGAAGTTGGACGTGTGTTTGTGCACTGGCGTGCTGTCTGATTCTTTCTGGAGCGGTCCTGCCCCAATAACATCACACTCGTGTTTGTAACGTGTTGCAGTCCTACAGTTCTAAAGATTTCAGCAACAGATACGAGTGAAAGTTAGCAGCACGCAAATGTGTTTTGAAGTTTCAGGTTGTTACCATGAAAACATATGCCTTCGTTTTTGCTGTAGGCACTCTAGGGTACGCACTGATTATGTCGCTTTCTGCAAAACGTTTATTAGGAAATTGCATCCAATTGTTTCTCTAGAACTCCCGCTATTTTTGGTCCTGAAAAAAATACAACATAGCACAATCAATGCATGTTGTTCAATACCGGGTCACGTCACCGTTTGCCTCTAACACTGCCTCCATTCCAGAAGGAAAGGATCCGTAGAAAGATTCACAAATTACGCATCTCGCTTCAAACGCTCCCATTCAGCTTTGACAACACTATAGAGCCTGTCCGCAGAGAGCCCTTGCGTACATTGGCTTGCTAAGGCTTTCTTCATTAAACCCCAAGCATTTTCTATGGGTATCAAGTCGGGTGACGGTGTTGGCCAGCTCATAACTTCCACTTGCTATGCACAGTATGCACAGTGGAATTGTCATGCTGGAACACGAAGTCATGTGCATAGGAGGCCCCATTCGCTGCTGGAGAAAGTGCAACTTGCTCGAGGTTATTGCTATAATTGTCAGCCGTGAATTTACCTCAGCGAGCCGCTCGACATATTCTGGCCTGCAGCTAAAGTATAAAATAACGAATCTGTGCTGCACGGGGTCAGGCAATGCAAAATTGAGTTTCTTATAATTAAATTTGGAACTTGGTACTCTACTTTCTGCAGTAATAGGGTTTCTGCACCACACACCCTATTATTTGTATGTTAGACGCCATATCGGCTCATTCACTTTTCCTCCAACATCGAGCGTTCAGCGGCTGTCATCTTTCTAGGTAATAATATTAGAGATAGCGCCCAAAAATGATTTCCACCAGTCTTCACGAACTTAAAGTATTTGTGGCATAGAAGAGCAACCCGTGCAGTCAGATGTAGTGTGTGATCGTTCATATATGGTATTCCGAGAACATACGCAAATTTCTAACCATCGATAGTTCAAGCAAAAATTCTTTGAAGGAGCTGCCTTTTAGTAGAGGAATATCTTGGCAAGTGCAGTCAGGATGCCATATATGCGTGTCTTCTGGTCCCAACAAGCCGGGAAGGTTGACATAAAAATTACTTTCTTCCATTCCTGTCTAGACCGCCTGCTTGACGCTGGGCAAACTCAATTCGCTTGTCCTTGTTTATAGTCTGTAGGAGGACCTTTTGTGCCGCTTAGAAGTGTGGTGGTTCTGTCTAGTTGGTATGAAATGGGGATAGATATAGCGCGAGAACAGAACGACAACTTTCGTGTCCCTTTGTCGTCGTTCCGTTCTCGCGCTATATCTGATTGATATGTGGGGTTTAACGTCCCAAAACCACCATATGATTATGAGAGACGCCGTAATGGGGGGCTCCGGAAATTTTGACCACCTGGGGTTCTTTAACCTGCACCCAAATCTGAGCACACGGGCCTACAACATTCCCGCCTCCATCGGAAATGCAGCCACTGCAGCCGGAATTCAATCCCGCTACCTGTGGGTCAGAAGCCAAGTACCTTAGCCACTAGACCACCGCAGCGGGGCTCTCACGCTATATCTACCATCTGTGCCACTGTTCCGCTTTTCATACCTGCCGGATACAGGCAGTACTTGACAGAGCTTTTCGAAGCGTTCAGCCGAAGGTTGTCCTTAATCTATCAAGCTATTATTAGGTCCCAAGTTCGCCTGTACGCCAACGACTGTGTACTTTATCAGGTAATTAGTTCTCCTAATGATCATGCCATACTTCAGGATTCTTTCTTGCAGTTTTGTTCTTGGTGCTCGGACTGGCAGATGCGCATAAATTTCCAAAAAACAGTAGTTTCGTCCTTCACTAACAGCCATTCACCATCGTGATATGCACACTCCTTCAACAACATGGCAGTTCCCTGAGCACAGACGTACAAATACCTTGGCGTTATGCTTACACACAACATGCAATGGTCGCATCACATAGACTACATTACGTCTAAAGCATTAAAAAAGTTATGTTACTTAAGACGTACATCATCTAAATCGCCAAAGTCGACCAAATTACCAATGTACAAAACACTCATCCGCCCTATATTAGAGTACGCTTCGTGTGTGTGGAATTCATACAAAGTGGGTGACGTGAATAAAATTGAATCTGTCCAAAGGAAGTCTGTTCGCTTCATTTTTCATGGCTATGACCATGATTTTTTGCCCTCATCTGCAATGAAATCTTCGAAGTTATCTCCATTGTGCGCTAGGCGTGATATTGATTCTTTGAAACTTTTGCACTCTTATGTTCACTCATCATGCCGGCTTTCTAATGATAATTACATCGTGTATGCTAATGCTCTGCCAACTAGACGTGGTCACAATCTTAACATAAGACCATTCTTCGCACGTACTTATATGTTCAAATACAGTTTCTTTCCGAAAATCATTGTCTACTGGAACGAACTACCAGGTTCGGTTCGTGAAATGAATATGTCAGATTTTTCGGAGGCACTGGAATGACATTGTTGTCCTCTTTTTTTCATTTATGTACCCAGTTGTGCTTAGAATGTGGCGATCATTGTTGTGATTTGTTCTGATGAAGAACTTGTTTTGATGTTTCTCATATTCTTTCCTACTGTATGTACCCCAATCCTGCAATAGCCCTGCATTGGGCTGCAGTATTTGAAAATAAATAAATAAATAAATAAATAAATTAATTAATTAATAAATAAATAAATAAAGCATAACTTTTAGGGCTGTCCATCATAGCAGCTAGGTTTTCCCCCTAGCTCATGCTTTGAAGCCGTGGCTTTCGAGGAGTGCCCTTGAACCATCGTTCGACCTTGTATGCTGGAACAGTGCAGTTCATTGTTTTGAGTGGCATATGTGTTAATTTTTAAATAGCACGTTGATTGTAGTTTACTAGCCACAGTTCAACAATACGCTGCGTCTTGTCTGGTGGCACCTGAGTCATCATATAACCGCCACAATCAGCGCCAACTGAAAAATCTTTCTCGAAGCGCGTGATCCTCTATCTGATGAGAAGGCGAACGAAACACAACAGTCTGGCTGATGTGTCCGGTGACATTTATGCGATTATAGATCATTCCCGTCGTTTTCCGTCTAGCTCCAAGGAAGGCGACTAGTTTCACGATTTTGCGACTTCGACCGCTCCTCGTGCCAATCCAGAGCGCGGCCGCAACTGTAGCAGACGACAAACGAGCCGCGCCTACAGCGCTCAGTGCTCATGTGTCATACTATAGGAGCTGAAGCCAATATGCCGCTGAAGAAACTAAAAACTAGAGAAAATGTAGTTGCCGCAGCCGGCCAGTGGTGGCGCCGAGCAGGCGACACGCACTTTGTTGTTTTTTTTAAGAGTGGACCCCTCTATACCTTTCACGTGCATGCGTCAAACGTTGTTCGCGTAATATGTTAATTAAAATAAAATAAAAAACTGTAGCTTATAAAGAAATGTGCAGAGCACACGTACAGTGGGAATCGATGATGTGCAAAGCACGAATGGGGAAGGTTGATACTTCACTTAAAAATCAGCACAACGCTACGAGGCGGGCGTAAGTTATGCTATACATGAATTCCATGTCATGACTATCATGTTTAGACGTGTCGTTTACCTTCGTCGACTGTTCATGTCACGCAATACCAAATTTGGTGTGTGTGGAGCTAGCGAAACGGCCGCTAGCGTTCTATGAGCATTGCATGTGGTCATATTTTACATGACACGCATGTCATGATTGTCCTGTTTGGACGTGTCATTTAGCGTGTATCCACACGACCGACCGAATCCATGTTTTCCGCGGCAAACGGCGCATCACGTGACCCCACGTCGCAGGTTTCTGCCATTCGCGCAGTGTCCGCAGACGTCGCGGACTGAAAATGCCATGCTCGTTTTCGCAATCGGATTCGCGCGGAATAACACAACAGATTTATTTGAGCGCGCCATGACAAGTCGGCCAACAAGCGCTGATTTTACTTTTTTCTCGTTTGGTTTCGTAAATTTAGCCGACAAAATTATAAGGGTCTGGCAACAGGCACGATGTTTTTTACAGCCAATCGTCCCTTTCTTTCAGCCTCCATATTCACTTCAACTTCAAACTCTGCGCCATAGACGGAAACGTTAAAATTCAATAACTTTGCTAGCGATGATAGGGTTTTCCACATTCAGACTAGTCGCGCCATCTAGAGAAAATAGGAAGAAGCAAACATTCACACATTCTTATGAACTCCGAGATTCGGTAGCCCTCGCGCCATCGCAGATCACCAAGCTCGTGTTCTGCGAATAGCGGCAGAAGATAAGCCTACATATCTCATAAAGCGAGTACGGCGCTTGAAATTAGTACCAAATTGTCACTTATACGTTGCCGCCGAAGCTTCAGAACACAAACTTAAAGCCGACACAACCAACACTTTGGGAATAATAGCCCACGCAAGGCGCGACGAAGAGCTCAAAGCGGTCCAGCTGCACTGTTTGAGCATGTAGTTTTCATCGGTTCTTCTGGTGCTATGTAGAGAGCCGATATCGTTGCGCAAAAGGCAACGCCGAAATCGACACTGTTATGATTTTAATTCGTGGCACAAACTACTTTCACTTCAGACTACGGCAACACACATCGGCTATTTTGGTTATAGGAAGTTACTTGATGTCATGTGACATGACAACAAGGACCGTTAACATTTTATTGGCTTGACGCGACAAATAGCGTGCAAATTCATATGTGTCAGCTAGGCTATACTAGTGAATGCTTAAAACAGCACTGACATTTTTATACTTTCTCAGAAAGAAATCATTCCTGCTTCTAAATTATCTATTTTCAAAACAAATAACGCAACAATTCGCCTGCGAACGAGGCTATGGTACTCCAGCAACAAAAGGTGGAAACGCATGCCACGCTTTTAGCGAGCCAAAAATGTGACAAGTGGTGGTCGCCGGCGTTGCCGTAAAATGCGTCTTGCAAGCGAGCCGACAAGTGACTCCACCCAAAGCTTATGTTCGTATCTTACACAGTTTGACCGTGGGAGCGTCTCCTACCCAACGCACGTGGTTCGTAGTAACCATGCTTACGAAGCCGTCAAAAAGAGCGGTATCAAGCTATAGGGTGAAGGTCACCTTGAGGTGACATTTTTGGTATGATTTTATGAGATGCCCTGTGATTGGAAGCAGTCTGTGACGTCAGCAGGCGAGTGAAATGCGAAAGAGAATGTTTCCCCTTGTCGTCTGCATGAATTTTGAACTTTAAGGACTCATTACTTCTCTTTACGTGCACTGATTTTCATAATTTTTGTTGCATTAGTCTCAGTAACCATAGCTACACGCGTTGCAAAGCTAAATAAGGCTGTCCCAAAAGTGTCGCACAGCCCCTTTAAAGATTCGAAGCAGGCAGCTCTCGCTTCAGACAGTGCCGCCATGTTTGTTTTTTTCTCTCTCCAGTGCGTCCGTTTTCTCGCTTCGCCCGTCGTATGGTTGTGCTTCGCAGCCGGACGTCCGGTGGAACTATCGTCCACGGAATATATTTGCGCGGATATGTCCGTCGTGTGGATACAGGCTTGCCTTCGTCGTCTGTTCACGTCACTTGATACCACTTTTGGTATATGTGGAGCTAGCGAAACGGCCGCGAGCACGCTATGAGCGTAGCATGTGGTCATGCGTTTGCATGGCACGCGTGTCATGAGTATCATCTTTTGACGTGTCCTTTAGCATCGTCGTCCGTTCGTGTCACGTAATACCATGTTTGGTATATGTGATTGATTGATTGATATGTGGGGTTTAACGTCCCAAAACCACCATATGATTATGAGAGACGCCGTAGTGGAGAGCTCCGGAAAGTTTGACCACCTGCGGTTCTTAACGTGCGCCCCAATCTGAGCACACGGGCCTACATTTCCGCCTCCATCGGAAATGCAGCCACCGCAGCCGGGATTCGATCCCGCGACCTGCGGGTCAGCAGCCGAGTACCTTAGCCACTATACCACCGCGGCGGAGCTTTTGGTATATGTGAAGCTAGCGAAACAGCTGCGAGCGCATCATGAGTGTGGCATGTAGTCATGCTGTTACATGACACGCATCTGATGATTATCATGTTTGGAAGTGTAATTTACATTCGTCGTACATTCACGTCCTATAATACCAAATTTGGTATATATAAAGCTAGCGAAACGGCTGCGAGCGCATCCTGAGTGTAGCATGTAGTCATGTTTTCCCATGACACGCATGTCATCATTATCATCTTTAGACGTGTAATTTACATTTGTCGTCCATTCGCGTGACGCAATACTAAACTTGATATATGTGAAGCTAGCGAAACGGCCCCGAGCGCATCATGAGCATGGCATGTAGTCTAGTCATGTTGTTTCATGGTACGCATTTCATTATTATCATGTTTGGACATGCTATTCACCTTCGTCGTCTGTTCGCGCAACCTAATACCGAGTTTGGCATACGTCAAGCTAGCGAAACGGCTGTGAATGCATCATGAGTGTTGCATGTAGTCATGTTCTTACATGACACTCATGTCATCATTATCATGTTTGGACGTGTTATTTAGCGAGCGTCGTCGTCCGTTCGCCCCACGTAATACCGAATTGGGTATATGTGAAGCTAGCGAAATGACCACACATCATGACTGTGTCATGTAGTCATGATTATCATGTTTCGACGTGTCATTTACATTCGTCGTTCATTCGCGTGACGTAATACCAAATTTGGCATATATGAAGCTAGCAAAACGGCCGCGAGCACATCATGAGTGTGGCATGTAGTCTTGTTTTTACATAACACGCAAGTCATGATAATCATTTTGGGCATGTTATTTACCTTCGTCGTCCGTTCACGCCCGTAATGCAAAATTGGGTATATGTGAAGCTAGCAAAATGGCCGATAGCACAACATGAGTGTGGTATCTAGTCATTTCCTTACACGAGATGCATCTCATGATCATGATGTTTGCACAAGCCATATACCTTTGCCGTCTATTCACGTTGTGCAATACTAAATTTGGTATCTTTAAAGCAACTTTTATGCGAAGCTAAGGAAATGACCATTAGCGCACCATTATTGTGGCGGGTAATTATTATTTATATTACATGCATGTCAAGATTTCCACGTTAGGGCTTGTCGCTTGTGGTCGCCATGTGTTCGCCAACCTGTAACAGCAAATGAAGTCCACCAAACGTTTATGTTTTTCAAGAATAGTACATCGCGCGATATAAATGTATTTCGAATTCAAATGTATAAATATGAGCTTCACCTTTGGGTAGTTTGCTTATTCACATTTTTAACATTTGTTTATCTAATGGTATCTTTCCCAACAAAATGCAGCATGCCAAAGTGATCGTTTTATTCAGGCCAATTTCTGTACCCCCCGTAATTTTGAAAGGCCTCAAAAAGGTCATATGTAAAATAATAACGTCACTTTATGAAGCAAAACGGACAGGCAAGTGAGTTGGTGCCGATTCATTGCAGCGTAAATGTAGCTCAAAAAAAAAATACGAAGACTTTCTTGTCCTCGTCTTCTCTTTTGGGGGGGGGAGCGCTACATATATGTCATAAAGATTCATTTTCTGACGAACATAATATCTTATCAAATACGCAGTATGAATTCCGCCGTGGAATTTCAACGAAGCTTGCTCTCTTGTCCCAAAAAGAAATAATCTCTAACCATTTTGAGAACAAATTATTAACTCTAGGTATTTTCTTGGCTTTTTGCAAAGCTTTCAATTATATTAACTGTCAAATTCTAATCACAATGTTGGAGCATTACGGCTTTCGCAGGGTTACCCTTAAACTTCTAAAATTATATGTTCAGCACAGAAAATAGCACGTTGCTATATATTGGATGAAAACTCTCCTCAGCAAGATCTTTAACACAAGGCGTTCCCCAAGATAGCGTACTCGGGCCTGTTTTATTCAATCTTTACAATATTGACATACCAAATATAACATAACTTACTCAGTTTGTAGTCTACGTGGATGGCACCAGTCTTTTTTTTTTCAATTCCCTTACATCGTACATCTCGTAAACGTAGCAAACATATCCTTAAGCATACTACAAAAGTGGAGGGACTTAAACTCATCACCAATCAATACCAAAAAAACTAAGGCTGTATTGTTCACACCACGATAAAAAAATATGTAAACTACAGCACTGCTGCTTACCTAGGTAGAGACAAGACAGAATTAGTTGACAACGTAAAAACATTTGGCGTTATCTTTCCCAATCTTTCAAACTGGCACGCACATGTAACGTATTGCGTCTAAACTAGCCAGAGCATGGTGTGATCTACCGATTACGATACATGCTTCCTACGAAACTAAAACTTGTGTTCTTTAACAGGCTGGTCCTATCGCATGTCAGTCACTGTAATCTAGTGTTGGGCGTGACATCGAAAACAAAAGTATAGGCTTACAAATTTTACAAAAAAAAAACTGTTCGGCATGTTGTCACTGCCCCATTTAACGCACTTACTAAAGAAATATTCCACACTTTCAATGTACTGTCCAATGAACACTTTTACGAATATAACCTTGTTTCGAAAATTAAAAACTATTTGCGGTGCCACTGTACTATATTTTCAAACTTGCGTAACCCAGTTGTATTACAGGAACCATTATATGAATTCAGAAATCAAATTCACGGAGTTTTGCCATTTTCGAAAACAAATTACGGCTCATGTCGATTGCAGTACCAAGTGCCTGGGTATTAAGTGTGCTATATTCAAGTCACAGCTTTGTTGCAAAGGTGAAGCAATGAACGCGATAGCAACAAATTGGAAGGTCACACGCAGAATGGCCAGCAGATCGAAACGTACCCCGCGTTTCTCACGCAAAAATGACGCACGAAGTGTGCTCTCAGGTACAGATGAACGCGAATAAGCGTCTCAGTTTTTACTTCGCTGTATCTGAAAAGCGTGCTCTTTTTGCAAACTTAGACTGTGCAACAATTGCAGTGACCTTTTTGCGCCCGGTAACTAAATCCTAATTGTTCCAGTAAAGCCAGACGCAAGCCAAGACGCACGATTCTCCCCACCACGAGATAAGGGTGCCCGAGTGAGCGTCAACCCCCTGCCCATTGCGGGGCAAAGTGCGTGTGGGAGATGAGAGTGCGGCCGCCACGCCGTCATGATGTTGCTACGCGCGCTCATCGCGCCATCTTGTTGGTATGCTTAAAACACGACAGTTCTCCCTCTAGATGCCCTCCTGCAGTGGTAAGTTGTATATATAGATTGCTTAGCATTGGAACGTCTAACGCCGCTTTCCTCGACGGCTCAGTGGTTAACGTCTTGCACCTATGATTTAGAGGACAAAAGTTCACCGGAGTCTCCTTGTGATTTTTTTTACTTTTTTGCATTTTCCTATATAGACACGTATACATATACAGTGTGTGACGGTGACGCCCACGTCAAGGTTGACACCCGCAGCAAAATCCAGCTGAGAATGTCCATATACTTGTTTCGCAATAAAACCGAGTTGAGCACTCTTACAAAATAGGCATTAAAATCAAACCTAATAAACAACGGTACATATATATGAATAATATTAGCCAATTCAACGCCTCCTAGAAAAAATATCCACGGAACGTGATCCGCGAACGCGCCACCCTACCTTCGGATTTTACGCTCCCCCTCCGGTACGGAGGCGAACCCCTGCGAACACAGCAATGCTCTCACAGTTGCCTCCGAGTAGCCGTGATGTCACATTACAGAGCGGTACGGTAATGTCACGTGACAGAGTGGTACAGATGCGAGCGGTCCCATGTGGCGGATGGTCGCAACACGCGGTAGGAGGCATGGCCTAGAAGATTTTGTGCTGGCAGCAAGCTCTCAATTAAACAGAGAGCCACGTTCCAGGCATAGTTTTTTAGGAGGCGTTGGCCAATTTCACATTCATGTTTTCTGTCCTTTTTAAATTTCTTCTTTCGTACTCCATACTTTATCTGTGTGTGTATATATATATATATATATATATATATATATATATATATATATATATATATATATATATATATATACGTGTATTGTTCAGCCTAACAGTGTCAATTTCGATATTAAGCCCATAATAATATTTTATGTATGTGCACGTTAATCATTCCTGCATCAGCTAAGTTTATGTGCGTGCACATTGTGTATACATTTGTTTATTTTTTTTGTGCTGAATCGCATGTGCGTATGTGGATAGATGTTGATATTTAGTGCTGTTGTATAATTCAGAGAGTGTTCAGATGATGTATATACATAGATATATGGGCCTAGAAGCGTGTGAATATATACTTTTTTGTTCCCTTTATTCGTATAAACGGTATGTTTTCTCGCCAAACCGAGGGGGCAGGAACCTCAACAAGCTGTTGTTTTGCAGCTTTTTGTTCTTTGCTGTTGCTTTTTCTTGATTCCTGTAAAAAGGAAATGCGAAATAAACTTCAAACTTGAGAGCGGATGAACATAAACGGGAAACACTAAGGCTTAATACCCGGGTGTTTCCTATTAGCATGAAGTCATGTTAGGAGGCATTCGAAAGGAGGTTGAATGTCCTGTCAAAATACTTCAATGATCATAGGCACTATTTCGTACAGCCAATATACATATCTTTATTTGTTATATACTGCAGACCCTTAAGTCCAAGCAGGTGGGCAGCTTCAAGAAGACATATTTGATACAATAGGTGGCGTAAAAATTGTTTGAGGTGGACGTTTCATACAGTCATAGTAAACACAAAAAGCAACATAGAAAATATTTTGCAATAACGCATGTACCGAACAAAAAAAAAGTTGAGGTGAGCGCACAGTGAACATTCTGCCCCATGAAGTTATACAGTAACTCTTGTTCTGCACTAATGATCGCATTTCTCTGCCATCAAGAGGTAGAATGCGGCCTATTCTATGCAGCATACGTGTGATTTCATGGTGCTTTTGTAAAGGAGCTGTCACACACTCCACATTATCTGGCTTTGCGCTTCGCACCAATTGTGTTTCAAGAGAGGCATCGCGTCTCATCAGAAGCAGTATCACGTTCATTGTAGTATTCGCGGAAGACGTGGCGACAGGTCGAGAAGTGGCAAGAGGTCGGTAATCACTCTAACACTGCCGTTAACAAAGCGCGATTGCTTGCCTTCTGTATTCGACAGACGGAATTCACCACCACTGTCACTCTTGCTCATGAAACAGCACAGCAATCGTGTAAAAGTGCGCAACGTGAGATATTGCACTAGATGGTTCTTCATGATGAAAGAACTGTGCTGCAGTTAGTGAAAATATAAAGTTATGGCGAAGACACAAAACGAAGTGTCTTTTCCCTAACTTTGCACTTCGCAGTAACTGTAGCGCAGTTTTTTAGTCATATAAAAGTGCGTTCCTGGCATGTGTTCATGCATGCGTTCGAGCCGCCAACAACGCAGCAATTAAAGAGAGAGATAATTTATTTACAGAAAGGTAGAGAGGTCAACGCAGCAATTATTTCTAGACATTGCTAAAGGCGTAGAGAATCACAAATCACGGTGGAAAATTGCGGGACCCTTAAGCCTCGGCTTTAAGAGTTGAACGTGATAGCAAAATTCAGCCCCTACTGCGCCCTTGAACCGCTAAGCGCATACTTATTATTATGCTTTGTTACATACACACACACACGCGCACACAGTAGATTGTACCAGCGTGCGCGCGAGAATGGTACAAACAGGTTTTTGATCTTAAGCAAGAGTCGCATAGCCTCCAAGATACACGCCATGCGCTCGCAATTTTGGAGACGATAAAAAGTCTCACAATGCCTCACAAATAGCAGCATATTGTCTAGCGTTTGCTGTTTGCTTGATGAACGCCTCTGGAAAGACATGATATATTTTCCACTAGATGGACATAATTGTCCACTTTTAGACTTAGTTCCTGTGTGTTTTCAGTCACAATGGCTGCACTATCTTGGCCTTTCTCGACGTAGATTGAGGCCTCCCAAATGTACCTACAAATCACCGAATGAGCTCATTTTAGTCGTGACACCTGTCAAACCAAATGCGTTAAAGGCGCCCTGAAACCGTTTTTCAAGTAACCATGAAATGAGTTCACTAGAAGAGCTTCTTGCCTCACAAATTCAATTCCGCAAAAATTTTAAGAATCCATCCAGGGCGAGTGGAGTTACAAAGATTTGTCGCATGCTGCAATTGCATTCTGTCTTCTCTCATCCGAACACAAGCTCTGGAAGCTAAGCAGGGAGGGGTGGCGGGGGCAAAGAAATAACGTCACCTACGCCTCGTGACCTTGATCACTTCCCCCTTTTTGCTTCAAATGCGCGGTTTTTTGAGTCTGATCGCGCGGGCACACGTGGACAAGTAGCGGCCTCCTGCGGCGATCTCTGTAACGCGCTTTTTCGCTCACAACCAACGGGACCGACGCCGACGGCGGAATTTCTGCGACACGAGCTCTCTAACGCTATCGCGTTGAAATCAGATCACTTCGTGCAATGGTTTATACTTTCGCCATAGAGGAACCTGATTACATGAAGAGCGGACACTCCCGTAGGGCCCTGCGGCCCAGCTAGGGTGGTGCTATCAGCTCCACGAGTGGTTGGTCTGACCCGATAATGTTTTCAACATAAATAAAATAACGAAATCTTTTATTACCGACACTGAGATTTGAACCAGTGCCCTCATGCTCCGAAAGCGAGTGCCTTCACCACTACGCTACAAACTCATGCGTCCACCCAGGGAATACATGTACAGTACATCTGAACCACATAAATGTGCCTCTTTGTGCAAAATAAATGCAGAAAGACAACACTTTCTTGTCAAATTTTACTGTTTTCTCTTGGAAGGAATTAAATGTCCTTAGCGGCACATGATGTAGAGCAGATGTAGAAAATTGCACATATTAATAAAATTTTTTCTTTGCAAAACATTGATGCCAAACTTGAGTATATATTGTCATCTTGAGGAGGCTATTACATTTCTTAACAAAAGAAATGTAATAGGCGAGGATAGGTGCGCCATATAGTGGTTGCTCAGACCCTTTCTTGCTGGGCCTTCAAAAGGCTCCAGTGGCCACTTTTTATATAGTAGATTTCTCTATGCCCTCGCGGGAACACAGCTCACCCAAGCCCGCCTACGCTTCTGACCTGTAGTGGCAGGTGGCGTCGTCGGCGGTTAGCGCACCGTCAGCCATACGCTGCGAGAATGAGGAAAAGATACATTTACAAAAAACTTCGTGAGCAACATATATATTATGTAGCTTCAAAGCGACATCTATCATGCCCATTTGCACGCTGCTTTTTCTACTGAAACTTACTACGTACCGTTGCAGGATAACACGTCTACACGTTGTTGGCACCAGATGCGCACGCTCGATACATTCAAACCTGTATTCAGGCGGCTTGAACCAGTATACATGCCCATGTATACGGAATCACTGGAATGACGATGCAGTGATAACTTCGGCTGATTGGCGCATGCTACAAGAACTGGGTGAAAGTTCACGGGACGGAACAGATGGGCTTGAAAAGACGAAGTTCTGACTGTCAAGCGTTCATTTTCATCAAAGGTGTGTTTATAGTATTACTCTGCTCCTCTCTCATATGAGAATCATTAGAAACTATATCTTGCTGTATGTAAAAAGTGGGCTTGACACTTCAACTGTTTCTGCTGTTCCGGCGTTGTTACCGCGATTCTTTACTGGAACGAAAGCCTCCGGGATCCAGCTGTGCGCAGAGCCACACGAAAACGTTCAGGGATTTTTCCGGTAAGGGGGGAGGGTGCATGGGCTATCGTACTGCGATAAAACACGGAGTGGGATAGACAAATTGGAAGCACAAGTTTGTTTTATTCATAATAACTGCAAGCTCATTTTGATCAGGAATCAAGTGGTACCGCACATCAGATGAAACATGAATTTCTGAGTGGGTGTACGCTTAATTAGGGCTCCCGTGTTTTATTAGGCTTGTGGTCCAGATGACACAAGTTGGTCTTTTTCCACCAGTACAATACATTAAGGTGGCGACTCGTAATCACAAGGTTTTCTCGAAGTGAGTCACACAGATAGCAAAGCTTGTGACGTTGGCTAATTATGTGCGTTTCCCTCCACTTGAAAAAAGCACTATACAGGTCGAAATTTAGCATCAAGGTTCTCAGGTACGCAGTAATATTCCACTCAGGCAGCAGAGAATAAGCAGAAACATAGGAGTTTTCAGGTACTAGTCCTGTCAGATCTGCTTTTCCAAAGTAGACGGGCAACAAGCCATACTGAAAAGCGTTGTAAATCGATTCCGATGGGTGCTCGTGACAGCCTGAATACTCAGGTATGAACAAAAAGTAGAAGTCCTGAAACTCGGGCACGCACATCGTCCGCCCGTCACAATAATCCTTACCACAGTTGCTCACTAAGGTACCTTCCAGGGCTCTCAACACAGCCTTGAGCACGTAATTTGTCGTTTGCCCATCACAGTCACTGGCGAAGGAAAGAGCAGTTCTGTACTTTTGGGGCATCTTCGTGGGAAAGTCCCGTGAAGCAGGCTGACCAGTAAGTGTCCAGTTGCCGAACGGTATCACGACGTCCGCATCCGTCCGCTGTGCCATTGTCCAGTTGAAAGAGTAGGCCGACATGAGACCAATACTCGTCGTAGGAGCACTGTCGCGGGGCGTATAAAAAACCCATATTTGTCTTGGATCCCGAAACCTGGGAGGAGGTGTGGAGTGAATAGTCGAGGAATCGAATACGACAGCGTCGCATAACTTTAGGTAAGAGTGGTCCTTGGTAACATGACAGCTCGGCAGAGAGTCTTCGAATGGATCTTGAGGCAAGGAATGTCGCATCGAAAACAGACAGTTCAGCGGAGCTATTCGGCCTGTTTCTCGTAAGGAATCCTCTTGAAAGAGAGGTTTCTGTCCGTCCTTCGTCCATAGCAGGATTCGGGGAATCCGTACCTTGGTCGTGGGAGAGATGGTGCTGCTGATTTTCGATACTTCGTTTTCAGGAGCTGCTCCGCCTATCCATCTAAAGAGCTCTAACACGACGGCGGGACGGTGCACGATAAGTAAAGCTGGCAGTAAGACCGCTAACGTAAATAAACACACCATGGAATAACCCCCGAAACAGCCTGCTACACTTCTCACGCATCGACCAATGTAGCGACACCTCCTGCTTTTGCCGTTTTTACGATTCAACTCACCAGAACTTCTCGAACTAGTTTGACTGGCCAACCTCGTGGAAGTTGGCGAACTTGAGCGACTGGGCTGACTAGAGGGAGCGAACGAACTGGGTGTACTAGGAGGACACGGTGACGTAGAGGAAGAGGAGGAAGACGTATCTTCTTTACGTCTTTTCTTCTGACTTCTAGTTTTTGGTCCCATTGTCGAGTGAACACGAACGATGGTTACACGATCACAGCTTGGGCGAAGTGCAATTCAGATCACAGCGAGCAGCTTTGGAAATGTGGCGTGCTGTTCGAAATCCAGCTGCCGTTAGAATACAGCTAAATATAAACCCTAGAGCATTTATACCCACCTGATTTACTAGTTAAGTATATGTGCGTCATTCCGTGAAACACTCTTCGTTGCGTAGCCGCAGAAGTGATGTGAACATTTTAATCTAGGGCTGTATCTTGTGCTTATTTGAACCTACCGCGGAAGATCCCAATACTTAATAACAAAAAATAGGGGTCTCCACGCGGGATCAAAAAAGCGCAGGCACAGGTTGGTGTCTTCGCGACTTGGTAAACTTGTTCGTGCTATCAGTTTTTGATTTGGAAGAAAATGCTCAGTAGGGAAACAGATACCTTGGTTTTCAGGTCCCTATATACATCTCAAGAAAGTACGAGCTAATCAAGGGCAATCGCAATCCGCATGCGCCGAACGTAGGGAGTGCCAGAATGGCCCATATGCGCACGCGAAATATGCGCATTTTCTTTACGCGGCCCACGTACAAACTCCGCTATTTGTAACTATACTTCGCGAGCGTCGATCACATGATGGGTCAGTGCTTTCCAAAGCCAATGACTTATAGAAAGCGCAGCTACCTAAAGCATGTATACAATACCGACAATGTGCCGGAAAATCGGTCTTGCGCATCGCTCTGCGAATTTTTTCATAGCTCAATGCATCTATTGCCGTGTACTATGATTGAATTTCATCATACCGTTATTAGCCATCCCTAACCAACGCTTCGTCTATTGCGACTAAATGTAGGGTTCGATTGCACATGCAGAAAAACGCTGTGTGGATACCCTTCACTTTGGATATTTATTAAAATATGTATACATATCATTTAAGCTGTCATATGTAATATGAAGCCATGCATCCGGTATTATTTCCTTGTGCGTTTCGTGAGTAAACATTCATTGCTGACACCTGAAGTTTGATTAAGCGGCAACTTAGCCGCTGCAGAAACGTTGTCGTAGTTTATTAGCTAGCACGGCAAATGGTTGCACATACACCAATTATTAGCGCGTTGCAGCTCCGCCAGACAGCTGTGAGCTCTGAATTATCTTAGGGAGAGATTCATAGAGACGGTCCACAAGAGGGAAGTCATTCCTCAGTCGCACCCACTTCCTTTCAACGGCGCACAACAGGTCAACCTCGTTGAATTCCGCAAGCCCAGGCTGTTTGGCGACGTTTCTTTTCATCATACCCCACACATTTTCGATTACATTGAGGTTAGGGCTCCTAATAGGTCAGTCCGCAGTCATTATTCCAAGGCTGTTAAGAAGCTCTCGAACATTTTTGCCGTGTGAATAGGCGCCCCATTCTGTGCAAGTAATACAATCCGCCTGGACGCGGGCCGTCCAGAACGTAAGGCAAAAAAAAAACTGTTTCTGTTACGTCCATGTAGTCGGCCGCCGTCATCCACCCTGTATATAACCTAGTGTGGTCCTGGACCGTGCTAACAGACAACAGACGGTGCCCCACACAGTCACTGATGTGTGCCCGCTAGGAATATTTCTGGTCGTACCTGCATGATAAACCGCAGTTGCGTAAAAAAAAGCCGTCTTTAGCACGGATAAATTATGGAATTGTAATGAGCTCACATGCGAAGCAGAAAATCAACGTTGCGACAATACTCTTGCTTGAAGGCGCACATACCAGACTCCACATAGCTATACTCAATTGGAAAAGAAATCTACCTTTTGTCATTACACTCACGTTGCCTGCCATAAGCTAAGCTGCTTTCTGTTGCTCGGGAACCTTCTTATGTGTTTCTGCAGTGTAATTCCTGCAATTTTGCACTTGGGTTTTTCGTACTACCCATGAATTCGTACTCTCTCTTTTTGCATAAACAGCAGTTACCTTAATTAGCTCCAAGGCTCTACGTCTGACAATTATCAATCTTTTCCGTGGAAGATCATACTAATTCTTCCTCTCTTATTCTGTCTCTCTCTCTCTCTCTCTCTCTCTTCTCTCTCTCTCTCTCTGCCTAGAATTTAGGCAGATAGGTTTTGCGTGCTAGTATAATGTCTGCAGCATAACACACATTAGAAAACCAATATTACCTGGTTCTCTCTGAACGCCACGCACGTCCCCTCTGGTTCCAACGCATCCAGAGCGTGGCCTCGTCACTGAAAAAACAGCACTCCAGTTGTGTGGAGTCCAGTTTTCGGCAACAGAAGCGAAGTCTATGCGCTGTTGTTTGCGAGTTTGTTCGAGCTGGGTCTTTTTAGAAGCACTTCTGATTTTTTTTTGTCTGCTAGATGCAGTCTCCGCCGTATGGTTTGCGTAGACACGTCCAATCCAAGGATATCCCGAATTTTCCGGGTGTTGAGAAAGCGGTTTTCAACCGATGCAGCTACAATCAGTCGATCCAGCTAGTCAGTTATAGCCCTTTCTGGCTTACGATGGGCACCATTAGCAAGACGACCTTCCTCGTAAAATGCTCGAAGCACTTGGTTCACAGTCAGCAATGGACATCCCGTAGCCACCGATATGGCTCATTGTGCGTTCCGTTATCGTGATGGCTTTTCTTTCATCTATGTGTCCAGCGCGGGGCCATGGTGAAGTTCTATGGAGCTTTCAAACGTCAGCTTATGAGCAAGCAGCCTGACGTGAAAAACAGCAAAAAACTTAGTGTACCCAAATATGCTACCGAGAGAATGTGACCACGAACGAAAGATCAACACGCCGCATAGCTTTAATCGCGCGTTGACTACGGTTTGCTTTGCTCCGCTTTTTTTTTATATTTGTGATAAACTGTTGACAGCACTTCCAACGGCCAAAGCAGTTGTTGCATTCGCAGTGAAACCAATGATCAAAAATGCAAGGTAGGCACATCTTTGGGGCTGCTCATGCTCAATGTGCCCCATTTTCAGCTATAAATGTCACTCCTTCTTTAAAGATATAACAGTTGACCACTGTACAAAGCAAGCTTCTTTATTTCCGTGGAAAACAGTCTTAATTTTTTTGTCTGTGGGGACGCATCGCATGCAGTCATGAGAGCAGCATCAGGAAAATTTTTTTATTCCAACGTTTTCTTGAACCATTGTATGCAGCTGCCCCATAGGTGGAAAATTTATTGAAAACACCGTTTGTGAATGAGATTTATATTTTAGTTTCTTCACATCTGAACACAAAACGAAAAGAGTACGTGTGTCGATAACCTGCAATCTTAATTGTGCGCACGTTTTTCTTCTGAGAGCTTTCTCTCTCTCTCTTTTTTCTTACGCAGAGGAAAGCGACTGGATGCATATAGGCCTGAAGGAAGCAGGGTATAGCAGAACTGCTCATGAATCGGAGATTCGATCATGCATCAGAGCCACAATTCTATCATTGTCGTAAATCAACGCAGTTTTAACGCACTGACGCGACGCGATATCGATGCTGTGATAGCAAAATATTGAGGAGGCTGCACGTGGCGGATTGTTCCCGTGAAACCCGATACTCACACGGGGCAGACCTTGCAACGTGCCACCAATATTGTGATGAGCCATGTGCACGCGGCTCGTCTCACCTGCTCGGTGGACAAATAAGCTCTTCTTCTCATACGGCCCCCCGACCACTGCCGCCACAAGACACTCCACTCACCATCGCGGATTACGCAAACTCCACCCCCATTCATGTAGTCTCGCATCTCTGTGTGCTGGGGTTGGTCTTGCAGTCCAATCGTCGCAACACTTACACTATTGACTTGCTCTCGCTTTCTGTACAGCTCGTGTTCAAGCACGGTGCGTGGGTATTCGCTAACTCCGCCTAATTGACACTTTTGTCATTACCCGTCTCACCTACACTGTAAAAAAAAAATTACTCCGAAGTCGGAGTACAACGCTTGTCCTCTTGCGTCCCCCCTATTCGGAGCAATTTTTGCTTCGGACATCTGGAACAACTTTTTTGCTCCGGCTCGCCGGAGGAATTTCGTGGCTCACCCAGAGTGCTTTTAAAAGATATTTCACTCCGACCGACCGGAGCGATTGTGTGGCGCCGCCGGAGTACTTTTTACTGGCATTTTTTTCCGGCTGGGTGGACTGATTACATCGCACCTCCAGAGCATTTTTTCCGGGTTTTTCACTCCGGCTATACGGAGCGTTTGTGTGGAACCTCTGGAGTATTTCACGAATGTACTTACTTCATTCAGACAGAATTTCAGTGAGGTGGACCAGTACATTTTTAAAGTGTTTGCTCGGCTGTTCATTTATTATATGCTCATCGTTTCAAGCATTGGTTAGATGAAGGAAGTTCCTTTTCTCATGCAAGCACTACAGAGGTACATGTGTATTCGTTTGCACATGTGTATTTTTTTGCCAGAAGAATACACATGTATACACAGGTACATGTGTATTCTTTTGCCAAACATTGCAGCGACTTGATTTAATTCACCGAAGTTATAAGGCGTTAATGCTGCGAAAAAAGCACGAGTACAAGAAAGTGAACAACCAGAAGTGCTTGCGGTGTTCACTTTTTTGCGATATATTTATGGCATCATGAATCAGCGCCAATTCACTCACATCTCCGTTTTGCTTCACCAAAGTTATGTTAGGAAAAAAAACACGTAGTGCAAGCAACGCATTATCGGAATTCCGCTGATTTTTCACTGACATGTTGTGAAGTTAGCCAAATATTGATCCCATATTCGGTTTATATATCTAACAGTACCTAGTCTAAGCACTACCTGACAATGATAACACAGGTAATTCAAGGATAGCTCACTCGGCAATTTTTCGCCACACCAGCAACCGCCAGGTCTCTCAACACTTGCGAGATCACAGTGTGTCGTTCGCTGCCAGGAACCATCACACGATTACCGCTCGCACAGCTCCCTTCTGTCGTTCATTGCCTTCGTTGCTGCTTGTCTCTTCTGATATCCAGAAGGTGCTCAGAATGGTTTCCTTTTCTCCGACGCGGCCGAACGCTTCGCACAATCCTCACTGCACCGGCTTGGCCCGCGCCATGGTGGTTTGTGGGGAACGACCTCCCGGCGGCGAGGCCGCCTACGTCCCTCCCAGAACAGCCAATGAATGCCAGCGAGCGATGACCCACCGAGCCAAAAGCGATGCACGGGAGAATTTCTAGAGGAACCACGGGAATATACGCAAGGCATTGTCCCAGTTTTTTTCTGGTTTCCTTCGTCCGGCGATCACCGGAAGAAAACGGTAGAAAACGAGTGTATTTGCTTCGGTACAATCCAGTTTAAGTGAGGCCATCGAAGCAGAGTGGGCGCATCCTTCCTCGATTCCTCCCAGCTGGGTATATTTTTGTTTACAGTGTAAGGCCTGCCTTACACTCACTGCTGCTCGATCGCGCTCTCTTGCTGCGGGACGAACCTCACCACATTCAACTGATCTGGGTCGCTGCCCACACGGATCCCTCTGGCAGCGAATCGGCTTACTAACACGATCGATTATTCGTCAGCCGAGCCATGGGACCCTCTGAGTCAGATGCGTTGGTGCCGGAGCGTCTGGTTACATACTGTGACGTCGCCCAACACTATCGCCGTAAAGGGCACACGTATACCCTGTACTCCTCACGATAGCCTTCCCAAAATGTCCCAGATCACTTGGCGCCAACTGCAAAACCTCACCTTTCCGTGCAACCTTGTGTACTTCTAAATTCACCCGGGCGTTATCGATTTACGCTGTTGTCTATGTGGATACGTTGCCTCGCTCAAGCACATCCTCTGGGCTTGCCCGGAGGACCTGCCACTCACCGATCTCATCTCGCCAACCCTCACCGAGGAGCCATGGGAGGCGCTTCTTTTAAGCACAGACCGAGACGTCCAGAAACAGGTCCTGGCAAGAGGTGAGGACATCGTTGGAAGGACGGCCTGGCATCATACATAGCCAGAACTTCCCCAGACCCCGACACCGCTTGATGCATAAAGTTGGTACTGACTGACTCCCGTTCTCGTTAAACGTCAATAACACTGAGAGTGGAGCCAAGGTGGTTTTCAACCTTAACAATGATGCTCATTGTGCTGCTTATATATTCACAGTTGGATTGGGGTTAAATGCACGCAAAAGAACAGAAAGAAAGTAAAGAAAAATAGAGGTGCGTTTATTTGAGTAAGGTGTAAGTCCAAGTACCCCATGGGCTTAAAAGTATTCCGAAGTCTACACTGAGGCAAGCGTAATATTAAAACGGTTCTGGCACATGTAACCTCTGCATTGTTTCACACTTAGGGGAAATCTCGGAGCACATGGCATCGCGATACAGCCAGCGCTGCGATCGCGTGCCGGCAACAGTTCGCGCAGACGCTTGATGAGCGTTGTATCGAACCGCATCATCTGCGATAGTGGTGCACGCTGCTCATTGTTGGGCAGCCTGCTGATTTCATCACTGCAGCGAGAACTGAGCTGATATTCTGTGCTAAATGTTGTGCGATGAGCCAACCTTTCAGCCTTCATTGGCGATAATGAGGGTCTGGTATATGACTGCACACGTTGTTTCCTCTTTGAAAACGCCATGCTATTGAGTGCATTCACGTATATTTCTTGATTATTTGATTTATATATTGTGTTTGACGTCGCAAAACCACCATAAGATTATGAGACGCCGTAGTTCAGGGCTCCAGAAGTTTCGACCACCTTGGGTTTTTTAGCGCGCACACAAATCTGAGCACACGGCCCTACAGAATTTTCACCTTCATTGATAATCCAGCCACCGTAGCCGAGATTTGATCCAGCGACCTGCCGGTTAGCAGTCGAGTACCTTAGTCCCTAGACCACCATGGTGGGACCACGTATATTCCTTCATTGTGTATGCGCCACAGTATGCTGTGAAGGGGAAGACCACAATGAGCACGTACCGTGCGTGGTGTTTATTTCACGCTAAAGACTAACGAAGCACCTTACAGAAACTGCTGATGAACTATGTGAGTTCGGCACAATGAAAATTTAGGGACCCTAAATTTTCACCTCTAGGAGTTGAACGTGAGAGCGACATCCTGTTCTTCGTGCGTATTTTAAACACTGAGTGCATGAAACATTTTGCAATTTGCTTTGCACCCTCTATACGTGGCCTTAAGGGAATGGGGTAGTAGCAATTGTGCCTTTTGTAGTGGAGTACCGGCTTTCAAACGCGGAGCAATTATGGTATTCACATTTTCCGGCACCCGTTGTCAATGGGCACTTGTATCATGCTTTATTCCTGCAATATTTCATGTTGAATTATAAAGCATGTGTACAGGACGTACGTGTTTGTGAAGCATGAAAGCTACTTTCACTGCATTTCCAAGCAGAGGAAGTTGTTTCGACTATTTTTACAAGCGGAAGCGTGCTCTTGCCGTAGAACAGCCGATTGCTATGAAATAGACTCTGGTTCGATCACTTAACAACTCTGTTTGGGTGCTATTCTGCTCCGAGGCTTTTTATCTTTAGTTGAATTTATTCGCATTGTTTAAATTTTTTTTGTCACGCACAAAATGAAAACTTTCTCTCTCACAACTGCTGACGCTGACACTGGAATTTATGCGGAACGAGCTCTCAAACGCTATCGGGTTAAAACAAACAAGAACGGGTTCAGGCATGCTGTAGCGTACATTACCAAACTGAACAGGCTTCTTCTCGATGACATTACATTACAACAAACAGCACTGGGTGCAAAAATGCACGCGTGAAGCTTCCAACTTCAATGAATACCTCGTGAGATGTCCGCAGCGGCAGCAATGACGGCACCCTTTTTAGAAGGCAGTGATGCGCACAGTGACGCGATGAGTGATTTGGGCCCAGTTCTTGCAGCATTGAAGAAATTCGCCCGCGGCCTGACAATGCGGCCAGGGTGCGCTGCCGTAGCTGATGACGTGGTCAAACTTTATTTTTCTATGGTCCAACTGTTCAATTCAACACTACGCTCCTCAAGCGTCTGCGCACGCGCCAGTGGCAGCCGGTGCGCGACTGCCGCGCTGACCGCCTCAAGATCGCATCGCGAGGCTACGCGCTACTAGATTTTCCCCCAAGTTAGAAACAGACCTTACGGGCATAATACCTGTTGTGGTTTTATGCCCCAGAACCATGATATGAATATAGGAGACACTGTAGCGGAGCGCTCCAGTAATTGCCACTACCTGGGGGTTTTATAACGAGCACCAAAATCTAAGCAAATGGGCATTCAACGTCTTGCCTCCATCGAATCGCGGTCCCCACGGCCGGGATCCAACACTGCCGTTTTCAAGTCCACAGCCGTGCACAACATGTACACGTATTGTACGCCCTAGCATTCTCCAAATGTAGTAAACGCAAATATTGTGGCCATTGCAATTAATATGAAAGCGTATGGTGCAGAATTCAATGTATCGATACCCGAGTTCTTCTCCCGTATACTTAGAAGCTATTTAGCGCTATCTTGCAGATAATACGGGTTTGTGATGACATAATATAAAAAACAAGAGATTTCAATTTATACCGGGAATAGCCTAGGGTGGTTTTTCTTATGATGACAGAGAATATCGAAATTCAGAAATACTGATCAGGACCATGTTCGACTTTTGCTTGCAACAACAGTTCATGAGCCTAGAAGGGTTGACAGTTATTTTTCTTCTCTATTGGCAGTCGTTAGAGCCATTTCAGGGAGGCTTCGTCAGTGTAGATGAAGGGATATCCGATCACAAGTTGCTTGCTATGTCGTCCGCTTTCAACTATACAGGATGTTTCAAGAAATGTGTCCAATACTGTTTAAAATCAGGAAAAGGCGCTATTTGCTCGCTGTCTTCACAGTTGCTTTTTCTGTAGTGGCAGGCATCTTAGGAGGGTTGAATACATCACTTGAAACAGTAATTAGGAAAAAATGAATAGTTGAATTTTTAATTAGTGGAGTTAGGCCGTTAAGTAAAAGAGAGAATTTAAGTCCTTCGTGCAAAGAACCAATTGTCGCCTTAATATTTGGGAAAAACAGCCTCTAGTAATAACTACGAATTAATGGAATTCTCGCCCATTCTGTGGCGAAACACAAACACGAAAGGGCGCAATTGAAAAAAGGGGGCGTTGTTGTATCAACCATCATAAGACTTCGTTGTGTGGGTGTCTTGGCTGCTCTCGCAATTACAGCACGCGTAACGCACATATGTTAACCAACGGCGAAGAACTGCGCCCCCTGTAACCGGTGTTCTTAACAATGACGTCACTGTAGTCATCTGCTTGTTGCGCTCATCAATCCTTTGGTTTTGGTTTCGCCGCAGAATTTAGGAGAGTCTTATGATTTCGTATTTATAACTACAGAGGCTGCTTTTCTGAATTCTAAGACTTCAATTCTTTGATTTGACTCGACTGCTAAGTCCACTAATTGAAAATAATTAATTTAGATTTCCTAATTATTTTTATAATTGATGTCTTCAAACCTATTATGATGCCTGCGGCTACAGAAAAAGCAACTGTGAAGACAGCGAGGAAATAGCGTCTAGCGCAGATTTTAAAACAATATTGGACACATTTCTGTGGACACCTTGAATATACACGTTCTTTGACTAGGCCGTCGGATACTTTCGTGAGAGTTTACACTCATGAGGATGATAATGCTATTTTAGACTACTTGGAATTTCGCTTCGATTGTTTTAGCTAAGTTAATGACGTCTAATATAGGCGGTCAATTTTTAAAGATATTGTTCTCTTTCGCGAGCATCCATGTGTGCCATTAAAAAAAAAGACAGTAATAAAGAATATCTTTGGTTTACGCAAGAGATGATTCACGAGAAACAGTAAATTTAGCATCGATGCAAGTGTCGAAACGTGAGTTGCCTTTCAAGCTTTTTTTATAAGATTGAAGAACTAATGCGACTGGCGGAAGAATACTTTTTTTCAGTTACTTTGTCGTCATTTATGACGAGAGAACCCCCAAACTCTGGCATTATGTATCAAAAAATAAGCGAAGTGTTTCAGAGATTAGAGTCGCGCCAGAAAGAGAAATGGTAAAATCAACAAAAAATTATTCGATCAATAATGAACGATCAATCAATTAGACATAACCGATTTCGGTTTTTTGAATATTTGAATTAATCCATGAACAGTTTTTGGTGTCCTCACTCGCAACACCACCCCTTGGCCGGTGCATTATATTGCGAGGTGAGCGTAGCCGAGATGCAGAAGTCGAGCACACCAAATTTTTTTTCACTACAGCGCGTACTAGTGCGCTAGTAAAACAAGCCCGAAGCCATCTCCAACCTTAAATCAGAGGCAGAAATTAACTCGCCCTGGTCTCCGTCGCTTATGGTGTCCACCTCCTAGCTCTCCTCCAATGCTTAATTCTAGAATCTGCAGAAAAATGCGCGGGCATTGACTTCGTTGAATGAAAGCATCAAGGCAAAGCGTCAACGTTCAGCAAGGACGTTTGTTGTTTTCTGTACATTTAGACGTTCTAGCGCAAAGTCTAGTTGCTTATTTTGTATCTGTTCGTTTTCAGCTGCACATTGTCTCATCGTTTTATTGCATGAACTCAGCCGCTCCTTACCTCTGATAAAGAAACGAGTTTCTTCAGCTGCTGTGCCTATGCCATTTTTTATGCATTTCATTCAACTCTCAGGCCTACCATGGAAAATTAGTGGTTACAGCGCTCACCTGCTGACCAAAAGGTCGGGAATGTGGGAGGGGGGGTGCAGTTACACCTAATGTATCCTTGTGCGTGCGCTTGCATGTGTGCATCTATATATAAGCTAACAAAATAAAAAAATTTTTAGGCGGTTAAAACCCACCTAACTCCTGCCCTTGGCGACACCCCTGGTCGCGAGGTTTGAAACCGTGGGCGGCGGTGGCTTTTTGATGGAAGCGAAATGCTCGAACCCCGTGTACTGTGTGATCTTAGTGCTCGTTAAAGAGCACCAAATGGTCTTACCAGATCCCTACATTTCGGCGTCCCTGACAATCACATCATAGTTTTGGGACATGAAACCACACAGTAAATCTCCTCCTCGACTAGCTTCTACAATAGCTGGGGAGGAAAGATGGAGGAAAAAACTTATCGCAAAAAGGACAGGAAAGAGCGCTGTCAACTGAATTTTATTGAAGGTGCTACGAGCGTTTTTATACTGAGCACAAGGACAGGGCTCATCTGCAACAACACATGTGTGACCATGACAAAATAATTTTAACCGAGAAAGAATACTCTATTTCGGAAAAGATAAGTTAAGGTGTACTGATGCATTGATCCTTGGCCTTCCTAATAAAAAGTTCTAAAATCTCTCATTTGTTCTGCTTGCTTTTTTTCAAAAACCGTGTTTTATGAAACCTAGGACTACACTTACATTCTTTACGGTGTCCGGCCATGAGACTACTATAGCCCTTCTTAACATTTAAAGCATGCTGTCTTGCTCGATCATTGAAGCTTTGCCCAGTTTGTCCTATGTTTACTTTTCCACATGTTAGTGGTACCTCATACACATTAGATTGGCATTCAATATACCTATTCCAGTGACGAATGGTGCAAGATTGACTATTCCTGTTGCTGTAAGTACATGCACTTCTGAAAGCTTCTAAGGGGTGGAAAACAACAATGTCATATCTGCTGGCTCTTTTCCTAAAATTGTGAGACACCTTATGTACGTAGTACCGTGTAACATACAAATGTCATTGGTCATTCTGTTTTTCGTTTGGTCCTCTTTTCTTTAACTTTACTTTCTGCAGGAGGGTTTCGCAAATGAGTGTGATGATGCTGTTGGGGTATTGGCTGGTGCTATCAGCCCAGGAGTGCTAAGAATGTCCTGCCTTTTGATAGTGGGTATCCAAATTAGTAAAAAGAGGAATTGACACACATGTATTCAGGCCACCCTTCAGAAGTCATGTTAGCACAAGGGTGAGGTCAGGCTTAAAAACCAGATTAAAAGACTAAAAGATGCTGGATATCCCAACAGAATCATCACCCGTTTGCGAAACCCTCCTGCAGAAAGTAAAGTTAAAAAAGACAGGACCAACAAAAAAGAATGACCAAAACCTTTGCATGTTATACCACATCCCGTGTCTCACAATTAAAAAAATAGCCAGCAGATATGATATTAACGTGTTGTTCTCCACCCCTTGCAAGCTTTCAAAAGTGTGTGTACGAAACAGCAACAGGAATAGTCAATCTTGCACCATTCGTCACGAGAATAGGTTTACTTAATGCCAATTGAAAGTTTGTAGAAGTATTTTTATCAGGAAGACCAATGATCAGTGGATCACTGCACGTTCACTTATCCTTTCCGAGTGGGAGTATTCTTTTCTCAGTTAAGATTATTTTGAAGTGGTCACACGTGTCATCGCGCATTAGCACTGTTCTTGTACTCCGTATAAAGGCGCTCGTAGCACATTCATTAAATTCAGTTGACAGTGGGGGCTCTTTCCTGTCCTTTCTGTCTCGTCCTGAAGTTGTCGCGCTGTGACTAGCACACAACCACGATGAACCAACTCGCCCAAATTAAACTCCTGTTACGTAACACGTAGACCGAGTTTCGTATAGAAAGAAGAAGCGGTGCTTTAAAATAAAATTTTTCACATACAATACCTAGACGGCATTTCAGGAATTTTAGAAGGCAGCCACGTGGCCAAATATTTTTCCTCTCCTAAATATTCCAGAATTCGCTATTTTCAATGCAGCGCGAGTTTTTCGAATACATTTGAGATGGTTGCCAAAACCGCTGGGACATTTGGCATAAAATGACCCAGCTGTATCATTAGCCATAATTATGCATTACCTCTTTTGTTTTTTGTGTGGCCTGACTCAGTTTTGTGTTCGTTCTTAGCTTATTCTGTTTCTGATCATTGTAATGGTTTTTAAGTATTCGCTAAAGTTATATGTGCGAAAACCAATATATCTTTCCAAGTACATCATTTCTCATAACCAATTGTTATACATAAAGGAATACAAAGCTTAAACCACTGTGATTGTGTACATTTGAAAACACTATCGGTATATATTTCGTGTGCATCACTTCTTGGGAACAATTGTTTACATGAGGGTGCATATAGTGAAATCATGGTGATTGTATATATTTGAAAGAATTATAAGTATATATTTGCCTGTAGTTCATTCCTGTTAACCGATTGTGTACATGAAGGACCATTAAACTAGAAACCACTGGGATTGTAGATACTTGAAAGAATTATAGGGATATATTAGCGTGTAATTCATTTGTAGTCTCTGTGTACTTGAAGCAGTATACTGAACTGAAATCAGTGTATTTGTATGTTGCAAAGAATTCTCAATAAAGTGAAACTGAAAGAATATAATAAACATTTGAAGTGTTGCATGTGTAGTGTACGTATACGTGAACATGTTACACATCTGGTGACAAAGTTGTGTTGCAGAAGAAAAGTTTATAAGTTTTATTTGCCTAATTAATAATTGCAATATGCAAGGGCAGCAAGGCTTAGTTTTCTGTAACGTGCATTATGCATATACTGTGAAGTATATATAGATCCAGCAGAAGTTCATACACGATTGTAAGTGTTATATTTTTGCCCACACGCAATGAATGAAGCTCGATAGGTGGCGCACCATTGATATTCAGGACCACTTTCTTCAAGTAGTGTGTAACCAGTGCATGCTGATATCTATCAGTGCAGTCTAAAAGAATACTGGCGCCCCTGCCAAGGGCACTCAACACCCTTGTGCACCCTTCTCGCACCCTCCTCCTCCTCATCATCATCATCATCAGCCTGATTACGTCCACTGCAGGACAAAGGCCTCTCCCATGTTCCGCCAGTTAACCCGGTCCTGTGCTTGCTGCTGCCAATTTATACCCGCAAACTTCTTAATCTCGTCTGCCCACCTAACCTTCTGTCTCCCCCTAACCCGCTTCCCTTCTTTGGGATACCAGTTAGTTACCCTTAATGACCAGCGGTTATCCTGTCTACGCGCTACATGCCCGGCCCATGTCCATTTCCTCTTCTTTATTTCAACTATGATACCCTTAACCCCCGTTTGTCCCCTGATCCACTCTGCTCTCTTCTTGTCTCTTAAAATTACACCTACCATTTTCCTTTCCATTGCTCGCTGCGTCATCCTCAATTTCAGCTGAACCCTCTTAGTAAGTATCCAGATTTCTGCTCCGTAGCTAAGTACCGGCAAGATACAGCTGTTATATACCTTCCTCTTGAGGGATAGTGGCAATCTACCTGTCATAATTTGAGAGTGCTTGCCGAATGTACTCCACCCCATTCTTATTCTTCTAGTTACTTCAATCTCGTGGTTAGGCTCTACAGTTATTACCTGCCCTAAGTAGACATAGTTTTTTACAACTTCAAGTGCACTATTACCTATCTCGAAGCGCTGCTCCTTTCCGAGGTTGTTGTACATTACTTTCGTTTTCTGCAGATTAATTTTAAGACCCACCTTTCTGCTCTCCTTGTCTAACTCCGTAATCATGTGTTGCAATTCGTCCCCCGAGTTACTCAGCAATGCAATGTCATCGGCGAAGCGCAGGTTACTAAGGTATTCTCCATTAACTCTTATCCCTAACTGTCCCATTCTAGGCTTCTGAAAACCTCCTGTAAGCATGCGGTAAATAGCATTGGGGAGATATTGTCCCCCTGCCTTACACCCTTCTTGATTGGTATTCTGTTGCTTTCTTGATGAAGCACTATGGTAGCAGTTGATCCCCTGTAGATTTCTTCCAGAATGTTTATATATACTTCATCTACGCCCTGATTCCGCAGTGTCTGCATGACGGCTGATATTTCTACTGAATCAAACGCCTTCTCGTAATCTATGAAGGCTATGTATGTGGTTGGTTATACTCTGAGCATTTCTCTATTACCTGATTGATAGTATGAAGAGGGTGCTAAAAAAGGTAAGGACATTGAAGGCACCTTTCCTTAAGGGTGTTTTTGTAACACCCTACAGTTTTTTTACGTGTACAGCCTATTCAATGGTGCATGGAAAAGCACCCTTTGGAAGATGCTGAATTAGCACTCTTATGGTGTCCTCCATGGGACAAGCTCATTTACACCCTTCTGGGTGCAAAAGTTTTTACTGTGCGGTTTTCAAAGAGACCATGACCTTGTTTTTCGGTCGTCCAGCCATGCGCAAGCTTCGCCCTGAACTTGGCCTGCGGGGACGATTTCAGCGAAATGGTGAGAGTTTCGCTAGCTACATTGAGGATGTGATCAGCCTCTGTAGGTGAGTTGATGCGAGGATGACGCAGGCTGACAAGAAAGCATATATTTAAAAGCATTGATGACGACGCTTTTCACATGCTTGTGACCAAAGACCCGCAGAACGTCACTGCCGTGATTCATCTGTGTCAAAGATTTGATGAGCTGCGCTAGCAGCAAATTTCTACACGTCGCGCTAATACGCAAACAGCGGATAATTCGGCTTTGGAGTGCAAAAGCAGTGGCCCCGACTACAGCGTGTTGATGCCTCAAATTCAACATTACATCCGGGAGGAAGTTGATAGACAGCTCTCTCTTGTAGCCACCATCACGGAGACCCCCACAGCACTGGACCACTCACTCCGCCGTGCTATTCAGACGCAAGTGGCCGAGGCTCTCTCTTCGCTCGCGTCCCCAATATCAGTTACTGCACCGCTGGCTTAGGCACAAGTCCTTCTCCGTCTTTCTACCCCACCACCGCTCCCTTCATAGAGTCCAGCCACCAACTACTACGGGTCACCAGTTTCGGTTTATTCGGTAAATAGTCCCTTCCCACCACCTCGAGCATCTGTAAATTCTTGGCGTATAACCGGCCCGTCTACTACGACTGCAATAATCCAGGACATGGCGCGCGCTACTGTCGTAGCCATGAATTCTATTTTAATGATGCACAGCATTCCGGCAACATCCCTCGGCCTTCAGAATCGCAAGTGACACCTGATGCACTTGACCCCCGCTCACATCCACCAGTCTTCAGCCCACGTCGATCTCCTTCACCCCGTTTTCGGTCTCCTTTCCATATGCTTCGCCGTTCTAACCAAGCCCAGGAGGAAAGCTAACAGTCGCCGTTCTTGAGGTAAGAGCTGCGCCACCGACGAAATTTCCAAGCCCTCATCTTTCGCCCCCTAACGAGATTGCCGTGTTTGTGAACAGTTTTACCACAACTGCCCTTGTCGACACAGGTGCCGCTTGTGTAATCAGTGAAGTGGTATGCCGCAACCTAAACATAGTGACGACTCCACTGGTCGACATTTCTTTACGCACTGCGAGTTTGCCGCACGTCCAACCTTCTACCATATGCACTGCTCGTGTTGTGATTCAAGGAGTGCTTTAAATCGCTGAATTTGTCGTCCTTCCGCATGCGTCTCATGAAATCATCCTATGATGGAACTTTCTTTCCGCTAATCTAGTGGTTGTCGACTGCGCTCGTGCTCAACTCGTTTTGTTTCCATTCAGCAGATCTCGTTTGCCCATCCAAAAAAGTGATAATCGCCGCTGACATCGTCATCTTTGCTTTTTCGGTCACCGTGGTCTCAATTTTGTGCACCTCCGTCCCTGATTCAACTGCCCTCTTTATGCCGTCGCAAGAATGCACTCGTCGCCGAAACCTTGTCAGCCCGTTTGCCGTCATAACACTTGCCGATGGCTCCAGTGCCGTGTACGTGTGCAATCCATTCCCTTGTCCCGCTACCTTAATTGTTGCATGGCGAATGTATTGGGATTCTTGACACTTATGACGACATCTTTCCTTTCGATCACCCTTCTGATACGTCGCCGATGTCCGTGGATGCTGTCACAGCTGCCACTGAGCCCTCACTACCTGACAAAGAGATTCTGTTGTGCAGCGTGGACAGCGGGCTTACGCTACACAAGCGCAATCAGCTCGTTCAACTACTTGACCGTTTCCGCGCCTCCTTCGACCACGGACCACCTCCCTTGGCACGCACGGCACTTGCTGCTCGCCATATCCACACTGGTCATCATGATCCGCTTCGTCAACGCCCCTACTGCATCTCGCAGGCTGAGCGGGACGTGATCACTCAACACGTCAACGAGATGCTGCAACGTGGTGTTGTTCAACACTCACACAGTCCTTGGGCTTCGCCAGTGGTCCTCATGGGAATAAAGGATGGCTCCATCAAGTTTTCTGTGGATTATCGTCGGCTAAACAAGATAAGAGATGTTTATCCCCTGCCACGCATTGAGGACGCCTTGGATTGCCTTCAAGGTGCGGAGTTTTTCTCTTCACTGGATCTGCGCTCTGGATATTGTAAAGAGCCAATGGCTGAACCAGACCGTCCAAAAACGGCGTTTGTGACTCCTGATGCCCTATATGAAGTTAATGTAATGCTTTTTGGTCTTTGCAATGCGCCTGCGACTTTTGAAAGGATGATGGCCCGTGTCTTCAGGAGATTTAAGTCCCACATTCGTCTTTGCTATTTAGACGACATTGTTGTATTGTCTGCAATTTTCAAAACTCTTCTTTTCCGTCTGGAACAAGTTCTCCAGTGCCTTACGGCAGCCGGGTTGCAGCCAAACTTCAGGAAATGTCATTTTAGCGTCCATAAACTCGTGATTCTTGACTACGTAGTCTCAAAAGAAGGAATATTGCCAGACCCTGCCAAACTGCGTGCCGGTGCCGAGTACCCCAGCCTACTACCCTAAAGAAGCTCCGTATATAATTTCGTAGGCTTGTGCTCGTATTTTCGGTGTTTCATTCGCAATTTAGCCTCTATAATTGCCCCCCCTTACTCAGCTTCTTTCCGGTAGCACAGACCCCTCTTGCTGAAATTCCCACTGGGATGACGCATTCACGGCGCTGCGCTGGCTAGTCACGTCTCCGCCAGTTCTCCGCCACTTCAATCCCAATGCACCTACTGAAATTCACAAGGATGCTAGTGGTGTCGGTCTTTGTGCCATTCTCGCTCAACGCTAGGATGGCTGTGAGGAGTACGTTGTCGCCTATGCCAGCCATACCCTAATTAAGGTAGAGTCCAACTATTCTGTCACAGAAAAGGAGTGCTTGGCTATCATTTCGGCTATAGCAAAATTTCGCACTTACCTTTACGGACACCAGTGTGATGTTGTCACAGATCACCATGCCTTATGCTGGCTAGCGTCCATAAAATACCCTACTTGCCACCTCGCTCGTTGCGCTTGATGCCTTCAGGAATACGACATTCGTGTTATTTATCGCTCAGGACGCAGACATTTGGAGGCCGATGCCCTATCCCGTTTTCCGCTGCCTCCTGACCTTGCCTACTTACCAACTGTCATCTGCGATTCGTCATCGTTGAGCATCACCGACATGCCATCCGAGCTGCGCAAGGATCCCTGGATCAATTTTTTGCTCGACGTCATCTCTCACAGTTCGTCAGAATTGACTTCTCGCTCCTTCTCTCGTCAAGCAAGACACTTTGCTGTCCGTGAAGGCTTGTTGTATGGCCGCAATTACGTGACGGATGGCCGTAGGTGGCGCCTTGTCATACCTTGTCATTTGCGCTCGCGCATCTGCGCTGCCTTTCACGATGACCCCCAGTATGGCCACGCAGGAGTATTCAAGACTTACTGTCGCCTTCATCTAAGATACTACTGGCGCGGCACGTATCGGCACGTTCGCCAGTACGTTCGGTCATGCACCACGTGTCAACGCCGCAAGACGCTTCTCACAGCACTGCTGGCCCTTTGCGACCCTTAACCTGCCCGGCGAGACCATTCGACCACATCAAAATTGATATTTATGGTCTTCCACCCAACACTCTTCCAGGCAACTTATGGATTACCGTTGTCGTCGATCATTTGAAACCCTACGCTTAAACGTCTACGCTGCCTGCTACCGAAAGACGTTGCGTCCTTTCTTCTTCACCATCTGATTTAGCGCCGTGGTGCACCTCATGAATTACTGAGTGACCGTGGACGCGTGTTTCTCTCGAACGTCGTCGACGAGCTGCTCAAGGAATGTCACACTGTTCATCGGAAAAACTCGGCATACCATGCTCAAACAATGGCATGATAGAACGCTTTAATCGTACCCTTGGAAATATGCTTTCCATGTAGCGTGTGACGACCACACTAATTGGAACCAAAAGCTCTCTTTTGTCACGTACGCGTACAACTCTGCGTCACAAACTACCACCAGCTTTTCTCCTTTCTTCCTCCTGTACGGACGTGAACCATCATGCTCCATGGAAACCATTCTCTCTTACAGACCTGATGTTTCCGAAGCGACGCCTGTTCTCGAAGCAGCTGCTTATGCCGAAGTGTGTCGTCAACTCGCTCGCTCATTTGCTGTGCAAGACCAATGGCGCCAGAAAACTGGCCATGATGCCTCTGCGTCTAGTGTCCACTATAACTCAGGAATGTTGATTTGGCTCTGGGTCCTATCTACCCCTCCCGGTCTATCTCCGAAGCTTTCTTCGAAATACCATGGCCCCTACCGTGTGGTGCGGCAAACATCTCCTGTCAACTATGAAGTTGAGCCCATTGGTCCACCTTCGGACCAATGCTGCCGAGGGCCTGAAACAGTACACGTATCACGCCTCAAACAGTGCTATGACCCCCCTGTTGTGTCATTTCCCTAGGTCGCCAGGTTGGCTCCTATATGCGCGGAGAGTATTTGTAGCGGAGCATAGTGGCGCCGGCTCTGTGCCAGCGCGAAAAAATACGTTGACGTCTGTGGGTGGCTCGTGCTTTCTGGGTTTCTGCCTGTACCAGCTTGTTGCGGCTAACGCTTTAACGCTCCTTGAATAATAACAAGTGTTTTTACGTTAACTCGCTTGTTGCAATATATATATATATATATATATATATATATATATATATATATTACGCCTCGCCGCGGTGGTCTAGTGGCTAAGGTACTCGGCTGCTGACCCGCAGGTCGCGGGTTCGCATCCCGGCTGCGGCGGCTGCATTTCCGATGGAGGCGGAAATTTTGTAGGCCCGTGCGCTCAGATTTGGGTGCACGTTAAAGAACCCCAGGTGGTCGAAATTTCCGGAGCCCTCTACTATGGCATCTCTCATAATCATATGGTGGTTTTGGGACTTTAAACCCCACATATCAATCAATATTTATATATATATTTTTAGACATGACCGGAGCAACCAAGTTTTCTTCATACCCTAATAAAAATAGAAAGAACAGCATCCTAGCATTATAGATTGTTGGATAGCAGCTTATCTTTAGGATCGTGTTCAGTTTGTTTCTATTGAAGGCAACTACTCGAGCTGTCTTCCAGTGAGATTCAGTGTACCGCAAAGTAGCATCCTCGGGCCATTGTTGTGTTTGGTTTACATCAATGACATCCTCAGCACTGTGAAACCTGGCACCTGGAACACAAATCAGAATGTTCGGCGATGATTGCGTTTTATTGCGGGAAATAACTACAGTACACAACCAATCTGACATTGATATAAGCTTCAAAAATACGCAAACGTGTTGTGACAGATCAGGCATGGCTTTAAACAAAGACAATTATCAGTCTGTCTTCGTATAAGAAGAAATAAAATGCTGGTAAATTATACATACACACTGGCCGTTTCATCTTTAAAGAAGCTGAAAATATTTCCGATGGAGGCGGAAATGTTGTAGGCCCGTGTACTCAGATTTGGGTGCACGTTAAATAACCCCAGGTGGTCAAAATTTGTGGAGCCCTCCACTACGGCGTCTCTCATAATCAAATAGTGGTTTGGGGACGTTAAACCCCAGAAATCAATCAATCAATAGAGGTTGAAAATTATAAATACTTAGGCGTAACATTCTCAAGCAATCTTTCCAGGAATTTACATATCAGTAACATTTGTTCTTCTGCTTTCCGTAAACTTTGTTTCTTAGAACATGAACTTAAAAATTCCCCTGCCAGCATTAAATTCTTAAGCTATATTACATTCATTAGACTGGAGTTAGAGTATGCTTGCATTACATGAAACCCCTACACTAAACACAACATCAAAATAATTGAGAATCCAGAAGAAAGCAGTCCGCCTCATTTACTCCGAGTTCAAGCGCACTGATTCCCCCCAGAGCTAACAATAACAAATTACCTTTTTTTTAACACCCCGCAGGTCGCGGGTTCAATTCCCGGCTGCGGCGGCTGCATTTCCGATGGAGGCGGAAATGTTGTAGGCCCGTGTACTCAGATTTGGGTGCACGTTAAAGAACCCCAGGTGGTCCAAATTTCCGGAGCCCTCCACTACGGCGTCTCTCATAATCAAATTGTGGTTTTGGGACGTTAAACCCCACAAATCAATCATCTTTTTTAAACACGTAGGCAGATGCTCCACCTTGATTTTCTACAATCGCTAATTATTCGTTAATTATCTATAGACCCTGTGTTATATGTAACACCTCTGTCCACAAGGCGTACACGTCACGATCACATATACGCATTTCCCCTTATTTCGCCAAAACAGACGCTTACAAATATTCATTTTTTCCAAGCATTGTGTCGGAGTGTAATTCTAGGCATGTAGTGAACAATTTTTCCTAGATTATTATGCTACCCACATTCAGTGTTACTGTTGACAACTCTTTATCATTTCTAAGTACGTCATATGAGCGCCTTTCTGAATTGTGAAGGAAAGTTCGCGCATTCTTTGTTGTAACTGTATTATATTTTGGTATTGCATTTTACTTTCGTGCGTAATATGAGTACCCTTCCCGCATGAAATGAATACTGGTCTGCAATATGTAAAAATAAATAAATAAATGAATAACTAGATAAAAATAAAGCTGTGTCAGTACTCTGAAGCGCGAGTGCTGCTCGTAAAAGCGGGGGAGTGGCTTTCCCGCAAGACATTTGAACCCAAGATGGCGTACGTTGGCTCAGCTTTGCTACCTAAAGGTAGTATATAAAGTAATTCTAACCTATAGCTTCCTCCCCTTCTTCTCTAGGCATTCCTCCCCGCGGCGCTTGAACGCCAGAATCAACGTCGCCGTCGGTGTAAGCGTTGAAGCGCGCTCTTTTGCATCGACACACGATTCCCTTTAGCGGGAGGTGGTTTACTTTTTATCTTCCCTTCCCTAACTGGCTGAAATTACTGATGAATTAAGTAACACGCTCAATATGAAAGGCCAGACCAATCCACTTTTTTATTTCTCCAAGGTCTTCGATTTCATTCTCTGTCAGAATTTAATACCAAAATTAATAGCAATAGCTGCTGAACAGAAGGTCTTAGCTTGGATCGCATGCTACTTGATAAACAGGAGATAGCATGTTACCATAAATGGGTGTGTATCAATAGGGTTAGCAGTGTGCTCCAGCATAGGCGTATCAGCCAAGGGGGCAAGGGGGGTGCTAGCCCCCCCGCCAAGAGGAGGTAAGCGAAGTTTTTTTGCTACAGTAATCAGTCAGTTTTAATATTACGAGAAAATGGAAATATTGCAAAAAAAGTTACATAAAATAAAATATCTTCAACGATCCTGTTGTGAAGATTTCCCTTGTAGGCCCTTTGAAGTGCGGGTCACTGTACGACGCTTTCGCACCTTGTGCTAGCATTGAAGAGCAGGCTATCCCTGAACAGGGACCTATATTATTACATCACTGCCACATGCTTTTATTAATCTGTGGCTGGTCGATGCAGTTACAGATGAGAATGAGCAAATTTTTAAGGACCAGTGAAAGCACTTGGTGCTTGTCACACAGTCCCGTTAATTAGGGAGGCGATCGCTGGGCTAATTCCAAGGGCCGAAGTATTGGCCCCCCGAACCGCACCACGAAAGCGTTGACAATTTAGAAGTAGTCCTTTTCGGCGCGCCGGCGGACGGCGGCTGTGGCCCAAGGAACAAGTCAGAGCCGAGAGTTGATAAACAAAACAAATATTATATTCTCAAAAATGGCAGATCGAAAACAATACACAAGAATGCACACTCCACAATAGTTACATACAATACGTCACCAAACAAACAACGTACTACACAGTTCAATCAACCACAATTGGAACAACGGACACAGACAACAATACGCACTACAATGCAGTCGCATGCATTGAACAACCAAGACACTTAAAGACTAAAGAGATAGAAAACCTATTCAGTCCAAAGTTCTTGGAACCAAAGTCTAGATGATACTCTTCCGAGAATCACTCACTCAAAGTCCAGCGTTGTTGTCGTTCCGCAGCCCTCGAAGTTTCTCTTCCAGGAAACCTCCCGTCTTCAATAGGCCACTCTCCAAGCTTCAAACTTCTTCGCCCGAACACGTCGGCTTCACACACGCAGCTGTTGCCACGCGTCCTCGCTCGATAGCGGTAGACACACGCTCTTGCCTGTAGCTCGAGCCTTCACCCCTCAGGTGGAAATCCTCTTCATCTCCTGCTTCGTCCCTACGGACAAAACCTTCGCCGACTACACGGCGGGATCCCTACGCACTCTGGCGCTAAATTCCGTCTTCTCCTGATCTCTATCTCCGCTGCTCGGGTAAATACCTTCCGCGCGACATTCCAGAAAGTTCTCATCATTTCGTCGGCGCGATACGCAGCGAAGGCTGGGAAGAGGCGCGAGACTGTACGGGGGCCGTTCCCGACAGATGACTCAACTCGGTATGACCACGCCTATTTCCTTCTGGAACTTTCCAGTGCTTGCCCGGCCGCCGCTGTGGGGTGAGGAGGTTCGTCGGCGAAGCCACGCTTCCGCGGGGAGAGCGCGCGCCCGGGGAGCTTTGGATGTTTGTTTTCTTTTTTTTTCTTTTGACCTCGCGGCGTTTCTCCCGCCGTTATCGCAAGAATTTGGCGGCGCGCCCATTTTTAGCGCTCGTTCTGTGACAGTGCTTCACGAACCCAATTTTTCTACGTCGAAAAGGAATGGCATCACTGCTGCTCTGTCAAAGCTGCTGTGGGACAATGAGTGTGATTAATTCTTTTCAATATTTGGTTTTGCCGTACTGAAAAAGCAAAAATAAGGAGTTTGCGCTTTTGTCTTCGACCAATCCAGTCAGTGATCATCCTTTATTATGGTACCTTGTAATTGTGGCAGCAGCTTGCTAAGTGGCGACAAATAAAGCAGTGAATTCGAGCAGTAGGAAGCTCAGCTTTTATTCATTCCCTGAAACTTGATACCATGAAACAGAGAGATAGTAAAAATGCATGGTTGTTTGCTTTAAGAATACTTAATCAAGAAGCGGGTTAGTTGGTTTTTATTCAACTTGAATTGAGTTTTACAGCTCCACTTACAAGTCTCATAGCAAAGAAGCACACACGTGCAGCGCTACCTATTCCTTTCTCTCTCTCTCTATCAGCAAGGATGAGATAATTGTATTTATGCAAAGAGTTGTGAGGTGATGCATGAAATATCACTGCCATATCCACAAAGTTGAGGTGAGACGCGCACTGATGTGAGAGGCGCTTGCTCGCAGCCGATCGCGCAACCCACGAATCCTCCATACGAATCTCCCACCATCATATATAGACGTGACAGGGCCTCTGGATGAAAAAGCGCCTTCATCCAGCGCCCATGGGCATGACAACGTATACGTATATATCCTAGCGCTGTTCATTTGCAAGTTCCTGCGCATACCCCATAGTTTGTAGTAGAAAACTTTGTCTTACTCGCAACTTTTTCATGTAGTCATAACCTTATCGCACAAGTGCCTATTTCATTGATAGTGACATTACTTATGCCATATCTATTACGATAGTAGTTAAGCACGTGTTGGGGGCCCCCACCGAGCTCACCTACTTAAAAAGTGCGTTGTCGCGTGTACCCTGTAATCCCTGACGAAGGCAGGCTCGCCTGCCGAACGTTTGGAAGAAATAAACATTTATTTTCGCATGTTCGTCCCGTCGTGTCTCAACGCATATATATATATATATATATATATATTATTTTGGGGGGGACGAATTAGGTAAGCTTGCCTTCCACTCGCGAATGAGTTGTTACGCACTGTTCTCCAGCATTCTGCAGGGCTCAGTCCTCGGACCTTTACCTTTTAGTTTATGTAATGATATCCATCTTTGCGTCGACTTACCACTCTACGTTGAACTATTTGCAGACGATGGTGTAGTACACAGATACATAAATAATCAAGGAGACAAAGTTGTACTATATACTGCTTTACGCTGATTGGACGCTAGGTGTGCAAGATGAAAATTAAAGGTAAACTTTTTAAAAACTGATTTAAGTCCTTTTACCAACAAAAAGATGTCCCTTCCCTTTACATGTTCTTTACAAATTTCTTCTATGACGGGAACCGATGGTATTAAATATTTAGGCGTCACACTGAGAGGTAACTTCAGCTGGGTACTGCATTTTGAAAATATTTATAGGCGTGTACTGCAGAAATTGACATTTTGAAGATAAAATTGCGTAATACTCCATTCACGGTAAAACTGAAAGCAAAGCCCAATTCAAACTGAAGTTGTATGCCGACGTTATTTGAAGTCCTTGGCAGGAATATTTCGTTTAAAAATCAAAACTGTTCAAAATTTAGCTTTAAGCCTAATATGTTCCGCTTATTGTCGACATTCTTGCATAACACATTTACGCGATAAGACAAGCCTAAAAAACGTCAGGACTAGCACCCAGATTAAAATTGATCTGCCAACATAATCACAGAGACTACTAATAAATACGGGCCACGATGGTCTAGTGGCTAAGGTACTCGGCTGCTGACCCGCTGGTCACGGGGTCAAATCACGGCTTCGGCGGCTGCATTTTTGATGGAGGCGAAAATGCTGTAGGCCCGTCTGCTCAGATCTTGGTACACGCTAAAGAACCGCAGGTGGTTGAAATTTCCAGAGTCCTCCATTACGGCGGTTCTCATAATCATATGGTGGTTTTGTGACGTTAAACTCCACATATCAAATTATTACGGGCACGTTGTCTTCAACAACCTTAAAGCTCAGCATGTCGGCTAGTTGGTCGAACAAATCATTAGAAAACAGCGCGAAAGGCCAGGACAGTAAAGTGGTGGTTAGATGACTCTGGATAATATTAATATTATTTTACTAACACTTTTAAAGAGCAGCATAGTGATACAGAATTGACATGCCAATGCCTCATCTGGCTTGAAGGGCAATGCTGACAGACAGCAGACCACAAGAATCAATTTATCTGAGACCACATAGATGCAGACAACTTTTTGTGTATGTATACAAACTAAAGACTTCCCTGTAAAGAACTGCATGAATAAATAAAGGTGATGGTAAGACATGTAACGTCCCCTAATCATTTATTCACTCGTGCAATAGCATCAACGCAATAATAGTGCACCTTCAGTTTTTTAGTGACGTAAAGAAAAGACAAAGGAGGAAAAAAGGAAACCATGAAAACGAAGAATAACATAGGGAAGCATTAGAACACTTTGCTAGCGCGTGCAGGAAAAAAAAAGAAAAACAAAGAACATCAATTACATAACCTTTAGTAAACAAGGAGCTATGCATAGATAGATGCAATTTAGCTACCTTTAGGTTGTGATACCGCAGAGGCATTTGCCCCAGGAAAAGAAACACATATTGCAAAATAGTGAAATAATAATGCGATGAAGAAGCTCCTTCAGTATGAATGGTGTTTTACATGATAAGATGAGCCTGCAAAGCCTAAACATGACAAGCCTAAAGGTACACATACAACCACGTGCAACATTGCGCATGGTTGTATGCAAAATCTTGTAGTTATAGAGATACGTTCAATAGTCGCATATGTTTTATATGTGCAGTTGCTTATAGTAGCAGAACGATGCCAACATCAACAGGAGTGTTAGCAATGTCAAAAGCGGTAAGCTGATTTGTAGCGCCTGTGCTCGCAATGATGATTATCCCTGGGGTGCTATGCGGTGGCCGTGGCATGAAGACAGTGCTGAGCGTGTGATAGCGGCGTTGATGAAAATAGTTGCATGAATGCACGTGGCGTTCGAAACGCATGTGGGACATTTGCGGTGGTTATCAAAGAAACACCGCGTGCGAGCACGTCAGCGCTGCCACTAGCTCAACATTTTAGCAGTGCAGCGACGTCAGCGGTATCGTCGTGCTGTATTGTTGCCAACAGAACACGCGCCTCCCACAGGCGTGTGCATGAGCTCATCTCCTTTTTCACACAAGTTCTGCCATTCCACATGCAGCATGGGAATTTCCACACTCGAATGCAGCAATAGTGCACACGCAGCACTCTCAGGCTGCTCGTTTCGTTTCTATCAAGTATTGCAGATAAATATAAAGTCAGGAGGTCACCAAGGGCACTCGCAACTTGTCGGCAACGCGGCTGTAATTCAACAAGCCATGAGTGCGGTCAAATTGAATGCGAAACATCGTTGCCGCCTGGTGATACCACTTTTACTTCTGCCTGCGTGTGTGAATAGTCTGCGCGATAAAGCTGATATATTAATCGTGCCGCTCGACGTGATTACCACTGCAGGGCATGAGCAGACGTGGTGGGAGTACCCCATCTTAGCCACGGGCGTCTGTCAATCAAACGGATTGACGCGTGAACTCGGATACAAACTCGCTGATTCTGAGAAATCCCGAGTTCAACTCGGGGCTGTGATGGTGGTGGTGTGACTGTAGATAGATATGATAGATATGTGGGGTTTAACGTCCCAAAACCACCATATGATTATGAGAGACGCTGTAGTGGAGGGCTCCGGAAATTTTGACCACCTGGGGTTCTTTAACGTGTGCCCAAATCTGAGCAATCGGGCCTACAACATTTCCGCTTCCATCGGAAATGCAGCCGCCGCAGCCGGGATTAGAACCCGCGACCTGCGGGTCATCAGCCGAGTACCTTAGCCACTAGACCACCGCGGCGGGGCGTGGTGTGACTGTCAAGCGTTTGATGCGGTGAACGCTATGCGGCAGCTTCTTTGCATATAAAACAATTTGCTGAGCTTACACTATTTGTGCAAGGCTGGAGACATAGAAGAGTTTGTGATAACCTAGCTTCTCGCAGCTTTTTAAGTTCGTTGTCTACTTATGTGCGTGGTCGGCTTCGAAGTGGAGACCACATAAGCTATGTCTTAATTTTGATTGTACCAATTGGCTGAGGATTAACTATCATTACACTAATCTGGCTTGTCTTCTGGCATAAGTCTTTTTTCAAAAGTAAATAATCTCGGGCGTAATTACCGAGACCAATATCCGTAACTGATTGATTTGATATGTGATGTTTAACGTCCCAAAACCACTATATGATAATGAGAGACCCCATAGTGGAGGACTCAGGAAATATCGACCACCTAGGGTTTGTTAACGTGCACCCAAATCTGAGCACATGGGCCTACAACATTTCCGCCTCCACCAGAAAAGCAGCCGCCGCAGCCGGGATTCTATCCCGTGACCGGCGGGTCAGTAGCCGAGAACCACAGCCACTAGACCACCGCGGCGGGGCGGTCACTATCAGTATCAAACTATTAAACGTAATACTGAATATCAGGATACTAATTATCGTGCGAGCGCTGAAGGAACGTAATCTAGCAGCGCTTGCCTGCCGGTCATGACTCGTTATCTTGCTTGACCTTAGATGACGCCAAAAGCGAACGTGCTTTCCTACTTGTCGGTTGATGTTGCTGTAGGCAGCTGCCGCAGAGCGCAGGCCACGCGTTGGCGTGTTTCCTTTTATAAAAGACGACAGTGTATATGCTGGGCGGGACAATTAACACGTGGCCTCTTGTTTAGCAGCGGTTGCGATGTTGTAAAACGCTCGGACGGAACTGATTTTAGAGGCTACATTGCTAATTATTCTAAAACAGACAGTGCAGGCATTAAAAGCTTCAAAAATAAAATAAACACTCCATGCCTCTAAAAAAAGACTGTCTCGAAATGTTTCTTACGCTTTTATTTTATGGGTGCACTTCTGCACTCATTGGAACGACAAACAAATGAAACAAGATGCATCTGGTTTGAAAACACCACCGTTCCGCCGTGGTGGTCTAGTGACTAAGGTACTCGGCTGCAGACCCTCAGGTCGGGGGATTGAATCCCGGCTGCGGCGGCTGCATTTTCGATTAAGGCGGAAATGCTGTAGGCCAGTGTGCTCAGATTTGGGTGCACGTTTAGGAACAAGGTGATCGAAATTTCCGGAGCCCTCCACTACGGCGTCTCTCATAATCATATGGTGAGTTTGGGACGTCAAACCCCACATATCAATCAAATGAAAACACCACCCAACTTAGTCGACCATCCTTAACGTGATGACTGGTTCCATCGTAGTCAATGAAACACAGCGTGCTTAGGGGTGGATTTGACTTTTTGGTACCGTTGGCTCGTTCATAAGGAGGTGTCGCGGGAGCTCGGGAAGATCCTGAGTTTCGCGAACTCGGGTGAAACACGGCCGATCCTGCATAGTGCCCCTGGACGCTACTACAGAAACCATGTTTAGCAAATGGCACATGACTGCAATAGACGTTGAGCCTATACGTCAGGGCTGTATGATAGGAGCACAGCTGATAGCTCTTTACCTCGAACTCTTCGACGCGTTGCCTCGGCTCTCTTGAACTGAGGAAAGCGTCACAAATCGTTGAAAATAATATGCTTGCTGCAGTCAGAGATGGGTGTAGCATGCGTAGGTTTCACTAGTGAAACCTGTAGTCTGTATTCAGTCTCCCTGAACGGCAGGTCGAATGCACTCACCATCCTGTTTTCGCCATGTTTCGCTCGTGACTACGTTATCGCGCGCACCCAAGAAATTCGTTTTCGAATACTTATCTAAACAAAGAACCATTGCGTGCGACAGCTTACCCATCTTTCGAACTTGAATCGGCAGCTTCTGCTCAAAAAGAATCACATGTGTATAAACAGAGCAAATGCGCGTTTACGGCGTCTGTAAAAGTTCCACAGTAAATCTGAAATGCTGTTGCATTGTTTATGTTCCAATTCAATTATTTGAGACAGCGTTATTTGATCTTTTCTTGCAATTTAGAGTGTGCCTTTTTGCTCGGTTCGCTTGGCACAAAAAATGTGGATTTGTAACGCAACATTTGTGGGTAAATTGTTGTCAGGGGTTTCTCATCCCAGAAACTCGTTTTGATTATAAGAGAAGATGGCAATTAAACTTTTAAGCGGTAACTACGCACGAAAATTATTTTTTTGTGTTTCATCCATTTAATGCATCTTCCTTCTGAGAACACGCACAAACAATGCGCTCCTGCTCCAAGACGACCTCCTCCATGCAGCTTGAACCAAACAGAAACGCACACTGTAAATTGCGAGAACCGTTCACTTCGTGCTGTCTGAGAATTATTAAATCGGAACATAAACAACGCCACTGCATTACAGATTCATTTATTGTGTAACCTTTACAAACTCCATGAACGTTCGTTTGCTATGATTTTTACACATTAGATTCCTTGTTTCTAATTGAAACTGGTAAGGTGCGTAAGCTGTCGCAGGAAATGATTCATTGTCGAGATAAGTATACAACAATGAACGCCATAGACGCGTGAGATAACGTAACGTAGAACAAAACGTGGCGAAAACTGGATCCGAAGTGTGTGCATTTGACCCACCGGTCAGGCAGACTGGAAACAGAAATTTACTAGGGAAATCGACGCTCGATACACCTATCATCAACTGAAGCAAGCATGCCATTTTCAACGCTTACCGGCGCTGACCTCAGTCCAAGCGAGCTGTGGCCACGCGTCGGAGCGTTCGAGTTAATGGTGCTAACGCTATACATATGAAATGTTTGTAAAAATGTATAATCAGCCCTGCAACCACAATTGACGTTTCACCAGCATTACACCTGAATAGTGTCCTTTTCCAAAGCAGTAATAAGACCAGGCGTGGCTCTGAGTTTGAGCTTTTGATTGCCACGCAGAATGCTTCTGTTTGATTCTTTCGGGGGCCCATATATTAGTATTCTTTGCATTCGTCGGGTCAACGCAGCTGATGTCAACTGTTAAATGCGAATCCTTTCTTAGCGATCTTCAGCGACTTTGACCGTATCTATCTATCTATCTATCTATCTATCTATCTATCTATCTATCTATCTATCTATCTATCTATCTATCTATCTATCTATCTATCTATCTATCTATCTATCTATCTATCTATTACTTTTAGCTCTCCTGGCCGTTTCCGTAGTGGTATATATACCAAAATTGGTACGCCCCAACATGACTGTACGACGAGCCTAAGAGACTAGTGATAACCTGAAAATTTTGACACGTATGTCATAAATGTCATGATTTACATTTCATCGTCTTGCTGCTCTTGCAGTTTTTTTGTTAACATGACGTGTTAACATAACATGACGTAATGCAAAACTGATATAGTGTGAGATGACTGCCTGATAAACATGAGTGACAGACCCTAACGTCAAAATAATGACATGCATGTCATGTAGGTCATGACTACACGCCACGCTCTTGGTGCACTCGTGGGCGTTCCGCTACTTTCACATATACCAAATTTGGCATTACTTGATGTGAACGAACGACGAAAGTAGCTGACGGGTCCAAACCTGATATTCTTGACATGCGTGTCACGTTAAAATTGATTTCATGCTACGCTCATACTGCTTTCGCGGCTGTTTCACTAGCTTCATATATACCAAATTTGGTGTTACGTGATAAGAATGGATGACTGGTGCAAACATGAAAATCCTAACAAGCGTGTCGTGTAAGAACATGACGACGTACAACACTCATGAGTTATGATGTGCTCGCGGGCATTTTGCTGCTTCACATAAAAAAAATTGGTTTTGCGTGACCTAAATGAACGACGAAGGCAAATGACAGGTCCTTACATGATAGTCATCAGATGTGTGTCATGTAAAACATGACCACATCCTACACTCATAGCGTGCCCTTGGCCTTTTCTGTCGCTCCACCCATACCAAATTTGGCATTACGTAACGTGAATGGACAATGAAGGTAAACGACTCGTCCAAACATGATATTTATAAGATGCGGGTAATGTAGAACGAGACCTCATGCTACGCTCATAGCACGCTCGCGCCTGTTTCGCTACCTCCACATACACGAAATTTAGTATCACGTGACGGGAATAGAAGACGAAGGTAAATAGCACGTCCAACCTAGATAATCATTGAATCTCTGTCATCTAAAACATGAGTACAAGCTACATCCATAGCGTCCTCATTTACCACATTTATTTACTACATTCAACTTTACAGTTTTGTTTGGCAACAACGGAAACCTGGTTTAAGGAAACTTATATGATACTGAAAGTAACTAAAAGTGCTATAATAGTTTATTTCATGGGCGTACCAGTCGATATTTCTCTCCAGTATAATCAAGAAATATATTCCCCAAGGTAACTGTATTAAATATCTGGGTGGACTGTACAATCAAAAATTGAGCTGGCGTGATCACATTGAGCATAAAAAAAATTAAGGCTGCACGCGCTGTTGGGATGATACGTAGGCTTGACCGGCTCCGTTCCGGTCTTTGCAGAGATATGCTGATCATGATTTACCGCATGTAAGTTCGTCCGCATCTTGAATTCGGATGTGTACTATTCTCTGGTGGACCAGCATACAAAATAAACCCCTTGATTCTCATAGAGAGGGAAGCTCTTCGAAGTTGTTTAGGTGTGCCAAAATTCACAGCTAACAATGTTTTATATTCATAAGCTCCGATACCCACTCTTGCTTGCAGATTCCGTATTTTAACAGTTAAAACCTATTTAAAATTTTCTGAATCCACGTTAGGAAGGCTTCAGTTCGTATTCTTTGCCGAGCACGGTATCTTTTTCAATGAGCATTGGTCTCGTGCATATAAACCCCTAGTGCTATTTGTTCAAACACTTCTAGATGCTTTATTTGCTAATATATTTGAGATCATACCATCTGATGAACAAATCGGCCAAGTGCAAATAGAATTTGACGATATCTTCCCAGCGCATGATAAACACTTGCCCTCTAAATATTTGATTCATTGATATGTGGGTTTTAACGTCCCAAAACCAACATGTGATTATGACAGATGCCGTAGTGGAGGGCTCAGAAAATTTCGACCACCTGGGGTTCTTTAACATGCACACAAATCTGAGTACAGGGGCCTAAAACAATTCCACCTCCGTGAGAAATGTAGCCGCCGCAGCCGGAATTCGACCCCGTGACCTACGGGTCAGCATCTGGTACCTTAGCCACTAGACCACCGCGGCGGGGCCCCTCTATATATTTGATTGGCTTCTTAGAAGAAAACCTGTCTCAATTAGGTACTAATATAGTAATTACAAAGGATTCATTTATGAGTGGCGCAGAAGCAGGTGTAGGTATTTTTTCTCTCTCATTATTCTCGTCTTTTTCATTAAGCCTCCCAGAATATACACCAATATTTGAAGCGGAATAACGGCCGTTATACTAGCTCTTCATAATTTCCTGCGACTCATTCGACAGCTGTGATAGTGACTGACTTGTATTCCGTGTGTGCATTTTTATCATCGTCTTCGGCATCAGCAGTACAAGAAACTTTTGAATCCATAATCCCAGTAAACATATGTCTAGTGCGAATAATATGGGCACCAGTCTATTGTAGTATACTTATAAATGAGATGACTGACTCACTCGCGTGAGCATCTCTTGATCTACTGATTGTACCTATCATGCCTCTTACAGCTTGTGTAACAGCAGTGAGGTGCAGAAAACTTTTTCTTCTTGACGACTCATCAAAATTACAATACCGAATCCAGATTTTTCGCATCTGCACTTCGCGTGGAATAATAAATGGTGTCCCACGCGTAAATTGGAAGTCTTCATAAAAAATTGCGTTGCTGTGTACCACCTCCTAATTTCTACCTAAACAGGTATGGTCTTGTTCTATCCCTTCTGTGCTTAAGCTGTAATGAACCCGAAAATGACAATCATTTTCTTCTCAGATGCCACCATTTTAAAAATAGAAAAATTGTATCAAAGCTTTATTCTAAAAACTAGGCATATCACTTACTACTACAAATATTTTGTCCCTTGGGGCTGCTTCATTCGGACTCAGTGACAGGAACATCTGCGGGGCTATCTGCAAATTCCTATGTAACCCAAGAAGATTACCTTGCTGAGCCAATGATCAGCTCTCAATTTTTACTAGCCAATTGAACATTTAATATTTAACTATTACACTCTAATGATTTAACCTTCAGAAGAATTTCGTACAACGACTACACCTCAGCTATTCAAAATATTCTATTATTTCTTTTCTTTCACTTTTTTTTTTGACATTGGCTAAAAATAATCCCGCCAAGTCGAAACAAAGTAATCGTACTTCCTTAGCCTGGATAATCTTGAGATATTGAGTTATATTGTCACGTTACTCTCGACAAACTTGATAAAAATGGGCTTGTTTAGTCGACTACTCAAGCAGCGGCTCAGAGAGATCGTCTTTGTCTTCCTTCACACTTCGATCTCACCCAAGCAAACCATGTGGCAATAGTCCCTCCCTTTGAAAGCATCGACTCGATGCTCGTAAATAAAAAAAATGAAGGTATACACACGCAGATATAGATAACCAAAAGAGGGAGAGTGCCACTACTCGCAGCGCAAATGAGGAAGTTTCGCCAACGCTTGCGCCAAGCGCAAAAAGAAAAGGCATAAAAACACAGGAGAACACAAACAGCAGCAGCAACGCAATGTCACGGCATGTCGTAGCACGTGAAACCACAAGGGCTACTGTGTGAAGTAGGGCTTCAGCCGAACGACATGCACGGTTTCGGGCCGAAGCTGTCGACGAGAAGACGCTGCGCCGTCCGGAAATACCTCGTAGGTAAGATCTGTGATTCGTCTAAGAACCTTGTACGGTCCAAAATAACGACTTAGGAGCTTTTCGGATAAGCCTGGTCGCCGGACAGGGATCCACACCCACACTCGGTCCCCAGGGTGGTAGGTGACATTTCGATGGCGGAGGTTGTAACGTCGTGCGTCTGCATCTTGTTGGTGACTGGTGTTTATGCGAGCTAGCTGACGAGCTTCTTCGGCGTATTGAGTGTATTGCTCAGCATCTTCAGCAAGTTCATTGCTTTGGTCGCACGGAAGCATAGCATCGAGCATGGTTCGCACGTTGCGTCCGTAAACAAGTCGGAAAGACGGAAATCGCGTTGTTTCTTGCGTTGCCGTATTATAAGCAAACGTGATGTATGGAACAATCTCGTCCCAGGTTTTATGTTGTACGTCCACGTACATTGACAGCATGTCCGCTATGGTCTTGTTAAGCCTCTCTGTCAGTCCATTGGATTGCGGATGATAAGCCGTTGTTTTTCGATGACTTGTGCAGCTCAGCTTAAAAATGTCCTCCATCATTCGTGCTGTAAACGACGTCCCTCTGTCCGTAATCACGCATGACGGGGCACCATGCCGTAGGACGATTTGGTGCACGAAGAACTGCGCGACTTCAGAGGCCGTGCCACGGGGTAACGCTTTTGTTTCAGCATAACGCGTAAGATAATCTGTCGCAACTATAATCCATTTGTTCCCAGAGGACGACAAAGGGAAGGGCCCGAGAAGGTCCATTCCCACGAGGTCAAATGGTGTCCGTGGTGGTGCGATCGGCTGGAGCAGGCCCGCGGGTCTCACAGGCGGAGTCTTGCGGCGCTGGCACTCACGGCAGCCTTTCACATATCGGTGTACACTAGTTGATAGTCGCGGCCAGTAATACTGTTGGCGTACTCGGGCGAGAGTTCGCGAATAGCCCAAATGTCCTGACGTGGGCTCGTCATGGCACGCAAGGAGGATTTCATCACGCATGTCGGTAGGAACAACGAGTAGGAAGGCTTTGTCGCTACCACGGGCGTTTTTCTTGTAAAGAATGCCTCTTCTTAGACAAAAAGAGGGCAGTTCGCGAGCAATGTGTTGAGGGACCTGAGAGTTGCGGCCTTCCAGGGAATCAATTACTATGCGTAATTCATCGTCTGCCCGCTGCTTTGACATAAATTCGGAGTCACTAACTGCTCCGAGAAAGGCATCTTCATCTTCTGAGCCCCTGACAGCGTTCCCCACAGGTGATCGAGAAAGCGCGTCGGCGTCTTCGTGTTTGCGTCCTGACCTGTACACAATCGTAATATCAAACTCCTGCAAACGCAAACTCCACCGTGCGAGACGGCCGGATGGATCTCTGAGATTTGCCAGCCAGCAGAGCGAGTGGTGGTCAGTCACCACTTTGAAGGGACGACCGTAGAGGTAAGGCCGAAATTTGGTCGTCGCCCACACGACTGCGAGGCATTCTTTTTCTGACGTAGAATAGTTGGTCTCAGCTCGAGAAAGAGTACGACTGGCGTAAGCTATCACATGCTCAACGCCGCCGTGTCGTTGTACAAGGACAGCGCCAAGTCCGACGTTGCTGGCATCTGTATGAATTTCTGTAGCAGCGTCCTCATCAAAATGGGCAAGAACAGGGGCTGTTTGCATTCTCTGTCGTAACTCTGTGAACGCCGTATCTTGTTCTGCGCCCCAAGTAAAGGATACGTCATCTCGGGTGAGTCGCGTAAGAGGTTCAGCTATCTTAGAGAAGTTGGCGATAAATCGGCGATAATACGCGCACAAGCCGAGGAAACGGCGTACTGCTCTTTTATCTGATGGAACAGGGAAGGCGGCGACAGCAACAGTTTTGTCTGGATCAGGTCGCACTCCATCCGCACTAATGACATGTCCCAGAAATTTCAGCTCTTCATAGCCGAAATGGCATTTTTGGGGTTTCAGCGTGAGTTCAGCTGTGCGAATGGCTTCCAGAACCTTTCTCAGACGCTTCAGATGTTCTTCAAAGCTCTCGGAAAAGATGACCACATCATCGAGGTAGACAAGGCAGCTTTGCCACTTCAAGCCAGCGAGAACTGTGTCCATCATCCTCTGAAAAGTGGCTGGTGCAGAACAGAGGCCGAAGGGAAGAACTCGGAATTCGTAAAGTCCGTCTGGAGTCACAAACGTGGTTTTTTCTCGGTCTCGTTCATCCACTTCAATTTGCCAATAGCCACTCTTTAGATCGATGGACGAAAAATACTTCGCACGTCGTAATCTGTCGAGGGAGTCGTCGACCCGTGGAAGCGGGTAGACGTCCTTTTTTGTGACGCTATTAAGCTTCCTGTAGTCAATACAGAATCGCAGCGTTCCGTCTTTTTTCTTCACTAGAACGACTGGCGAGGACCAAGCGCTGCTGGATGGTTGAATAATCCCGTCATCAAGCATCTCTTTTACTTGCGTCTGAATAGCCTCGCGTTCTTTGGCAGAAACGCGATAAGGCTGCTGCCGGATGGGGCGGACGTCATCGTCGGTAATAATTCGATGCTTCGTGAGGTGTGTTTGACGGACTTTAGAAGAAGAGGCGAAGCAAGATCTAAACTCCCTTAAAAGGTCGTGAAGTGCAGCCTTTCTCTCGTCTGACAGCGTCGAATTAATGTCAATGTGGTCTAGAAATTCCTCATCCTCATGCATTTCCTCGGACGCGAAGCACTCCGTGACGTCGGCAACAGGTTCTCCATAAGCTAGGGTGGTTCCGCGGAAAAGATGCCGGTGCTCGTAATTGAAGTTCGTAGCTAGTATCGTTGACTGTCCGTCACGGACGCGCACAACACTTCGGGCGGCGCATACACCTTGGAGCAGCAGAAGTGATAAGTTGCTTTCAGCCACCACGTCGCCGTCTTGGAAGTCTTCACAAGTGACTTGAATGGGAACAGTTGCTCGAGGTGGCAGCGTCACACTGTCGTCAGCAACACGCAGCGCAAGTCTACGGCAGTTATCAGCGTCTCGATCTGTTGCGCCTTGAGTCGAGAAGGTAACGATGCGCTCACGGAGATTTATGATGGCACCGTATTCCCGAAGGAAGTCCATGCCGATAATCAGCTGACGCGAACAGTCGCGAAGAACGAGGCAGCTGAGCACAAACGTTGACGCACGAATTTTCACTCTTGCGGTACAGCGACCCAGCGGTGTTACAACGTGCCCTCCAGCTGTTCGAATTCGCGTTCCATTCCACGGCGTGATCACTTTCCTGAGATTTTTCGCTAGCCTCCCGCTGATGATCGAATAGTCTGCACCAGTGTCTACCAATGCACTGACCTGAAGACCGTCAACCAGCACAGGTATGTCGAGTGACACGCGGTCACTAGGTTCAGATGCGGATGTCGGCGTTTCTTCGGCACCGCGATTATTCTCTGACGAAATGCCTTCGGCGTTGCGTGCAAGCGTCGATGGGAGGTTTTCCGCACTTTGAGTCCCAGCGACCTTGCCCCCGAAGGCCGCTGCCTTCAGTTTTCCCGACGAGGGCTCGGGGAGCGTTCCCGTGCCGTCACCCCAAAACGTGGCCCAGTAGCTGCGGGTCTCCTCGGAGATGGTGACCGCGATTGCCGTCGTGTAAAGGGTGCACGCTGTTGCGCGAGATACTCTTCGATATCCCTTGGCCTTTGACCCATTCGGGGACGAGGGGAATTGACGGAAAATCCGCGCAGTCCAAGTTGCCGGTATGGGCATTCGCGGTAAATGTGACCAGCCTCACCGCAATAATAGCAGAGGGGTCGTCTGTCTGGCGTACGCCAGAGATCAGACTTGCGCGTCGGTGCACGGCGACTATCGATGTCCAAATCAGCGTGCGCTGACTGAATCGCGACTGACGGTATCATTGTCTGGATCGGAACGTATGGCATTGTCTGGATCGGGACTTGCGGCACTGTCTGGATCGGGACGTGCGGCACTGGCTGGATCGGAACTCCTTGACCCGAAAGAGGAGTAACAGATCGCAAGGCTTCCGCGTACGTACGACGGCGACTGTCAGTAGACACAGGAGCCGTTTGCGGATCAACCGACGTGGGCGGAAAACGATGGGCGTGCAGCACCTGCTGGACCTCGTCGCGGATGACACTGGTGATAGAACCAACATCGATTTGCCTTGTCCCGTACATCTTTTCCATTTCTTCCCGGACGACAGATCGAATGATCTCGCGAATCCATTCGGGGCTCTTGCTCCCAGGGGTGGCGAAAATTTCGGGAGTTGAGGCAGCATTCACTTGACGGTCAAACTGGGCAGACCGTTGGTGCAGTACTCGCTCCATTGTTGCCGCTTCAGTGAGGAACTCAGCAACACTTTTGGGGGGACTGCGCACCAAACCAGCAAAAAGTTGTTCCTTCACACCACGCATGAGGTGGCGCAACTTTTTTTCTTCTGCCATAGCAGGATCCGCTCGCTTGAAAAGCCGTGTCATGTCCTCGACGTACATCGAGACGGTCTCGTTGGGCATCTGGATGCGTGATTGTAGTGCACGCTCCGCCCGTTCGCGGCGGTCGGGACTCCTGTAGGTCTCCAGGAGGCGACGCTGGAACTCGCGCCAAGATGTCAGAACATCATCCCTGTTCAAAAACCACGTCTTGGCACCGTCTTTTAGGCAAGTGTACACGTTCCGGAGCTTCGCGGCATCATCCCAGTAATTGATCGCTGCGACACGTTCGAACTCACTCAGCCAGTCGTCAACATCTTCATGTTGCTCTCCGTGAAAGGGGCTAGGCATCAGCGGGTTCTGGACGGTGCAGTAGATCGGCATGGAAGGTGTCGGAGCTTGCATGGGATCTTGTATCGAAGTCATAGTCGCTGCCTCAGTGGTTGGTGTCTCAGGCGGTAGGCCTCGTTGGCGGCGGCTTACTCTATGAACAGGAGTGTCCACGGGTGCAGGGCTTGTGTTCCGGCTGCTGGACGGGGTCTTGGGCATCGGGTGGATTGTGAGACGTTGTACCCAGCAACTCCACCAGTCTTGTCACGTTACTCTCGACAAACTTGATAAAAATGGGCTCGTTTAGTCGACTACTCAAGCAGCGGCTCAGAGAGATCGTCTTTGTCTTCCTTCACACTTCGATCTCACCCAAGCAAACCATGTGGCAATATTAACCACCGGCTTCTTGGCCAATTACCCTTGGTGGGTGAGAGCCACGAAACAGAATCAATCAAGCAAGGAAGCAAGCATCCTCGCGGCCATTTTGCTAGTTTCACATATACCAAATCTGGTATTACCTGATGTGAATGGTCGACGAACCCTAATTCCAGGCGTAAGCATGATAATCATGACATGGAAGTCGTGTATGGCATAATTTACGTGCGCCTCGTAAAGTTGTGCTGATTTGAATGGGAATTATCAAAATTACTCATTCGTGCTTCGAATAAAACCCATTTCCACTGTACGTGGTATCTGTCCATTGCTTATTTATCGCCCCGCCGCGGTGGTCTAGTGGCTAAGGCACTCGGCTGCTGACCCGCAGGGCGCGGGTTCGAATCCCGGCTGCGGCGGCTGCATTTCCGATGGAGGCGGAAATGTTGTAGGCCCGTGTGCTCAGATTTGGGTGCACGTTAAAGAACCCCAGGTGGTCTAAATTTCCGGAACCCTCCACTACGGCGTCTCTCATAATCATATAGTGGTTTTGGGACGTTAAACCCCACATATCAATCAATTGCTTATTTATCTTTATTTGCATATTCATCTTTTTTTTCGAGTCCGCAGAAGATAATAGTTTTTCTGTCAACTAACGACGCCGCCACGGACGCCCACGTGAGAATTTCAGCGAAACAAGCTCCTGAACTCTGTCACGTCAAAACGGGGTGCCCAAGGTGCACCTCAGCTGGCATCCCCTACCACGTTTAAATTGTTCCAGATGCATCGTGTAGCGTCATTCGCATGCAGTTCATATCGTTTTTAAAGTTTTTTAACGCGTCTGTGTGTGCGGTCAGACAACCATAGAATTTCTCACTGACATTATCAACCTGGATGCCAAAAATTTGTCCGCTTGTAGCAGTGGCTCTGGTTTATCAAAATTTGCAAGTGACGCAAACAATGCTCAAAAGTAAGCAGGAAAACGATCCATGTTGGTTAATAATATCAACAATTATTTTGGAGTTTTAGATTGTGACAGCGCGATAGGATAATGAGGTTTGCTGTAGTCAAAGGTTCCGAAAATCGTATTCATCAGGTGTTCTTTAACGGACACTTGCATAGCACTGTGCTAAATATATTTGTAGCATTTCTCCCCCGTGGAAATATTGCTGCCGTGTCCGTGACCACTGTTACGCCAATACGACACAGCTATGTTGCGGCATCAATGCTTTGAAATTAGCAAGGCTACATGGGAACCCTTGTCTATATTTCAATTGGGCTGATTTAAAATCTAAAATAGCTTCCGAAAAAGTAACTCAGGAAACAATATGTGGATTATGGCGCGAAAAATGTGACAATATTGAGCAATGAACACATATTTTTTAAATTTCTCATTCTGTACGATAAAAAGGACTGTACAGGCACTTTCTTTGGGGTAAAAAGCATGTGATACGTAAACATGACCGTGTTCTCACTGTTAAAAAGTTTAAGATAAAATAAAAATAAGAAGTGTCGCAGGTGTGTGTCAGTTTGCCCCAACCTGTTGAGCAAAGAGACGCAGCATGGGGCTTGACAAGAAAATTATGGAAACATCACAATAGCGATTCAGCTGTTGCAGAAGAAGCCCTTGAAGCTCACTTACTCATCACATCACAGTATTCATGAAACCACCATTTACACTTTGTTCACTGAATTTTAACAATGCCTGGCACTGAGGTGCTTCACAACATCTTTGAGATCAAGCCTCCACAAGGTTTCTTTGAGCACGACGAGCTCTTTTTCTTGTCTTCAGATACTATTACAACTCACTTTTGTGGAGCGCATGGTTATGAATTTTTTCCCATTTTCTCATGAATCTTTTTAAACATCTGCAGGGTAAACAAACAACCTAGCAATAGTACCAATGAAGTGTATAGATGATGAGTAAGATGGTTGAATGAAGATGGACATGTGCTGACTTCGGAGAATTGACCAATTATGATTTTAAAATTTTCAATCGACTATAGGTAATGATAGTGTCCATTAGAACGAAATTATAAATATCATTTCAAATTATGGACCTGAACTTCTTCTAGCGCATCTTTCCCGTCGGTTCAAATCCCCCAAAAATGTGTAGATAATGTTCACTTATGCACCTGCCTCATATTAAGGAACACAATATGGATTATAACACGAGCAAATGAATTGGTCGCTTAGTAAAAAACTTTGTATAATCACTAAACAAGGTTTTGCCTTTTTGAATTGTCCCACTTAAAAAAAATCCCCTTTATCTCCCAGGCGCTTAAGGAACTAAACTTTTGGCAGAAAGTAGCTACAGTGATACAGAGCAACAATGTTCCCACTAGACGCACGTGGCATTGAGCGTTCTAGTAAAAGCAGTCGCACAACTGACTAGCTAAGCGTGTCATGCAACACAGTCCTGCGCGTGTGACGGCATGAGACTGCCGATGCGGAGAAAATGCCGACAGAGTTCAGAGCAGCTAGCGAGGGACATTCTTGTCAAAGATTGCTTTATTGGCATAGCAATTTTATAGACACTAGACAGGTTTTTAAGTTGAAAGCCTTAATGTCTCATACTCGCGGTTTCCGGTATCCAGTCCACTTGCACAGGGCCAGCTGTGGTGTCTCCTACTCACGCGTCCTAAATGAGCCTTATGAGGGCTGGAGCGTGCATGGCATCTGCATTCTGTACAATGCTCCAAGTTCGAGAATATGAACGCATGTGAAACAGAAGCAGATCAGTCTCACATCTCGTTGCAATCAGCGGTAAAAAATAAAAAAGCCACAATTTTGACGCAAAGGCGAACTATTGAGCGCGATAGCAACAAATTGGAAGGTCAAGCGCTGAATTGCAAGCAGATCGACACGTTCCCCGTGTTTCGCACGCACAAATGACGCACGAAACGTACTGACAGGTACAGATGAACGAGAATAAGCGTCTCAGTTTTTACTTCGCTGTGTCTGAAAAGTGTGCTCTTTTCGCAAACGGAGACTGTGCAACGATTGCAGTAACATTTGTGCGCCCTGTGACTACAACAGAATGTTTCTGATAAACCTAGTACCAAGTAAACAGTGGGGCTCCAACCCGGGTGTGCTGCGTGCGAACCCACTATTATACCACTGAGCCACGCAGGAGCTTGGGACTTGTTCGCAAACTTGCCTTAGGCAGGTATGACGTCGGGAAAAGTATCACGGTAATATGAGTAATAAAACGTTTTAAAACATCAGAACAACAGTGCGAATAGCGTAACGAGTGTGACATCCAGTGCTCGTACACATTTCGAAAGCTTGTTCTTGATCACTTATTAACCATGGTGCATACCCACTCCAGACGTAATTTCTCATCGCCCTCACCTACTGCATGAACAATTCGCACAAAATTCCTTGCGAGTGTTAAGCGGATACCACTTCTCAGAAGAATGACATAGAATAGCATCGCGAATGCCAGCCTACTACCCATAAATTAATAATCATAATACCGTATAGTAGTACCAACAACAACAAGTGTGCTTGCAGCAGGTAGTACCAAATGAGTGTTTAGGAAAGGCTCTGAAAGGCCGCTCTTCAAGCTTTCGCTCTCACGGCGCTGCGCTTTCCCCGCAGGCCTGACGTTTTTTCAAGTAACCATGAAACAAATTCACTGAAAGAGCTTATCGCCTTACAATGTCAACGCCGCAAAAAAAACTAAAAAAAAATTTAAGATTCTGTACAGTGTGATTGAAGTTACAGAGATTTGTCGCGTGCTGCATTTGCATTCCTTCTTCGCTCGTCCTGAAGAAGGCACGAGAAGCTAAGCAGTAAGGGATGGCAGGGGCAAAGAAAATACGTTGCACACACCTCGTGACCATGAGCACTTTTTTCTTCGAACGCGCAGTTTATTCAGTGTGGTCGCGCGCGCACGCGTGGAAAAGTCGCAGCCTCCCGTGACAATCTCTGTAACGACCGAGCACGCCATGTTCAGATCAGCCAATGGCTGATAGATGGGCTTTCTATGAATGATTTTTGAGTGTCTTCTGTCATTTGTCGATAGAATAGAAAACAATTTTTACTGATTTTGATAACTTACTGTGAATACTACGCTGCGTGCTACGCTATAATATTTGGCTCGCGTGTTGTCGAGAGCCTCTACTATGAATCGGCAGCGTTTTCTAACCATGCTCAAAAAGTGTTGTAGGGCCCTTTCCAAGTGTCTGCTCTACGTCAGGCGAAAAACGTCAGAGAATGATGCCTAAGCAGGGACAGCAGGTTTCGCCTAAACATTTATGCTAAGCAGTGCGCTAGCCGCATGCTTGTCGTGATCAGTAAACTACGTATATACGTAGACGTACAGATATTCAATAAAGTCATAATCTCAGAGATCCTGCGCCGCTCAGCTATATACACTCACGAGGCGTGCTTAGATCTAGGTGATTTGGAGGCCGCGCCATAGACTACCTGGCTAAAGACCTTCTCTGTAAGTTTCGAGAGGGCACCGCACTTGGTGTAAGTCATCTATGTTTGTAGCCTGCGTGCAATAAATGGCTGAAGTACTGGCGAGGTGCTCCAACATGGTTACAAGGTTACCGGAGAGTGGTGCGTGCGGCAGGTTTAGCATGTCACCGTCAGAGAAGTGCTCGCTGCACACGGTCGACGAAGGTGTGTGACGCTTTACCACTCTGAGCCTGACTAGCCACTGCTTTCTCAGCTTCAGGTTCTTAGGATGGTTGTGAAAGCTAACGCCCTTTTTGCGGGCAGACGATAGTACAGAGGCACATAGCAGTACTTCACCAATGCGCAGCGATTGCTGCAGAGACAACCACATGCAGTTTCAAAAAACAAATAACTGTGCCTCTAAAATAAACTTTAAAAGCGGAGACACACGGTTATTCCAATAGCGTAGGGTATTTCACAAGATAACCAATTTAACGGCTTCTTTTGAAGTTTCACCACGATCGTGGTTTCCGTACGACGCAGAGCTTCTAAAGCGCGAATTTCCGCTCCGACATCATACAGGTGCGATTTTCAGTGCCGCTATCGGTCGTACATCAGGCTAATACGCATACGTAGCCATATATTTCTCGTTTTCCAATGTCGGCAATGCATGTGGGCAATGTCCTGCCCACTTCTATGTAGACCATATGAGCGGCTCGCAATCTCTTGCGAGGCGATGGGTTTTGGAGGTTGCTATTTGAAAGATAGGACATCCAGCAGAATGCGTGGTCCAACAAACGTGTGTGCCTCGTGGCTTGAAATGGCAGTGTCGATGGCGATCACCTTTCATTTGTCGAGTGCGTGCGTAGTAGCGGGTGATGTCTGAATGGGCCGCGTTATTCACGCACGCGCGTTCATAGCTCTTATGATTAGTCACGTTACTCAGTGCGATAAACCATGTCGGTTTCGATCAATGTGCCATGACAGTAATTGATAACACAACTCCTTAATTCCTAAAGTCTGGCTATGGCTATTTCAACGATAAAGCAGGAAGAGTGATATTTTGAACACAGATTTTAGGCAGGAGAAGGTGGTGGGTCATAGTTCTTTTTTCAGTGGTAAACAGCTTTATTGATGGTGACAAAAATTGAAGCACAATTACACCACAGGCACTAGCAGCACGAGTTTCGTTGACACGATGCAGACACACGTTCCAGCTTGCCTCCATTTTTTATGTTCAGCAGTTACGGGTTGAAATAGGACACTCAGAGTGCGTGACCGCCAGTACACGTATAGCGTCGTTCGTGGGTGCTCGTGGAACCATGGTGTTGTATTGTGGTATGAGTGAGGCGAGTACAATTTACAGAACAGTTCGACTCAGCTCCTGGTCACCAACGGGTCGGCCTGTAGTTCACCACGTGCACACTGCTAGTGTACAAGGTTCGCGCACTTTAGCCTGTGGGCCAAACTGACTTACCCGATGCTCACCTCATATAAACTGTGGGTGCGCATTGAAGAAGATTGCAGAAGCTGCCACGTTATTTCTTCACTGGTAGCCTCAGCTAAAGTTTGCCGCACAGAGTGGCCTCACTATCGGCTTATAGGGGTGAACGGAGAAAATAAAAAGACATTTTTGTTTAATGTTGCGCAAAGGACATGCATATGTATGCTTATTTTCTTTTTGTCCTAAAAAATGATAAAATGAACCATCTGTGCTGCTGTACAGATATTTGTAAAGTCTACGAACGCACACATGGCGCAATCTCTTATCTGAATCCTGTGTCTTACTTGCACAGCATGCGTTCCACATCACAAAAGCGCACAAGATGAGTCGCCTTCTAGCACTTCAGTATAATTGGTGCGCACCGATGTCCCATTTCGGTCGGCACTTGAGAGAGCGCGAGCTTTGCAGCACCGCGCTGGCAGAGTGCTACCTCTGACGACTGGAAGCCCCACTCTTGCTCTGTAGATGTCCTCCCCCTCACTGCAATGCAACACCCGGGTTTTAAGAGCACCCACAAACAGCGCTTCATTTACTGGAGACCAGGCCCTCTAAGTGTCCTATTTAAATTCGCGGGTATTGTACGTTCTCCCAATATATTAACCTGAACGCTCAAGTGTCGGCAGTCGAGTCGTCAAGAGCCGCACTACAGATTGCAGCAGCGAAATGAACGAGAAAACACGCGTGTGCACGATGAGCAATCCAGTTTCGGAACCCGGACACCGCCTAATTATCTTTTGAGCCCAATTATCGTCATATATTTTTTTTTGCATTCTTGAATGCTGCCTTAATATTTTTAAGCAGAGATCAAGTGTGCGAGCTTAAACACAGAATCTGATTCATAGCCACTGATAATGCATGCGTCTCATCATTTTCTACGCTTTTTCTTGTGGTTCACGCTTCACTCTCTTGAGGCGAAAAGTACATTGGCCTTGGAAGCCAACGACGGGACGAAAAAAAAAGGGGGGAGGGGGGGGGGCTTCATCCGTTTCGCATAATAGCCTGAGAGGTGAAAGTAGCACCGGACATTTGATTACGCGCATGTCCCGCATGCTCGCTCATTTCGCCGCTGTGCTCCGTCACACGGCGGTCAATGCTCGTGCGTTCACGGAAAAGTACTGGGAAGATGTAAACTGTTTGCCGTAAAAGCATGCAGTATCTGCAATTCGGGGGGCGGAGCGGCAGAAAATTGCATTGTTGCGCCATATGCTGTCACATGATACTGAGTACACCATGAAGCAAAGTGGATGTTAAGGTAAACGAAGGCACCTTAATGACACCCCTTGCGGAAAACTCTTGCATGCTTGATAGGCCGCGAATGCTCCTAGACAAAAAATCTGATAAAAGCGGCACCGTTGGTCCTCCTACGCGCTTTATGCAACAATGAACGGCACAGCCTTGTGTTTATCTTGTCCTCCTTTCTCGTGTGGTCTCTTCATGTTTTGTCCCGGTATGCAAAACTGTCGTGATCATAGGAAAGAGTTGATCATTGAGAATAGCTGTAGAGCATCCGTCTCAAATTCGGGACGTATATGGTTCGACTTCCAGTGTTTCTGCACATTACACTGTTTTACAGCGAAAGCTATTACGAGATAGTTGTCCGCCGCCGCTGGTGTCCATAACCTCATCGCCCGAAATTCGAAAACAAAATCAAGTGCCTGTGATACAGTGGGGCCCATGCGCAAGCGTGTCCTCTGGGTGCCCGCCCAGTATTCTAGCACTGAGCTATGCCAGTGCTCGGAACTTTTTGGCAAACTTGATGTCGGGAAAGCAATCGCGTTAATACGACTTAAGCGTTTTAAAACAGCTAAAGAACAACCTGTCATCGCACAGTGCGAATAGTGTAACGAGTGAGCGGTCCAATGCTCCAACCCATTACAAAAGCTTGTTTATTAAGTGTGGCGCATACGCACTTCAAGCATATTTCGTCATCATCATTATCCACTTCATTAACGATTGCCACAAAAACTCTTGCAAGGGCTTAGCGGATACCAGAATTCTCAGAAGAATGACGAGGAATGAAGAAGAATGACAAAAAATACCATAGCGAATCCCGGCCTTCAACCAAAAACTTTTACGAATAATGTAACGGGTATCAAGCAATTGTACTTGTAGTAGTTACCCAATCAGTGTTTAAAAAGGCTCTGAAAGGCTTTTCTTCAAGCTTTCGCTGCGACTTCTATGCTCTACGCGCAGGCCAGGCGTTTTTTTTTTTTTTCAAGGGTGATGAAGACAGGAAGAATATCTGTGCGCAAAGTAGCTTGACAAAGTCCAAAGGAGAGATACAGCACACGTAGACAACTAAGCTAGCGTTTTTAGTGGCTCACCTCTCTCTTTTCCGACAAAATATTTTGTACCTATGCACCAACTAGCCTGACAATGCAAGTTACAAGTATGCCAACGCGGCACTCTCATCTTCTCTAGACCCCGCACACTCCCTCTATTGATATCAATGCTGCACCATGAGTCTTTCCATTCCGTAACATCAAATTAGTGTAACTTGGTCACAGTGAGCCGATTATTGGGCTACTGGTGCTAAATTATGAACGTAATTATGAATTATGAACGTAATTACGTACGTAATTATGAACCGTTATTAAGCAGATTTACTGTTGAAGCGCTCACACAATGGGCAGAAACTAATCCCCAAATCGGGAAAGAGGATAATTTTGGCTGGCAGGTTGCCCTACAGATCGCATTAAATGGGCTTCGGTCTATATTTCCAGCTGCCAGACGACCGCAGAAACGAACTGACGAATTCCGAATAACGTAAGAACTTAACTGTGAAAGAAAAGGGTCTGCTGAACGCGATGACCAGCTGATGAGATTGACTTTTTGAGTGCCATGGGTTTCAATGATGGTTTATTCAAACCAGTGTCAATATTGTACATAAGAAAATAGACATGCACAGCCAGCTTCTCAAAACATTATTGCCGTCGAAAAACAAGGGCGACTTAAAAATGAACTATTGGCGCTGTAGGCTTCTTAGGAACACCCACCGTCGCACAAATAGGAAGGCATCCTGTACGGAGGATGTTTGTAGTAGTCAATTGGAAACTCCGTAGAGGTCTCGGCTTTCGACTCGGTGGACAGCCCTCGATTTCGATGACGGATGTACTGAATAAGCAAACCGAGTAAAACGAAGCCAAGCACGGCCCCAACGACGGCAGTAAGCCAAATAACCGCAAGTTTGTACCTCCGGTAGCATTCACGCACCGGAGAGAGGTAGTGGCCTACGCATTCGAAGGAAAGGTACTGCATCGGCATGTCGTCCTCGTCTGTGTAGTAAGATCTGTTCATACTACCTGCGTCAGTGCGTCTTCCAACAGTCCGCGAACTACGATCGGTGCCAGTGTTTCCAGCAGTAATAGACTCCCTCCCCGTGCTGAGTCCTCTGGGATGACCGCGAGGATTTTCGGAGACTGTTGCAATGCTTTCCGTTTCAATTTTCTGCAGATCTTGAAGTTGTAGTGCTGCAGCCGCTCTGGCCGCGTCAACGGGATGAAATAAATGGCCCTCCGCCACAGCGCGGCTGCGAGTCGCCCTTATGAGACCTATCCGCCGGGAGGCTAACTCGATGTGGCAATCTGCAAATTCGTTCGAAAGTGGCTCGCGCATAAGGTCCTGGGGCACGGCAGGCGCGGTAGAGGGGTGGTGCACCATGGCGATCTCACGGCTGCAACCGCTGGCATTCGATTGGAAGTATATTGATGGACTGCTACGTGATCTGCACTTTGTGTCTGCCAAAGACTCCACCTGCAATAAGACAAGTATCCTACAAATGAAATAATCGGTGCATGCGTACAATTAGTCCGATTGTTTGAATACACAATACGAGATGGCGCTTAGACGAAGGAAATGTTTCGTCCACCGTAGTTACATAGTGGAACATATTTCTCTGCTATTTAAACGCAATTGCAACAGTCCATAAATGTCGTTTTCATGCAGTCGGCATTTCGTCAAACTACAGAACTTGACAATCAACGTGATTAGAACCTGGATCAATGTCTTCACTTCCCTGCCGCTTCTTCGCTTAATAAGTGCGTGATACTCACCTGCTGCAATGGTTGTTCACGCTGTGCTAACGCCGTGGTTTGTCCATGTTCGTCCTCTGGGGGTGTGGGTGTGTCTAGAGGATGAGATGTAGAGTGCTGCTGCCCTCCAGGAACACGACTGCCTTTCAGAGTCTGTGAAGCAGAGCCACTGCTGCTCGAGGCGATGTTTTCATTTCGGCTATCCATGAAAAAACGGTCGATGTTGTAGGCTTCATTGAAATCACGGAAAAAAATAGGGAAGCACATATCTTAAGCATCCATTCTTCACACGGAGCGTCGGACACAATATAGGTCACATGCACCACATAGGAAACGTAAAATAACAACATACCTTTGTGCCACGACTTTCAATGAAAACGACCAGACAATCGACTGAAAATTTTGGTGGACGCCTATAGTTACCGCACTACAGCAGCTGAAATGCTAAGGCACTGATCATGCACACGTTGGTATCCATATATACCCACCTTCTTCGTGATCTTATCTTGTGGGCGATACATCAGGGCTTTCAATGTAGACGATGTCACGTGCTACAGAACACGTGCTGAAGAAACGGTGCAATTTAAATATATGGGTAAGCCTGCGTTTGAAAGGCAGGCAGTGCTGTACACAGATGTTGCGCAAAAAACGTGAGAATGAATGGCTAGAGTGTACCGTAAGTGTACAAGTGTGGCTTCGAATACCCTGTCTGGTGAAGGTTAGACCATTCTCAAGCTATGCCAGAATACCTCATGACTGCACGCAGCCCTAAAGAAAAAGTGAGTACGCCGAGTGAGCCGGCTGTTTTGACGCCCGCTGCTCTTTGGCTCCTTGGGAGAATGAAAAGAGCCCGTTACCGCTTCTTGACTATCCTGTCATCATAATACTACATACACTCGAACACGCCTGCGTTTGTGTCTACACATTAAATATGGCAAGAAAATACAGTCAGTGACTGCTTATTACCACGTCTATGTATATCGCATGGAACACTCAAGAAGCACATGCGTTACCGCGTACGAATGCCGGTAAGATGTACTATCGAGTTCAATATGAGCTAGAACACCGAATTCAAGTTTATTCAAGGACTGTTTGTAATGAACTCATATGAACGTGATGTATTAAAGCGAGTAAGACATTTTTACGCTAGAATATGTAGTGTCACGAACACTTCTGCGCTTGGCAGCTACATTTAGCTGCTAAGGCCTTTAAAATGTAGTTTTAGTGGCCTATTTTATATTGCCCACAGCAAAAGGTGTCAACAGTATATACGGCCAGCGATGAGTCACCACGCGAAAACGCAACGGACTTATTTAAATTTCTACTGAAATTTGTTGATACTAACCGCAATACCCGTAGCTATTTTCAACCAAGGGTTGTAGAAGCCGATTGATTGTTTCAAAGGGTACCTATCTACTAATGATCATATTACGAAAGTTTTGCACCCCAAAACAAAGATATGGTTATGAGGGATCGCCTAATGAAGGGCTCCGCAAACTTCGACCATCTGGTGTTCTTTGACATCCACTGACATCGCACACTACACAAGCCTCTACGCCTACGGCCGTGTCCGGGATAGAGCTCATGACCTTCGTGTGAGCTGTCAAGCACCACAACCACTAATCCACCATGGCATGCTATGGATGCCTATGGTGCGATCAATGCGTAAGCTTTTATTCCAAGTACCTATTAGGCGAAATGTCATCTGTACTCTCGCACGCAATCTCTAATAGTGATCATCTAACCCTGTGCTCGTCCACGTTATCGATGGACATGTGCTAACGTTACACCATTGAAGAGCTCGTTTTTCACTAATTTTAGTTTTAGTTTTAGCGTCCATTTCGTTGGTCCAGAGCGAGAAATCGGTTTTGGCCGCAAGCGAAAATTTGAGGTAGTTGCAAATAAACATAAAGAATCACCGCCCAAGCACTCCGAACAAATAGTTAACCCGCGAAAAATCAAACGTGCCGCTGCGGAGCTTAGCAGTGGATTCAACCCGACGTGACACTGAAGCCTTTCACAATTATTTATTACATGTTTGTGCTTCTTAATGAGGTTAGACACACGTTTGCCTTGGGTTTACAACAGTGTTTATTTCACATGACACACATTGTGCCTCGGGTGATCATGGTCATGTAGGATTTTTGTGAGAAATTGAATGTGTTTTGTAATGCGTTAATCCCGGTGGTTGCTCTCGAACCACAGGCGGTCACAGACGTCGTAACCGAGGACAAAGAGCCGCTGGAGAAACTACAGCTGAAAGCGGGCGTTCGCTCCTGTGATCGTGCTCCCGCAATCATTACGTTCACCCCGCCGCACCACTTCTTCGGCGTAGGCACTGCGCCGAGTCGCCTATAGACGACAGCACGCCTATCTCGCACGCAGGCGCCTTTGGTGGTAAACCCTCGCTGCCAGAGGCGCCATAATTTGTTTGGAACTGCCAACGCGCGCCTCGCGAACAGGACATTCAGTGGCTCTAGGAGTTTAAAATTCGAAAAAGCGCCTGTTCACGCTGCACCCGCTTATGAAATGTCATCGGGGTACCACTTCGCTGTCATCTGATGCGACTACAACTAGCCCAAGAGGAAGAGATTGCTTAGCCCTGCCTGTGAAGTTCACAGCACCTAGCGGGAATAGTGCTGGTGCAGTGTTTTTCGATTGCACAGATTTCCGTCCACAACGAAAAACATTGAGCTCGACCACCATATAGGATATAATCGCAATCAGCAGGAAAAACTACGAGCCCAGTGAAATGTACGAGTAAGTATACTCATTGCGTTTATTCAAGCGTGACTCAAGCTGTTCCACTTTACAGCAGCGGTTTGCGTGCAGTATGCGTGTAGTGTGCGGCACAAAACTATCACCGTACTCTTTTGCGGGCCGCATGACAATAATAAGATATGCGTATTACGACTCACGCGTAAATGCACGCGCCGCGCATGTTTAGTACAACTGTAACGGCCTGCTATCGCGGTGAAAAGAGATTGATTGATTGATATGTGGGGCTTAACGTCCCAAAACCGCCATATGATTATGAAAGACGCCGCAGTGGAGGGCTCCGGAAATTTCGGCCACCTGGGTTTTTTTAACGTGCACAATGAAAAGAGATGTGAACGGCGCGGAAATCATGGCTTTGCGATCGTTCGAACTGCGACATGCCTTGACTGTCACTAGGCGAATTTACATTGCTTTCGGCCGGCGTCCCCGTAGCATTTAAAATCTCGTGCTCGCTGGCACTTTTGCAACGCTTGTGTGTTCCCGAGTGCCCAGCCGGACTGGCAATTTATGCACATGTGGTGCATGAGCATACGTCGGAGCCAGATTCTAGCGCTACGTTGACGCCGGCTTACAGCACAAATTCTGCCTTGTCACAGCCAAGGCACGCCGCAGTTAACGCTGTTCGCGTTTATCTCAGCGGATAATACGTACCAGATGAAGTTCCTCGCAGTCTGCAATGCATGTGCTGCCGACGTTCCGGAATGTCGAAAAAGGTCTCCTCCACCTTTCACACGAAAGCAGCATAAAATTCCAGTACGAGAACAGCGCAAAACATGATTACAGCCGCACTAGCGTTGTGAAGTTTCGTGTTTGATTTGCAGAGCGTCTGCTCACGTGGCAGTTGAAGGGGCTGCTTCACCGTGCTTCGAAGAGATGGCGCCACGTGCTTATAATAATAATAATAATAATAATAATAATAATAATAATAATAGGTGACTATTTTCCTTCTTCAAGAACCATGCATTCATTGTTCGGTGCGGCGTTGTTGCAAGTGTTTGTCATCGCGAGCTAACTTGGTGGCATGGTTTGATGAATACACCCACCACCGGCGCTTGCAATTCGCAATTTAGTGCAGCTTGGAAGAATACCGGATCATCGTTGAGCATTTGCTGCTGGCACTTGGGTTTTCTGGCCTGTTTTTGAGCCAGGACTGAACCACCGGCCCGGCGATTGCGAGTTCTCTCATGTTTCTACGGTCGGTGCTCTTCGAGAGTTGTCCGTGGCATATTCATGTAGAAGGTTTCAAGACTGATGCGAGCGGGCTTGGCACCACGGCTGCGACGGGATGGACGACGTCACTCACAAAGCAGCCGATAGTGTGCGTGCTTGAGTACGACGCTAAGAATGATGTAACTGATAGGACAGCTTATAGAGGCAGCTCATGACACCACTGCCGGAAAGTTTTTTTGTTTCTGTTAGCCGTATACCGCTTTCGCTGTAAAAAAAAGTTTGGGTCCTTGTGAGAATTGAACTTATGCTCTCTGCTTGGAAAGCGGGTGTTCTACTATGGAGGAAGGATATAATAATGTAAAAATGCTATAAGAAAGCCATGAAAGGGGAGGGGGGTTAGTTTTCTTAACGTACGACTTATTGCGCTGCAGAATGCTAGAATTGCACCAAGGAACAAAACATGTGAAGCATCACGTGGCCCCTCACAGATGCGCAATAGTGACATCACCAACCTCTAGAATGAAGAGTGATAGCGTAACGGGCACTTCACAGCTGATCTTTCCGTAAACATTGAAGCATGCTTAGAAGCGGCCAATGTTGCGCCCACATACATTCGTTTTTTTTCCGGGATGGTTCAAGGCGATGCACATGGAGCCCGATGGCGCTATCGCGTCTTACTCATGAAGGTAAAGATCAAGCACCCTTCAAGGATTTTTGAATGGTTCCGAGAATTGCATTGACCGCTCCTGAAGTTGATCCAAAAAACCGAGCTATATTTTCAACTTTATTTTGTAGGACGCACATATACAAAAAAAATTACGCTTCTGAACCACTCAACTGCTTCTGTGGCACGCTGAAACGGGAGACAAACGGAAATCGTAGAGCGGCGATCGCAACTTAACTAATCGGAAGTTTATGTTCAAACTAAGTAGCAAAAACGTGCAGCACCTCAAATTCATTTGATCTGAAAAAGGATCACACTGAGCAAGCGCAAAGCTGAAACGTGAGGCATGCGCACTCGTCGCTGGGGCTTCTGCGCAGCGTACACACTTCCCCGCGAACATTTGCGCACCCATGGGTGGCACATGTGTGCTTTAAAAATATCTGTTACGTTATATAGGCGTCGCATACAAAGGATGACCATTATATTTAACTGTTTTGAGTGTTGCCATTGATTTTACCTTCCTAGATGGCTAGTTATCATTTGCCGTTGTCAGCGATGTTGTTGAAGTGTAATGGCACTGACGCATGGTTTTGTTCGTATAAATGAAATCCACGCGAAAGTAAATAATTCAAACAGTCACACGCAAATTACCGCTTCCGTATGTCATCTTCGTAATGTCTCATTCAAAAGTTTTTTTGCGCTAGAACCTAATATAGAAACTATCATGTAGCCCAATCTTGCCTTTGATATACAGTCTTGTTTTTTTTTTTTGGTTTTGCCAGATTGGTGACGTATGGGAGTGTTGCGTGCATGAAAATAAAACTACAGAAAAAAGGTATACGTCGGGCCACTTTCTCAATGCAATTCAACACCGTCATAACATATGCGATGGCCTGCAACTCTGCTAACTGATAGCACTATTTTACGAAACATTTCGGCTCAGTTAACTCAGCATGTTATATGTCTACATGAAGGATCATGAGAAGTCCTAATGCAAATCCACACTTTTTTATTCTAGACATTTATTAACTATTGTCATGTAATTGCGCATCTTTTAAAAGAAGAGCATAAACTGCGCATTGGTTGGCGTAATGCGCTCATGCTGAGCGGCCTCTTGTTGGCACAGCATGACAGAGCCTTCTAGATTATATGTAAAAGACGCGGCTGAGCAAAGTGTTCCGCTTCGAATCGCATCAATAAGAGGTTTGAATGAGGCTGCTTATGTACTGGGAAGCTCCCAAGCAGAACTCAGACCATTGACTCTGACTCACAAGTAGACAGAAAGAGCCGTCAACTTTCTCGGCTTGCGGCTATGCTTTTCGAGTTCTCACATGTGCGGCAAGTATGGGCCATGCGCAAGTGAGCCTTTGTTCCACTACTCTTCCCGTCACTCGAAGCTTTCGAAAAGGAGATTTGCATGCACAGTCATCAGCAAGCTTAACTGGAACGCTCCACAGCGTGATACGGACTTGTTTGATACCAGCCAAGAAGCCGGACAATGTTACTAAATCAACACCTCGGTAAGTTTGGATGGTATGTCGGCAGGCACTGTGAACATCTCGGCATCAGAACACAAAGATTAGCGGCACCTGGCGTCCCACGAAACTTTTCAGTGCATGGTGTAGAGTGCTCGTGTTAACTTTGCTGACGACTGTTCCTGCATAAAGAATGTTTTGCTGAAGGTTTGCACCTATTTGTTTAAGATAGCTTCGAAGCTAAAACTGATCAATTTCAGCAGTTAGAATGTTCTGGTAACTTCACTATGTCAGTGGCTAGCTCTTTATTGCAGGTAGTGAATAAACCTCAGACACTCGCCACGGTGGTCTAGTGGCTAAGGCACTCTGCTTTTGACCCGCAGGTCGAGGGATTTATTCCCGGCCACGACGGCCACATTTTCAATGGAGACGGAAGTGCTTGAGGCGCGTGTGCTTCAATTTAGGTGCATGTTAAAGAATCACAGGTGGTCGAAATTTCCGAAGCACTGCACTACGGCGTTTCTCATAGTCATATCGCGGTTTGGGGGGGGGTTAAACTTCAACAATTAATAATATATTGCTACTCCAAACAGTCTCAGAAGAAAAACATCCCAGAGTGACAAATATTTTTTCACAACCACTGCGATACTATGCTTTCAGATCTCTCATCCTCTGAAAAAGGTTGGGGGCCGTGTCGGCATGCGCGACGTTTTTAAGGCACCCCGTAAATTGTCGCCCTTACGTAAGGTAAAATGGGGAAAATCGTAGTGGGAAGGAATGCTCGCACATCTAAACACAGATTACGTATTGTGGCTTGTGTTAATAAATGGTGTACGAAATTCCACTCTCATGCAGGAAAACATGTGTGCCAGGTGCGAAGGTGCCTCAGAGAACATCTTCGAGAGCCCAACACAGATTGTCCCGATGAACAGCGCAAAAAAAGAAAACACGGAGAGAGAAGAAAACGGCGACACAAGCACTGTCCGTGTTTCGTTTTCGCTGGCCATCAGGACCATTTTCCAGCTCGGCCAACTCGCTACAATCACACAAAAACAATGTGCACAGATTGGTGCGATGGCTTGTAAGCTTTGTATCATCGAAATCGCGGGTACAATCTGTAGTTCCGTTAAAGCAAGGTGTTCGCTAGGCAAAACAATCAGATGACGCATGAAATAATTGAAACGTCTGAGATTATTCGCCTGGGGGAAGACTACTTTAGTATGGCTTCTTTGGGACTAAAGCAGACTGAAATAATGTGTCTAAATTCATCATGTCGAACAATCCAGTAGGTGCGTGTATCCTCGCTGTGAGCGGCTTCTTGTATTGTTCGGTTATTTTTAATGTAAATGTATTAAACACTGCAATGTTAAAGTCACTATGCCAGTGTGTTTAGGGTGTTCGTGATTGTACAGGCGTGAGCATAAGTGAGCAGACCATGGGATCAGCTGGCCGAAGGCATCGATGCGCTATCTGGAGACGATACGCCTGCAGCGGTGCGCATGCGCATCCCGTCGTATCAGTTGGCCTCTCATGTCACTCTTTCCGACGCGCTGGAAGCCTAAACGACCACTGAATGTCGCTGTATTTGCTCCATCAAATTTGTGCCTTTGTTTTTTTTTACATAGCAGCTGCAACAGCGCCGGGCTCGCGGCGTGATATATATCAGTTTATTAGCATAACTAAGCAGAGCCACTTTCCCAAAACTTGGCGAAGCCAAGCACACAAAATTAAGTCTTCTCTGCACAGCTTTCCTTCGTTGTGTTAGGCCAAGTTGAACGTAAATGAGCCTAGCTATGATAAAACAAAGGCATAAGTACGAAGACACAATTAAAATTATTATTAAGGTTAATCAGATATAACTTAGCCTAATGAGACTACACTTGGTGATTAGTAGCTATAGTTTCTCCCTCAGTTTGAATTTTCTGAGCTCATAAAAACTCTACATCAGTTACGTTATTTGTGTTTTATTAAAACATGGTCAATTAACCTAATTATAGTCAAAATATTGGGATGACGCCTTGATCAACCACACTTAGTCAGGTTTTTTCATGGTTATCTTGGTGCTTCCTCATTAGCCTAATTATGCATAATTAGCCTAAATATACCAAGTAAAACTCTATGCTTCGTGTGGGATTTTATCTCAGACTAAATAATCAAACATAACTCGTACCACTCTTAACTAACACTAATTAAGCATAACGCAAGTTGATTGGTATAGTGTCAGCAAGAAGTATTTAGTATCTTCCAAAGTTTGGCGCCTCTATGCTGATGAGGAAGTCGACTTTGATTAATTGGGCACGATAAGGGTTGCCTTATTTGGGCCCTTTTGGTCGGCTAAATGAAATGATAGCATGATCAATTATGCATAATTGAATTTGGCTTCACGTGTACTTTTATTCAAACATCTGAGCGCATAGAAGCTTTACTACGCTTAAGATAAAAACAGCAACCTGGACTTGGCGTAAGCTTACTTACGCCCGAATTTATCAGGTTGTACCGCGCTCCACTAGGGTATATTAGATTCGGCTTCACTCACACTGACTTAACTAGGCTCCTTTAGGTTCAACTTGGCCTAACGCCACAAAGGCAAGCTTGGCTTCATCAGGCTTTGTGAAGCTGGCTGCGCTTGATTACGTATGAACTGGCATAAATAACTGTGCGATGCCGGCGCTCAAACCGCCACCTTCACGGCCGCTACGTAAAAGAAAAGAAAAACAATGAAACAAATTTGATGGAGCAAAGACTGTGACACCCAGTTGTAGTTTTGGCTACTAGCCCGTCGGAGAGAGCGACATGAGAGGCCAACTGATACGATGAGACGCGCATGCGCACCGCAGCAGGAGTCTCATCGCTAGATGGCGGCGCATCGATTGCCTTCGGCCACGCGATCCCGCGGTCTGCACACTTATGTTCGCGCATCTACAGTGTCAATGTTTATGAAAATGTGTAACACGGAAACGCGTCGCCTGCACGCTCTGGCGGCTGCTGGCAGCGCCAGAGCGTGCAGAGCGCGTTCAAGCGGGAGCGTGCAAAGCGCCAGAGCGCGTTCAAGCGGGAGCGACAGCAACCACAGTCTGTTTTCACGTCATCTCACGGCGAGGCAAACAGCCATTCGTTGCTAACATGCAGCCAGCGGCAAGATAGCGACCCCCTTCCCCTTTAAGGCGATTACGCGAGAGCAGGTAACTGCCTTGAAAGGTGAGGGGTTGACATCTTGCCGTTCTATATCAGCAACGAATGGTTGTTTTTTTCACCACGTGATGACGCGAAAAAAGACTGTGGTTCTCGTGCTCCCGCTTGAACACGCTGCCAGCAGCCGCCGGAGCGCGCAGGCCACGCGTCGCTATGTTCCCTTTCATAAAAATCGACACTCTACAAGTGTATTCAGAATCCATCAAGATATGCCAAACACGCTTATGTTTGCGTATGTATGCGTATGTATGCGTATCATTTGTTGGGCCAATATATTCTGTATATCGAAAAATTGCGCTTTTATTCGCGCAGCTCTATCCTCGCGATCTACGTGATGCGCAAGAACGTAGCATTCAATGACTACCAACTATCCCCAACAAATACCTTCCGAGCTTATTCATTAAGTTCGGTATGAGTTGGTGCCACTTTGAAGGTTAGTATTTTGTGGTGTATGTGTCTTGGTTCTACACAGAAAGTACACGGCTATACATACTCTAGGGTACCTTGCACACAGGATTGCCACCTGTGACTTGGTTGGCAAACGTGTTTCGGCGCTGTGGCGTAATGTTAGCTCATCCGAATATGCCTGTGTCATGCGGAAATATTCTGGCTACGCACTCTTGGCCGAACAAAAAAGTAGTGTTGTATGTATAACCAAAAAAAAAAACTAAGGAGGACACTCGTTACGCTAACAAAAAAGAAAATCTATAAAGCCCCATGTTTATAACAAAAGAAGGTAACGCGTAATCATGAAAAAAATAATATTCAACATTACTTTTGCCGTTATTCCATACAGAGTCAGAAATTTGAATCGCAGTGCCATTGCTGCAAGAACCAGATGATGTTTTACATTCGACATTGAAGCTCTAACCAAAATGGCAATTTCAGCTGAACTACAGGTATACCTGAATACCATAGCAGAAGCGTGCCGAATTCGGGCGTTTGTTAAAGTGACTTTTGAAAGCGGCAATAAACAGAAAATGATTGCATCCTCAATGCTAACCACAAAGAAAACCTCTGTGCCCTCTCAACAAACTTATAGTATTTATAGCGGTGTGCTTTTACTAAAATGCAAAACATAAGCGCAGATCTTGTAGAAATAAAAAAAATCTTTAAACTGCATATTTCTGGACAAAAATATTTGCAGCACAAATTTTCGTCCTTTTTATCTGTATCATTATCACGAAAGTTACGAGTGTGTATGCTAAACCTTTCAAGTTTAGCCTAGCTTGCAAAGGAATTGAACACGAAGCGTATCCCTGCACTTATCAGACCGAAACAAAATTTATTTTGAAAACACAACTGAAAAAGAGCGCTTAAGTACTCCAGAGAGAACTTGCTGGCAAGCGCAAGTTGTAGAAAGTAAGCAGCTACTCTATTCCTAAGTTGTCATTGACAGCATGCCTCACGTTTTGGTGAACACTGCCGTAGTGACAGTAACTAGGCGCTTCACGGACGCATTATATATTCATATTATCCTCGCCTACGAGGCCAATAACTGTCCGTGGCTGCACCATGAGGGTAGCTCTTGGAATGTTGCGCCTACGAGAGGAAATTTTGTGTGAGACTTCCAGGATAACTTAGATAAAAAAGTAACGAGTAATACCTTACGCTATCAAAAAATGTAATGAAAGGAGTTCACTTGTTATAGTTGAGAAATAGTAACGATTACGTTACTAAATTACCGAAAAATAAACGCGTTGCCGGGAACGTGCTACCGCCAGCACTGGAGCGGAGCAATGAACATCACGCATGATGATAACCGTATCTCACGAGAGTTTCTAGATACTCTTTTCATTTTGCTTCGTATTTTCAGTTTGACAGTCGTCATTTTTGAACTGCCTTCCTCTTGTCACTTTGATAAGCCAAAATGCAATATCAGACATTTGATACAAATAATATAGAAAGAACGGAAGCCTTAAAAAATACACGAAACTTGCCACACCTCACTAGTTCTGCGAGGTAATTTTATGTATATTTTTATCAATCAGTAGATAGTTCAGATAGTTCAGATAGTTCAGAATATGGTGTCCTATTTTATGCTTTTCCTGAAGATAATTATTCATACCATGGTTACGGCGAGTAAAACTACGTATTTTTATGTATCTTTATTGTTTTCAGTAGATATATAACACAAAAATAGTAAACTATACAACAGAAAAATTCTGGAGCATATCACGAGCAAAATTTAGAAAAGTATTAACACAATAAGTGAGTACACCAAAGCATATTATGAAAAGGCGAACTCGAGAAGTATAATGGAGTACGATTAAAAACAATTTTAAAATCAGTGATACCATGTTCAGTCATCTCGAAGTTTGAGAAAAACTATTACTATGAGTTACGAAGAAGATCTATACTATTAAAGTGGGTGTTATAGTTTTTTTTAGATTTTGTGCATGGCTTAGTGTTGGCTGCGACAGGCAGCTACGCAGGTTATATTACGCAGAATCATAAAAATGGCAGTACACTTTGTAAATCAACAAGTCTGTTTGGCGAAAGCCTGGGCTCTATCCAAGATAGCCCGAGCTAGGCTAAACTCCGGATGTTTGCGAGTTCTGGCAACACCCCCTTTTGAACTAGCTAACAATACGAAAATGTCCAGTACGAACACAGTACGAACAACTGTACGGACAGTACAAAAAAAAAGTGTGAAAATTCATCCTCAGCGCTCGCGGCGTTCTATTGGTTGCGATGCAACGCGGGGTCACGTCAAGGATGGTTGACAAAGTTGGAGTGTGTTTGCTTGCTTTACTTTATCGTTCCTATATGCTTTGGCTCGTACCTATGGGGGATCGGCCATTAAACCGGCCCGGTTATTGTAATAGAGAAACCAAATTGTTAAACTTTAATGAAGAAAAAAATTATTCACTCATCTAGGCAATATAAGAGTGGATAACTATAAGGTGACTTAAGAATAATGTAGGTAAATAAGTAATATTTGAAATGAATAAATGGATGGTAATTTCAAGTAACTAGAATTTGATTAGTTAAAAAAACAAGGAAAAAGGAAATTTAACAAGCAAACCTTCTTGTGTGTTTGAGAAATTCCGAAACTGCTACGTAGACGCTCCTGTTGCTGGGGCCCAGTGTTTTCAAACACTTTGAAGTGTTTTCAAACCTGACGCATCTTCTTTAGTTGTTTTTTTCTTGTCATTCCACTGAGTGTGGAAGTACACCTCGTGCAAAAAAAGTGACCGAAACTACACTGATACTTTTCAAAGGCGCGAGCCTTTTTTAATTCATTTTCAAGCTTTTAATGTCAGCACTAAGTATTGTTTTAATAATCAGCCTGATGGCCTTTGAGATTAGTCCCAGCTGAGAACCTTCAACAACGCGATCACAGCTAAACTCGACGCAACGCGAATAATCATCGTGGTCGACGTGTAAATCTTAGCACGCCGCTTGGCCGGCGCGCACCCTCTTCACTGTATTCATCGTCTGCTACACCCCCGACAACGTGCTGCTGGCTGGTTAGTTAGCTGGCTGGGTGGTATACTTGGCTAGTTAGGTGAGGACATGCTGTGACGAAGCCAGTTAAGTCAGGTAATGCTCCGACTGAAGTAATTAGGTGACAGATTTATGTGACAATGCTAAGGAAACAACATAACACTATGACCATATTAATTAACACGACAGTAATTGTTAGCACCTTAGGTAAAGCCATGTCAGTTATACCTTACTAGCTGATATGATTCTAATTAGGCTTCTGCCAGTTAGTCCTACATTTATTAGCTCCATTCTAACCAAGAAAGCTAATTGAACACATGGTAATTATTACAGTTTTAATAAAAACCTTACCACTCAAAGCTAATCTGTTCAGTAGTACGCTACTTAACCACTAGCTAATTACCACATCAAAATAAGCCTGAGCTGATGTAGTCTTCCTTTCGAACCAGACCGAGCAGACTGAGTAGACCACTGACTTAAAAAGCTAAAAGAAACTACAGGATCAGAAGCTCCTCTATACACCAGCCTCACACAAGTAGTTCAAGCTGACCAAACAATGTTATATGCAAAATATGTGCTGCTCAGCGTTCATTGCATGACATGCTTAACTTTCATACCAGTACCATTACCTTCACGAGTTTAACTGCGTCCTTCTCAGTATCGACGAGTTTGTACCCGAGTTTACGCGTCACTCATTTTGTTGACAGGCGCCCGCGGTGAAGATATCGTCCACCCACCTTCGTTGCTCTTGCGGATGAGCAGTATTCACGCTGCAACGCCACTGAGTGGCATGGTTCATCTTTCAACTTTATTGCGCAAACTCAACACAAACATGCACGAAGTAAGAGTTTTATTATCACATAACTTCGAAGTCTCGCACTCCATTTCTCTGCGCTCACGACGTACCCGTCAATACCATGTTGCCGCCATAATGCGATCGCCCAGAATGGCAATCTGCTCGTATATTTATCCGCAATATTTGACAGAAGGCAGAGCAGCTGCACGGGATAGCTGCGTGCGCACCCTTGAAGCCATTGAGAGTGGAGGAGGAGGATGAAGGAAGGAGGAAGGACAGGGAGGTTAGCCAGTTCTCAGATTGGCTGCATACCCTGGGCTGGCAAATGAGATAAAAAGAATAAATGATGACAGAAAGGAGACGTTGAAAGAGGGAAAAAAGGTAGAAGGACAACAGTATGATATACAACACTGCTTACAGTCTGTCTATATGAGCACTTGCCCGCAACAATGCTCTCGATGTCTTGCGGGCCGAGGATGGTCTCGGCTAGTGTCTTAATACCCTTTTTCCTGACAATTGACGATTGGTAAGTCTACCTAGAGCTATCAACAGTTCTTTTCTCAGCGGACTAAAGTTACAACACTCGCAGAGAAGATTGGAAAATGTCTCCGCGCAGCCAAAGTATTTGCATGTCGGGCTACTGGTCGTTCCGATTCGAAACGAATAAGCATTCATGAAGGTCACCCCAATCCACAGACGGTACAAAAGTGTCTCTTCAGCTGTGGTTATTTTTGATGGAAGACGAAGCTGTATGTGTGGGTCTAATTTATCAAAGTGAACGTTGGTGAATGCCTTCGAATTTCATTGAGCAAGGGTCAGTTCTCGTGCAAGTGATCGAAGCCTTGTAGCGGTGACTGTTCTTGATATTGGTATAGCTGCACAAGGGGCATCATCATGAGCAGTTCGGCCTGCTTAATCTGCACGGTCGTTTCCATCGAAGCCGCAGTGGGCCGATTTCCATTGATACGCTATGTCATTCTGATTCTCTATAACCTCGTGGTGAAGCAGTCTTATTTCAAGGACTAGCTGTTCATCTGTTCTATGACGATATAGCGAGGCAATGCCCTGGAGAGCTGCTTTGAAGTCGGAGAAGATTGACCATGTCTTCGGTGGTTCTTCACCTAGGAACTCTAGAGCCGCAAGAATAGCGGCGAGTTCTGCAGCCGTGGATGATGTCAGAGGCGATGTCCTGACCTTTATCGTGACGTATTTTTCTGTAGTTAGCACTGCGTCTGTTGAGCTTGCTAAAGTAACCAACCCAAGCGTGTCAGTGTGAATGCGTCCACTGTGTTTCTTATTTCTAGAGTGGACATTTTTATGTTGCAGGTAGAACAAAAGAACATACCTGGAAGAGGATAAACACATATGAATACGGCTTTGCGAGGCATGGTGTTTATTTGGCATAAATGTAGCGCAACAATTACGCTGACCTCGCTGCGCTGTTGGAATGATGATTGAGTGGTGGCGCGGAAGTGTTCGAGCTTGGTGTTTCTTCGGTAAAAGCAACAAAAACAATACCTTGTCATTCTTTTTATTTTTTTATTTGTTTATTTATTTATTTGTACCTCAAAGCTCCGAGGGACATTACATGTGGGGTGGGCATCAGGATAAAAAACGAAAGATAGAAAAATGTAAAAAAAATACAATTACCAACAATTTTTTATGGGGCAGGTGGAACAAAAGAACATACCCGGAAGAGGACAAACACACATGAATACAAGATTGCGAGGCGTGGTGTTTAATTGGCATAAAGATAGCGCAACAATGACGCTGACATCGCTGCGCTGTTGAAATGATGATTGAGTGGTGGCGCTGAAGTGTTCGAGCTTGGTGTTTCTACAATAAAATCAACAAAAACATTACCTTGTTATTCTATTCATTTCCTATTTATTTATTTATTTATTATTGGTACCTCAAGGTTACCGAGGGACAATACATGAGATGTGGGCATCAGAAGTAAGAACGAAAGATAGAAAAAAGAAAAAAACTACAGCAGATAACAACAAACAACAGGAAAATGCGAAATGTAAATACAAATATGGCGACGATAGAAAACAATCTAGTTAGAAATGTAACTATAATAACAGCAGTTCAATATATTAGACTATTTTTTTCAGTAGGTCGGAAGCAGGCTGCATCACGGACAAGTGCAACATCTCCTGAAAGGCCATTCGAGTCTCTGGCAGTTCGGATGAAGAACGAATGATTGAATGCAGTGGTGCGGGTAAGGGGTGGAATTACTGAGTTCAGGTGGCCTGATTTGTACGTACGATGAGTCAGCTGAATCAACCGGCTATCACGAGGTTATGATGGGAAAAAATCTGTGGTAGAGACGTAGGCATTAGATGCAACGACGAGAGGCGAAATGTACTAGCTTCAGTTTAGACATTAGAGACGAAAGGCTTGTGTGATTTTTACCTCTTCAGATTCTTGGTTTGTACTTACTTGTTACTTCTATCAGGAAGCTTAGATGGCCTGATCGCTTGCTCGGTAAGCATTTTCATTTATTGGAAGTCTGTTTTAAACTAATTTCTCAGCTAGGGTGGGGAGGGGGGAGGGCGTTCAGTATTACTAATACTTTCAGCCACCCGGCTATTCGCCCATTCCCATTTCTGGGTGAGTGCTATCTATACGAGGTCATCAATGTTATACTACTATTCATCATTATTACTGCAAATGCCCCACATGAGTTCACGCTCATTTATGAGGGCGTTTTGGATGCGAAGCATCTCTTTCTTGGGCATATGTCCCGCGGCGTACGCGGCGGCGCCCGCACTATAGTGTACTAGAAGTGTTCAGTGGCGTGGCCGCACCTCACCACCTGATCCCTTCTGCGTTGCCCGTAGTGGCAGCGCCGCAGTTGAATAGTACTGAAAGAGCAGCGCGCGGCGTGCGGGAACTGCTATGCACTTCGGGTCCTCCATCGCGCTTTCTTGTTGCAAAATTCTTCGTACCTGCCCATCATTCATGTCTAGCACACGATACCATAGCCCATGAATTATGACACGCCAATCTACTGAACTTGAGCGCCATAAAAACCCTTATGAGAGATCAAAATTAATTCGAAAAAGAGAGTCTTATACTGATTTATTCTGTCTTAACTCTTTCGTCGGTGGTTAGACGTCTACAATATTCAGAATAACTTAGCCAATTTATTGTAAGGTAGGTGCGCTCAGAAAGCTGTGAGATTAAAAAAAGATACCGTTGCATACGCACGCAGAACTAAGGCCCGTATTCACAAACGCTCATTCACTCAAGGGCTCCCCTTGACTTGACGAAGTCAAGGCGGAGCGTGCTCCTCCACACTTCCTTCGCCAAGGGAGGACTCGGAAATGCTCCCTCCACTTCAGTGAACTGCATGGGCCGAGAAAAGCGCCTGATAACGAGAGTATTCGCAATCGCGGTTAAAAAATGCCTATCTTTGTATAATAACTGAACGCTTTTCTTACGCATTCTTTTTTATAAATTGGCATTACAGCAAAATACATGCACTTATAGTGGCAACATGGTTTTCGTAAGCCTTAAGCCGGTAGAGTTAGCGAAACCCCCGCTTCAAGTCTGGCAACCGTTGCGTCCAGGCAGCAGCTGATGGCGTTTCCTCTGCTGCTGAACGTTTCTACGTGCTTAGTTTATTTCGTCTCGTGTGCGTCTATTCATTGCAGTTCATATTTACGGTAGTGTCTGAATGGGTGTTTGAGACCCTGCTTTCCCCGGGGTGACTAACGAACTACGTGAGTGATGGCAGGAAGCCGAACATATGGTTTGTTGCTTTGTTTACTTTCGCTTTTCTGAGAGCCTTCTGATCACTAGTGTAGCCACCGAACGTGTAACGCGGTGGAGTGAGTAATTTCTACTTTATATCACATTACATTTGTGTGCTTTTAGAATTCACCTCCGACAAAGATTACTTGTTCGTTCCTGGTTTCAGGGAACTGTACTATGTTCATTTTTTGCATTTACTGCGAATTTCAACGTGACACTTTCGTATTTGTTCCTCTGCATGTAATAAAAATTTTAGAAGAGAATGTTCGCAACTTCTATTGAAGGTTACACCAGAGTAGCATTGATTTGATTGATATATGGGATTTAACGTCCCATAACCACCATTTGATTATGAGAGACGCAGGGTAGCGTTAAAAAGTAGGAATGGTACACTCGTGGCTGAGCGTTTGAATTAGACTGCTATGCAAACTAAGAAAAGTGATCGTGTGCCTTCCTTCAACTAATGGCGAAAACATCATTTTAAAGTTGTTGTTTTCTTCAATTAAAAGTATATATAGTTGGTTAACAATGCGTGTTTGTGTTTTTGTGTTTCAATTTTAACATTTCAATCTTCCAAGGATGCCTGAGTAAGCAGTTATTTTTTCCATCTCCTTTTCGCCCTGTATTTATGGATGCTCTAATATGACAGATTCGAATAGACGTAACCTTCAAATCTCTGTAGCTTCCGTCTCCACGTTCACACATTGGCCCCGTCTTAAAATTTTTGTCCTGTCTTCTTCACCAGCGAGCTCCGAAGCACATTAGTTAATGCAGGATCGACCTTTGCATTTATGTTTTGGCTTTTCTTTGTAGAATATTATTGCCGGGGATAGCTCTTGAAAATGATCGTGTTTTCTGTGCTTCATTCTAAAGCCTCGGCAGTACATAATTTAGAGGAGATGTTTTATCTTTTTGAAAAGGATAATCTTGAAGGCGCTTTTGACTTTTGGTGCTGTTCAGTCTTAAAAATGACCGTGGTGGTTCACTGAACCTTGGATAAAGTGTCGTCAAGAAGCAGAGTATTTTACTTTGCTGATTTAACAAAGACCAGTGCAACAAAGTAGTAAATATTGCTCAAGAGTATTGGAGACATCGCGGATATATCTGGTCAAACCCCTGTAAATAAAATATCTGCTACTGTTGCAACATTAGCATGCCTACACGCTGGAACCACGCCATCTCAGTTTCATGGAAGGAAAGTGTTACTGTTGTATATAAAACAAACTTGATTTTTGTAGAACTGCTCTCCTGTAGAGTCGGAGAAGAGTGTTTTGTGATTCTGTCTCATCCTGAAAAGATCAACATGACGATAAATATGTATTCAAAATAAACAAAGTAGAAAAATACGAATGGCAAAATAAGCCTTCATTACATTTGACTGATGAAGAGCCATGTGGCAAACACAAGCGTGCAACTGCAAAGTGTGCATTAATCAAGCATATGCAGTTGACACACTGTCGAAATAAATTTCTCGATTGTAAGACATCATAAATAAGATTGAGGTAGTAGACACCATAGCGTGTCTTATGCATTGCAGCTGCACGTATTCACTGCAGATTTTCTTCTTTTCCATACAGTCGAGCAAACTCTGCAATGCATTGCGAATACGACACGTTTCAGGAAACCTTACCTCCATGTTCTTCCGTCGGCAGCCTGGCCCCTACTCAAAAGACGCAAGACATAATATTACGAAAACGTTACAGCTAGAACACCAAAGCCGCATTTTTTTATTTCTCGGGATGCACTCATTCATTATATTTCTTGCGTTAAAGAACCGACATGGTTGAGTTATTGAGCTTTGCCTATTTTGACACATGTTTTGCTCAGGCCCTTGGGCAGCTCACCAGGCATATGGTTAAGTAATTCGATAACCTAATTGCACGAATCAATGGCGTAGAAAGCAATACCTCTTCGGGAGGGGGGGTTCAACCATAAAAAACAATCTTATAGTGTATCTGCTGTATTTCTATTTCGTATGTTTCTGTTTTTATACGACACTTCATGCATTCTTGCGCGCGTGCACGTTTCACAGAGCACGAGCCTCTGCTTGATTCCCTAAAGCTGGGTGTGGTTGTTCATTGGTATTGTGAGCTGCATAGACACTGTATATCGAAGCTATGTTTCACGCGTAGTAGCAACAAAAGCACACTTATTGGGCCATATTGCATTGTGTTTTGTTCTTCCTAAACTGTCTCTAATAGTGATAGGACTTGAGCAGCGGGGAAACTGAACAAAAAAAGAAAAGGAGAACTTACCTTCTCGTAGATACAGACGATCATCTAACGAAATTGTGCTTCGCCGTATATTTCGGCTAGGGTAGCAAAGATTCACCGAAGAAGAATCCGCTCAGTAGTATGGTGAATGCAGCGCATCGAAAATTTGCTATTACGTTTCCTCTCAGCTTGTTTGTCAATCTTTCGCGCCACGCTTGAAATGGCGTGGTGTGGTAGCTTCATCGAAACACTTGAAAGCACTGCATCCGCAGTAAGTCTTGGAGCAGTCGCACGACGAGTATACGCACGCCCTAAGGTAGGTAATCCACTGGAATGGAATGGAATGAAAAAACTTTATTTCGGTCCTGCAGGACGCGCTTAGCGCGTAGCAGGCGTCTCCCACGTAGGGACCGACAGAGAGTACCTGGCGGCCGCTTCGTGGGCCTGCTGGACGGCCCATCGCTGGTCGGCGAGAAGTGAGCTCCTGAGGGACCTCTCCCACTTGCTTGAGGTACAGTCGAGAGGAGTTGTTCTACACTCCCAGAGCATGTGTTCGAGTGTCGCTGTGTGTCCCCATGATGGGCATGTGTCGCTGGGGTATGCATCGGGATAATAAACGTGAAGCGTGGCAAGGTTTGGGTACGTGTGTGTCTGTAATAGGCGTAGGGTTAATGCCTGTGGTCGGTTAAGTTTCGGATGTGGGGGTGGAAAAATGCGGCGTTCCAAGTAAAAGTGCTTTGTAATTTCATTGTACGTAATTGGTGCATCCCTATTGGTATCCAACCCAGCAAGATGAGGTTGCCCTGTGGCAGTGCGGTCGGTAAGTACGCGCGCTGCATCATGGGCGATCTCGTTGAGGTTGGATAGGGCACCCGGCACCTGGCCGAGATGGGCGGGGAACCAGATGACAGTGTGGTGCTTCAGGGCACTCGGGTCCGCATTGCGCAGGATACGTAACGCCTGGTCGGAGATGACTCCGCGTTCGAAGGCTTTGATGGCCGGCCTGGAGTCGCTGTAGATGAATTCCCGTTTGCTGTCGAGCATAGCTATAGCTATAGCTACTTGCTCCGCTACTTCGGGGTTTCGGGTGAGGATTGTGGCTGAGTTAAGAGTCTGCTGCGCGGATGATACCGCGACCGCGGCGAAGGCTTGGTTGTTGCGATAGGCAGCGGCGTCCACGAAGGAGACGTTGTCCGCTTCCATGTCTATGCGCTTGAGAATCGCGGTCGCCCGCGCAAGGCGCCTGCCTCTGTTGTATTCGGGGTGTACATTTCGTGGTATGGGAGCGATCGTAATAAGGTCGCGGATTTCACGGGGAATTAGAATCAACTCTGGGGGGTCCCTGGCCCTCGAGGAGAAGAAGCCGAGCTCGCGCAGAATATGGCGGCCCGCCTTGGTTGTAGTGAGTCGGGTCAATTGCACACGTTCCTGAGCTTCGGCGATCTCTTCTAGCGTGTTATGTACGTCAAGCTCGAGGAGTTTGTACGTTGGAGTGGTGATAGGGAGGCCAAGGGCTCGTTTGACCACCTTGCGAATAAGTGCATTGAGTTGATCGCGCTCAGCACGTAGCCACTTGTGTATAGCGGCAACGTACGTAAAATGGCACAAAACAAAAGCGTGTACGAGATGCAGCAGGTTGTCTTCTTTGAGGCCATGGTGCCTGTTGGCTACTCTACGTACGAGTCGTATGGCATTCTCAGTCTTAGTCCTGAGCTTGTGTACTGTTTGGGTGTTGGTTCCGCGGGACTCGATGATCATGCCGAGGACCTTGATGGTGTCTACCCTGGGTATAGTACGACCATCTCTGGTGTGGAGGGTGATATTGCGTTCCGCCGGAGGTTTCCACCCTTTGGGCTTGGCACCACGGCGTTTGGGCAAATATATCAACAGCTCCGACTTCGCAGGTGAGCACCTGAGAACGGTGTGGTCGAGGTAAAACTCGGTGGTGTCGATAGCCTCTTGCAGGGCGGACTCAATGAAGCCATCCGACTCTGTGGAGCACCATATGGTTACATCATCCGCATAGAAAGTGTGGTTTAGCCCGTCTATTTTTGAAAGTCGTTCGGAAAGCCCGATTATCACGAGGTTGAAGAGCGTGGGTGAGAGGACGGATCCCTGAGGAGTGCCCCGCTGTCCGAGCTCCACTTCTTCCGACACTAGGTCTCCTACGCGGAGGACGGCTCTGCGCCGAGTGAGAAAAGAGCGGATAAAGTAGTAAAATCGACGACCTAGGCCGAGGGCTGCGATCGCTTTCAAGATTGACGAGTGCGTTATGGTATCGAAGGCCTTTTCTAAATCGAGACCGAGTATTGCACGAGTGTCCCGAGTGTTTCCGCCATCTAGAATTTGATGCTTTAGGAGTAACATGGCGTCTTGAGTGGATAACCCTGGTCGGAAGCCAATCGTGCGGTGCGGGATGTAGTCGTTATCTTCGAGGTATCGACCAACCCTGTTGAGGACGACGTGCTCAGCCACTTTGCCCACGCACGACGTGAGAGATATGGGGCGTAGGTTATCTAGGTTCGGCGCCTTTCCCGGTTTGGGTATGAGAACCGTGTGAGCTAGTTTCCAAGCATCGGGTATCTCATCCTTTCTCCATATCTCGTTGATAGTGTCAGTGAGGTAAGTGACGGAAGAATCGTCCAGGTTGCGTAGGAGCTTGTTGGTGATGCCATCGGGGCCAGGGGCTGAGCGGCCATTGAGCTCATGGAGAGCTCGGCGCACATCTTCATTAGAGAACTCGGCGTCTAAGTTAGTGTTGTCGCTGCCAGAGTAATCAGGGTGAGGGGTCACAGGGCCCGTGGTGAGCGGGAGATATTTTTCCACGAGGTTCTTGACAACATCTTCCGGTGACACTGTTCGTTTAGCCTGATGAAGTATCTTCACGATCGAATGACGCTGATTTGTGCGGGTGTTGGTTTCATTGAGGAGTTGTTTGAGTAAGTTCCACGTTTTGCCATTTCGAACCTGACCATCAATCGAATTACAAATTTCGTCCCACTGCTGTTTTGAAAGGATGCGGCAGTGATCCATCATGGTCTTGTTCAGCTGAGATATGCGTTTGCGTAATCTCCGATTAAGGCGCTGGCCCTTCCACCGGGCCAATAGAGACTGTTTGGCCTCTAGTAGGTGGGCGAGACGACTGTCCATCCTTTCGGTTGGAAGGTCTGTGATGATAGTTTTCGTTGCCTTGTTTACATCAGCTTTGAGCTGGGCCGTCCACGTCTCGAGGCTCGGTGGGGTATCAGGAGGAGGTCGTTCTGCGCGGGTCTTACGAAGGAGGTCCCAGTCGACCCACGTGTACGACTTGGTCTTCCTGCTTACTGTGGGGAGGTGTACAGCCAATATGAAGTGGTCACTACCGAGATCTACCGCGAGGTTGGACCAGTGGGCGTCGGATATATTCTTGACGAAGCATAGATCCGGCGTAGTATCTCTTTGCGTGGACGTACCAGTGCGAGTGGGGAAGGCCTTGTCCGTAATGAGAATAAGGCCCATGTCATTCGCACTTTTCCAAAGCTCGTTACCTTTGGGTGTGTCGTACGTGTAGCCCCAGGCGCTATGCGCAGCGTTAAAATCGCCTGCGATCACTAGCGGGTTAGGCCCCGCGAGGCGGACAGCTTTCTGGAACAAGCGTGCGAATCTTTGTCTATGGTGGCTGGGACTACTGTATACATTGAGCATGTATACGCTTTGTTGTGATATGTTTCCAGGGAGAATTTCGACCATAACGTGCTCAATGTTGGGCACATTGAGACTGTGCGCTGTGCAGGTAATCTTGTTAGCGACCAAGGTGGCGATACCGCGTCCTCCCGAGGGGCCGGGCAACCACTGGTATCCGGAAAACGTGGCGGTTGGTACTACAGTCTCTTGTAATAGCATGATGTGAGGTTTGGCTTCGTGGCTACGGAGGTATTGCTGCAGGAAAGCTTTCTTGTGGGTTCCACTGGCTCATGCACGAAACACAACACATCACGGCACTGGTGAGCGCTCCACTTGACACCACGCCCGCCTGTTCCGGCGCCACAGTAGCCGTTGTCGTTACAAGACAGCTCCGTAGTGAACGTGCACCATCATTGTCGAAAGAACACAGCGGTGGCAGCCAAATCAATAGAAAAACGCCATCAAAGCGAGACGGGCTCCGCCATGGACGCGATGTTGGCGCAGAAACTTCACTCGAGGGACGATTCAAGGTAGCTCGATCGCTTCCTTGACAATCTCGAGGAAACGCTCCAAATTTTCTTAAGTGAAGGAAGCGTTTCTAGTGAAGGGCGGATTGTGAATGCGAAAACGTCACTCAAGGAGCGTTTCGAGTGAAGTGTCGAGTCGAGGAGCGTTTGTGAATTTTTTTTAATTTACGTTTTCAGAGTATGCTAATATATTTACACGCAATCACAGCGACCACCAATTGTCAAAGTTAGTCGTTCTGCTACCCCCCCCCCCCCTAGGAAAAAAATCTGTGTAGCCTTGCGCCGAACGTTCACAGTTGACGAAGCTGAATATAGCATGTCACTGTGTGTGTGTGCGCGCGCGCGCGTGTGCGTGCCTGCGTGGTGCGTGCGTGTGTGCGTGTGCGTGTGCGTGTGTGTGTGTGTGTGTGTGTGTGTGTGTGTACAAGTTATATTCCTCAAAACAAGATTCACCACTACCTGCCTACACGTTTGACACTTAATAATACAACTACACTTATAACACAAAACATCGTCATAAACTAGCTGGGTTACAATGGCGTTACGCCAATAGAATATTTAGAAAGCAGCACAATTTAAGCTGTGGATACGAAATGAAAACTGGTTACAATGAATTTACGCAGAATGATAGACGGAATACTTATGGAATTGGCATTTTTAATATTTTTGTGTGTTGTTAATAATATGTTTATTGTGTAATAAGCGTTCCAAAAACCAATAATTATTATCTTCCGCAAAATTGCTATGATAAAACTGAGTCGTCGCCGGAATGAATGTATGAACGTTACTTATACTCGGGTTTCTCGTGAAACAATTCAGCGCATGTATGAGAGAACTGTGCTCTGGACATCGCATAGACTGCCGACAAAACGAGCGTATGATTTATTCGCGGTTCGGATACTTCTCCTTTTTTTGTAGTTCGCCAATAGCCGCTTATGATGTAACGCACCACAAAGCACTGCTTGAGAAGCTAGGTGGGTCCGTGAAAATTCCGATTGATATATTTTTAGGGTTGGCAGGCTCTTGAAACAGTGAATGTATCGACGCTAATTTGGCGTGCCTGCATATTCGCTCGTGCATCATGGCGCGTAGCATGTGCGTCTACTGATAAAGGCTCCGAAACGCATTTAACGCACTAAAAACGAGCAATTACACACTTTCGCAGGCTATGGCGCGCGTGCTTCCAATGCAGACACTCCTGAGATCTTCAGTACCATGGGGCTACAGCGCCGCCGCTAATGTCACCCGCTGGAGAATCAGCTGAGATGCGGCGCGGCCTCCTGGTCGTCCATTCTTCATCCGCAACACACTGGCCTTGAATCGTCTGCTAGTTGTGTCACATAAAAATCTAAATAACAATTACAAAAGAAACTTTTTTCAAGTTTAAATGTTAGTAAAGTGGTTTTAATTGACAGTACAGACCATAAAGCATCCTATTTTATTTCCAGTATTTGTTTTATTTTCTAGCCTTCATTTACAGACGCGAGGTGGCGCCTTCAAATTATGATGATGATAAGTGGTATTTTAAGGCGTAAAGGCCAATTGATGGCCAAAGAGCGCCTTTTCAGTATGCTAGAGATATGAACAATGATATGATGCGTGGCTGTAAAGGGACCTTTAAACTTTTCGTGCTAACGCGGGTAAAAATATAGAAGTAATGTAGTATTACAACGGCGTGAAATATGTGCCGTGAAAAGGAATGGCAAAATGTCAGGATAATAAAACCATGGCGGAGATGTAGTCAACGCAGCCACGACCACGGTACAAAGGTCGTGCTACGGATCACTTTTAAATATGGGGCGAAAGCTGTGAACATCTTTTAAAAACGTGAAAAGTGATTGCAGTTGAAAAAGCGGATCTCTGTCGATGAGCATCCCAGGGTATAGTGGGAGCTGATGTCGGTAGTGCAGTAAAAAGTGATTTTTTCTTAGAGCATCTAGCTCATTGCACTGGACGAGAATGCGGAGAACCATAAGTGGTTCTCCACATCTCTCACACAATGGTGAATTGTCAGTAGCCAGAAGATATGAATGTGTAGAGTGTGTATGTTCTGTTCTTAGCCTTGTAAATGATCCCGCCGCGGTTGTCTAGTGGCTAAGGTACTCGGCTGCTGACCCGCAAGTTGTGGGATCAAATCAAGGCTGCGGCGGCTACATCACCGCCGATAAAGGCGACTACATTTTTGCCTTCGATGGAGGTGGAAATGTTGTAAGCTCTTGTACTCTGATTTGGGTGCACGTTAAAGAACCCAAGGTGGCCAAATTTCTGGAGCCCTCCACATACGACGTCTCTCATAATCATATGGTGGTTTTGGGACGTTAAACCCCACATATCAGTAGCCTTGTAAGGGTTACTTCTGTGTGTCAAGATTTTGATAGTGGTGGCCAATTAGCTAGTTGTGGCTTAATAACATGAGGTTTAATGTCTGCGTGTCTATCCCATGTGCTCTGCCAATACCTCCTGAGCTTTCGTTTTAGAAAAGTTTCAAGTCAACTGCAAGGATTATTATTGATGCATTGGAAGCGGTGTCGCAGGCGGAGGCAGCCAGCTTGCCGCCAGAACGTTCCTTTGTCTCTCACGGTGCCCTGACACCTTACAGACAATGATATGTTTTGATGTGTACAGTGTGCACAGAAGTGAATAAAATGACCTAAGCATGGGGTTTCTGTGTTTTTTAGAAGTTTTCAGGGCTTGAACCATACTTAGGGAATCTGTGTATCATGCCGTCTTTTATAATTTTATCTGTTTGATGCGTATTGCGACCGTCAGTATTGCATAATCTTTTCCTGTGAAAATGCTTGCATCAGAATGAACAAGCCGGCTTCGAAAAGGGATTGGCCTATCGCTGCATATATATTGTTACGCCTACGAGGGGTTTATTCGAAGCAGACGTAACGGTCGACTCGACGGTATACCGCAGTGAACGCGAAGCAGCGAGCTCTTGCCACGAACCGAACGTCCTCTTCTTCTGCTACCACCATGTTCCCCGCTACACAGGTGCACATACCTAAATTACACATGTGGTAACACTTCCCTCCGCGCAGACGAAGCCCACTGGGCGAGTCAAACAGTCTCTCGAGGAATAAAGCGCTTCAAACGTGCAACATGGACAAGTTCAGTTTTTGCAGACCATCGGCCGTTTGAATGGAGACGCGCTATGCGGTAAACTAAATCACTGATACGGTCTGCAACAAGATAAGGTCCCGCATAGTGCGCTAGCAGTTTCTCGCTCAAACCGCGTTTTCTAGTTGGTGTCCACAGCAACACTAGGTCGCCGCGATTGTACGTCACGTGTCGGCGTCGGCGGTCAAAATGTGCCTTCGAGCGATCTTGCGAAGCAAGAGTGCGCAAATAAGCAAGGCGTCTAGCTTCTTCTGCCCGACAGATGATCTCGGATATGCAGGGATCACGGTGGTCCAAACACGGGAAGATGGTATTCAGGGTATGACGAGGTGGTCGAGCATATAGAAGAAAGAAAGGACTGTAGCCGGTAGTTTCATGCTGAGCGGTGTTGAATGCATATGTGATAAAGGGTAGAATACTGTCCCAGTCCTTATGATCGGATGCAACATACATAAACAGCATGTTCGAGAGAGTTCTGTTCGTTCGTTCAGTTAGACCGTTTGTTTGGGGATGGTATGGCGTAGAGTGCCGAAACCTTGAAGCACAGACACGAAGCATCTCTTCCATCACGTCTGCTGTGAATTGTCGGCCACGGTCACTGATTACGATTTTGGGAGGTCCATGTCGAAGAATTACAAAACGTAGCATGAAGGAAGACACATCGGCTGCAGTTGCCGATGGTATGGCAGCTGTCTCGCAGTACCGTGTTAAATGGTCGGTGCAAACGACTATCCAGCGATTTCCATCAGACGACCGGGGAAAGGGTCCAAGGAGGTCAATCCCGACTTGTTCGAATGGAGCTCTAGGGGGCGGCACCGGATGTAATCGCCCTAAAGGAGCACTTGTTGGGCGCTTATGACGTTGACACTCGTTACAGCTAGACACGTATTGTTCCGTCGTCTGGCGCATTTTGGGCCAGTAGAATCTTTCTTGAAGACGGTACAGAGTTTTCGCTGTGCCTAGATGACCGGATGTTGGGTCATCATGCATAGCCTGCAAAACATAAACGCGAAGACTCTTCGGAACAACGAGAAGATATCGTGAGCCGGTGTTGGTGTAGCTCTTTTTGTACACTAGCCCGTCTCGGATGCAGAAGCGCGTAGGCGATGATTTTGGTTTGGTAGCAAGAAGCTGTTGTACGGTGCTGTCCCTTTGTTGCTCATCCTTAAAGGTCTTGTTATCGGGAAATGGGTGGTCGAGTGATGCAATGTAGGTATCGAAGGTGTCCGCGTCACATTCAATTGTTGGAAGCGGCAGTCGCGAAAGACAATCTGCGTCAGCGTGACGTCGGCCGCTTTTATAGGAAACCGTGAAGTCATATTCTTGTAGACGAAGTGCCCAGCGCGCCAGCCGACCAGATGGGTCACGCAGGTTGACCAACCAGCAGAGAGAATGATGGTCTGTCACGACGGTAAAGGGGCGTCCGTACAGGTAGGACCGGAAGCGCTGCACTGCAAAGACTACTGCAAGGCATTCTTGCTCTGTGACAGTGTAGTTACGCTCGGACTTGCTGAGCGAGCGACTTGCATACGCTACGACGTGTTCTTGATTATCCAAGCGTTGAACCAGGACAGCACCTACACCAATACCACTGGCGTCTGTGTGAATCTCAGTGGGAGCGAGAGGATTGAAGTGGCGAAGAATCGGATGAGACGTCAAAAGAAACTTCAACTCCGAAAAAGCAGACTCGCATTCCGGGGTCCAGTCAAACTGCGCACCTTTCTGAAGCAGACACGTGAGCGGGTATGCGATATTGGCAAAGCCAGGAATGAATCGGCGAAAGTATGAACAAAGCCCCAAAAAGCTTCGCAGTTCTTTCACCGAGCTTGGCTGCTTAAATGCCTCCACTGCGGCCGTCTTGGCGGGATCCGGTCTTATGCCTTCTTTGTTTACTAAGTGTCCAAGGACGAGTGTTTGGCGCTCTCCAAAACGACATTTCTTTGAGTTCAGCACCAAGCGTGCTTTGCTTAGACAGTCCAGTACGAGACTAAGGCGTGTGTTGTGCTCACAAAAGGTGCGCCCAAAAATTACAACGTCGTCCAAGTAACACATACACACTTCCCACTTCAATCCACGTAGAATGTTGTCCATAAATCGCTCAAAAGTTGCGGGCGCATTGCAGAGTCCGAACGGCATCACATTGAATTCCAATAGTCCGTCTGTTGTAACAAATGCCGTCTTCTCCTTGTCTTCCTCGTGCATTGGAATCTGCCAGTAGCCTGACCTCAGATCCACAGACGAAAAGTAAGAGGCCGATGATAGACAGTCGATAGCATCATCAATCCGCGGGAGTGGGTATACGTCTTTTTTAGTGATGGCGTTGAGACGGCGGTAATCAACACAAAATCGCCATGTCCCATCTTTCTTCTTCACTAGAATTACTGGAGCGGCCCAAGGACTACATGATTCTTGAATTACATTTTGCTTGAGCATCTCGCAAACCTGTTCATTGATCACTGTGCGTTCGGAAGGTGATACACGATATGGTTTCTGTCGGAGAGGTCTGTGAGATGTCGTGTCGATTCGGTGCTTTATACGAGAAGCAGGGAATGACGGTGAATCTTGCTGTGCGAAATCAAAAATACCAGCATGTTTGCGCAGAATACTCGCCAGTTCATTACGTTCTTTGGTGCTGAGTGACTTATCAATCATAGCCATAATGGTGGCGTCCCTGGCGTGCAGATTATCGCAACGGGTCTTATCCGGGGAATCATTGCTTTCTGCGAGGGTGGCAAGCGACAATACTTGGTGTTCACGAATCTCTGCAAGTTTCAGACCCTTCGGCAGCACTGTAGGTTCATTAGAGCAGTTAATCGCCCATAAACCAGTATGCCCTTGCGCAACCGATAATGTACAGTAGGGTATTAAAACTGTCTTCTTTATGCAACTGAGATGCATGGGCTCCACAGTTGCGTCAAATGTTTTCTCGCTTGCAGGTGAACAGGCAACAGGGACACATTTTGCAGACAACGGCGGCACAGTTGTGTCCACAGACACGCAAAGAGCACTTTCTTGAGAGGGCGAGTTTTCCATAAACGAAACTGGGATATCAGAATCTACTGTAATTTGTCCTGTGCGGCAATCAACAGTAGCACCACATAGCTTCAAGAAATCGAGTCCCAGAATGACGTCGTGCGTAGTATGAGGGAGAACAGCAAACTCCGCGACAAAGTTCTGGCATGCCAAACTAACAGTCACAGTGCAGACACCAACAGGTTGTAACACCTCTCCGCTCACTCCACGAAACGTATCAGGACGATCCCAACGAAACATAACCTTTCGTCCAAGAAGGCGGGTGAAAACTAAACTCATCACTGACACGCTTGCACCTGTGTCCACCAACGCCATCGTCGGTACATCATCGATAAGCACTCGAACCTTATTTCTAAGCATGGAAGCTAACGGAGGTATATCTGTTGAAATCGAGGAATGTCCGGCGACCTCACCTCCAACGGCCGCGCCGGCTAGTTTTCCGTAAGAGGCGAGGAGTGGCGGCGCCGAGGAGACGGTGATCGGTTGGCACGAGGGGCAGGTGGTGGTGTCACACTGCGGTCAGAGGCCGGAGATTGGTTTCGTAGCAGTCCTGGGATCTCGTAAGACGCGCTTCCCGGGAATGTCGGTGCTCGGGTAAGGCCAGAACGGTTAAATCTCGGTGATCGGTCGTACCTTGGCGGCTGCCGGTAGTTGCAATACCTGGCAATGTGTCCTTCGAAGCCACAGTTGTAGCAGACTGGTAGAGGACGCTCGCTGAACCAATGCTGAGACCGCTCAGCTGTGAAGGGTCGGTGACGAGCTTGCTGAGCGGGGGGCTGCCCACCTCTGTGTGGCGGGGCCGTGCCGAAGGCGTTGGCCATATCGCTGGTCGGCCGTGAATGAGTCACGACGTGGCCTCGGATTTCCAATTTCGCTGATGTCTGCCACACATACCGATGGTGGCAAAGTAGCTGATGGTGCCGCCGTGTAGTAGGGTGGATTGGTAGGTGGATGAGGAATGGTTTCGTCGACCCTACCACCTTGTCGCTGCAGCTCTTCACGCACAATTGCCCGAATAGTAGCCGCAAGGTCGGTGGGCGGGCTCACGTCGACGCTGGCAACCGTTGTCACATTTGCCAGCCTACCAAATTTCGGGGCGATGCGACGAGTCTTCAATTTTTCAAACGTGCGGCATTGGCGTTGGACGTCGGAGGCAGAGGTGAGGTCATCCCTCTCTATCAGAAAATTGTAAACGTCTTCCGCTATGCCTTTCAATAGGTGTCCGACCCTGTCTTCTTCGGACATCTGCGGGTTTATAATCTTGCAAAGCTTAAGGACGTCCTCTATATAAGCAGTGCAGGTTTCTCCAGGAGTCTGGGCTCTTCCAGCAAGAGTCCGCTCCGCGCTTTTCTTTTTGAGTCGGAGTCACCAAAACACTTCTTGAGTTCTTGAGCAAAAAGAGCCCATGTTGTCAAGGACTCTTCGTGGTTTTCATACCACATCAGTGCAGTGTCCGTGAGAAACAGCGCGACGTTTTCCAGCTGATCGATAGAGTTCCAGTGATTGTACCGGCTCACCCTTTTGCAGTGCGTTAGCCACGCGTCCACATCTTCTCCTGCCATTCCCGCGAACGGGCGGGGTTCCATGTAGTGATGCCGAGGTGTAGTCAGTGTAGATTGACGCGAAGTCGAGGCGGTTGATTCCTGACCTTCGCTCTGGGTCATGACGACTGTTGTCGGCGGCAGACCGGCAAGATGACGGCTCCGGCGAACTCCGAACAGCTGTGGCTCCGTGGTACGTCGACGTGTCGTACCCCGCACCTCCACCACTCTGTTACGCCTACGAGGGGTTTATTCGAAGCAGACGTAACGGTCGACTCGACGGTATACCGCAGTGAACGCGAAGCAGCGAGCTCTTGCCACGAACCGAACGTCCTCTTCTTCTGCTACCACCATGTTCCCCGCTACACAGGTGCACATACCTAAATTACACATGTGGTAACAATATGTTATAGTAGTGTTGGACTTTGAGGCATCGGTAAAGAAGTCAGTGTGTATGTCTGTTTTAGTTCTAGGAAGTTTGTATGTGTGCAAGTGGTGCGTGCTTTGTGACTTCCACAAAAGAGACATCACAGTTTATAAGCTGCAGATGTGCAGCAGGAGCGGCACACCTGTTTCTTCCGCCAGGCCCCTTACACGAAGAGAGTACGGCTGCCTGAACGAGGAACGATTCTCGAACAAGCCAGAACAAGACAAATCATTAATTGTGAAATGAGAGGGATGTTGCTTGTCTGCCTTCACCTTCAGAAACTACACAAAAGACACGTAACATCTCTGTAGGTGGAGCGACCATTCATTATAATCTACGTACAGGCTCTCCACGGGACCAGTTCGAGAAGCACCCGCAGTCAGGCGAATGCCTAGATGGTGGACAGGGGCGAGAATCTTTTAAAGTTAAGGCTTATGATGTCGCACACTGATAAATTATGGCACTGTATTCTAGGCGAGTGCGTATGAGGCTTTCATATAAGTTCATCAGACATTTCCTGTCACTATCCCACGTAGTGCGTGACAACATTTTCAAAATATTCATTGTGTTTAAGCACCTGTCTTTTAGATACTTGATGTGTGGGATGAAGGTTAGTTTTGTGTCTAACAGTATGAAAAAAAACTTGTGCTCGGTCTTCACTGATATAGGTTGACCATGCAGGTAATGTCGGGGTCAGGATGGATGAGGCTCTTTCGGCAGAACAAGATTCAAGTGCTCTTTTGCGCGTTGAGTGTAAAACCATTCTCATCTGCCCATCGACATACCTTGTTCAACCCTTGTTGAACCTGACGTTGGCACATTGAGATATTGCACGATTTGAAACCAATCTGTACGTCATAGAAATATTTGCAGTAAAAATATTACGTGGACAACAAAGGTGCAAGGAATTCATTTTAACTATGAAAAGTGTGCAGCTCAATACACCTCCCTGTGGCACTCCTGTTTCTTGAACAAATATTCGAGATAAGACAGTGCAAACTCGGACACGGAATGTCCGGTTGGACAGGTAGCTTTCAATGATTGTCAGCATTCTACCCCGCACACCTAAATGTGACAGGTCTCGAATATGCCAAAGCGCCATGTAGTGTCATATGCCTTTTCCATATCGAGGAACACAGAAAGAAAAAAATTGCTTATGAACCAAAGCTTCGCGAATTTGTGTCTCAATACAAACAAGGTGGTCAGTGGTCGACCGAGCTTCTCGAAACCCACACTTGAATGGGTCAAGTAGGCCATTAGTTTCAAGGAAGTGCATCAGGCGCCTGTTTATCATTTACTCGACCTTGCAAAGACAGCTGGTTAAGACTATTGACCTGTAGCTAGAAACTTAGAATGAGTCCTTGCCTTGTTTTAGAATTTGAATAACGATAGCTCTCTTCCAGGCTGAGGGTAACTCACCGAAAAACCATATCGCATTAAACAGGGAGAGGAGAGCTTTTTGGGTTTCAGTGCGAAGATGTTTGAACATTTCATATGCCACACGGTCCGGGCCTGGGGTAGATTTATTGCAGCCGGTAGGTGAGGCTTGTAGTTCAGCCAAACAGGAACATTCATTGTATGACTCGTGTGTTGTGGGTTTGCGCTCTAATTTCTGTTTTTTATTCTGGTTTCGTATCGTTGGAACGCTTCACCACAGTGTTATGAGCTGGAGACCTGTTAGAAGTGAGCCCTTAGACTGTTCGCCTGGTCTTGCTAACTCCCAACAAGTGTGTGTACTTGTCGTCCTGCTACCTTACCAACCATGTTAAAGATTCTCACCTTGTCTGTGTAGGAAATAATGCCTCATAAGAATTTAGGCCAACTTTCTCTTCTCGCCTGTCAGCGCGTTCTTCTTCCTTGCGACTTGATGTTCTTAAAGCTTATAAGATTCTCGGCTGTAGGCGAGTCTCTAAGCAATGCCCATGCCTAATTTGTTTTTGTTCATCCATTACAGCCCTCATTATTCCACCATTGGACTCATCGTTTGTCTGACGGTGCACATGTTTATGGTATACATTTAGTTGCAGGATCAATCAAAAAAGCTTTCAGGTAGCTCACAGCAGCTTCTATGCTCAACACCTTCTTGTCAGTCCAAGTTAGGAGAGTCATTTTTAAAACTGTTTCCAATTGTCTTTATCGGTGAGCCATTCGGGAACCTGTGAAGGACATGTATTCGATATTGATGGGCTAAGAACTATAGGAAAATAATCACTACTGTATGGATTATTGATGACTTCCCATTTAAATAGAGGTAGGTGTGATGGAGATGTTATGCGGAGGTCTATTGCCGAGCAGGTATTGTTAACGCTATTATATAATGTTGGCGTTTTGCGATTCAGGAGGCACGTGCCGGAAAAAATAGAACTGTTCAATCAGGCGATCTCGCACGTCGCAGCGAGTGTCACCCCATAAGCTAATATGCGCACTAGAGTCACCTAGGGCAACGTAGATTTCTGGGAGTTTGTCTATGGATGACGGGTATTCATCTTTATTGAGTTGGTGATGCGGGGGTATGTAACTAGAGCAAATTATGACTAGTTTGTTGAAGAGGACAGCTCGGACGGCCACCACATCAAAAGGTATTTTAAGCGGTAAATGTGGACAGGCAGTTAATTGATAAACTATAATGCAACACCGCCAGATGGCCCGACAATATTATCTCGGTCCTTCTAAAAAAATTGTAATTGCGCAGAAAGCTTGTGTGCTCAGATTTTAGGTGTGTTTCTTGTACACACAGCACTTTTGGTGTATGTTTGTGTGAAATTTCTTGAATATCTTCGAGGTTCCTCAGCAGGCCCCTGACGTTTCATTGTAGTATTTGTGTCATTGTATCGTTGTGTGGTGCTATGTGTACAGCAGTGTTGGCTTATGTTGCAGGGCCTTTTGGGGGCCCTGTAATTCAGGGTTTTTCTTTTCTGGTGCGCTCCAAAGAGTTGTGCCATCCTTCGGCGCTTAAGGCGTCGGAGGAGGGGGACTTGTATCCCTCATCTCCTGCGAGGTGGCGAATGATGCCTGATGAGGCGGCACGTTCACAGAAGTTTCGCACCTAAATGCGGGTGCAGTGGTTCGGGGTCTGACAGGCTCTGAAGTCTGCTGAACGTGTTTAGCGGGAAGCGGAGAAGCACAGGCTACTCTTGCCTTGGGCACAGACGGCGCGACTGTGCTCTCAGTTTGTGTGACACTCGCGGGCGTGGAAAGATGTGATGTGGCGCCCTGGCGCGTCACATCTGCAAAGGAAGGTGTGTGCTTGTTATGGAGAGAGAAGCGCTGGGGCACCTCTTGAAAAGACACATTGAATTTAACTTTGAGATCGACAATTTGTTTGCCCTTTTTCCAGGATGGGCACGATCGCGAGTAGGTGGGATGGTCTCTTCCGCAGTACGCAAAGCGGGCTGGAGCAATACAATTGTCCGATGGGTTGGAGCTACAGTTTGCGCAAGTATCGTACCCTCTGCAGCTTTGCGACCGATGTCCAAAGCTCTCATATTTGAAACACCTACGAGAATTTGTATGTAGGGCCTGACATGAAACTTGATGTGGCCGGTCTCAATTGATTCGGGTAAGTCACTGGTAGCAGAGATGATAATATGTTTTGTGGTTGTTTCTTTTTTGTCATATTACTATTGTTTGGACCGCCACTACATTCTGGTCTTGCTAGCTTTCCTATAGTTCACTCTTTGATAATCCAAGAAGGTCTTCATCAGAAATGACACTGCGAACTGTGTTCAAGGATCTGTGAGGGCCTATGGAAACAAGGACATGCTACTAGTTTAAATAGGTTGTCGTATTGGAGCTTGTCGTCAACCTCCAAAAGGAGGTCGCCGCTTCCCAACTTGGTTACACGATACCGAGGGCCGATTGCTGCAGTGAGTGTTTTCGAGACAAGAAAGGGTGAGATTGTTTGAACTGTTTTGTTTTCTTCCTGACTATGCACGACATAAAACTGGAGGAAAGACTGCTTTTGTTTTGAAAAAAGGAATGGTTCTTCGATGCATCACCTTTTTGGGCGGCTATCAGGGAGGAGGTGGGGGTGGAGAAAGTTGGCTATACAGATTGTGTAAAGATCGGTGGTGATGGTGGCCACCCACCACCGAGCCAAACAAGGGGGCGCTAAAAGGTTTATTAGTAAACTCTCTGAGACGCCAGCTATACATCGCCGCTATAACCGAATAAAACTACCGAAGGTTGGGCAACTACAAAGTGTTAACCCTTGCCGCCAGGAAATTCGGAAGTGAACGGAAAAGAAAAGATGACAGGACAGATAAAAAGTTAGAGATAAAGACGAAGATGAAAGAAAGAGAGAGAGAGAAGAAAAAGCGACTGCCGATTTCCCCTGGGTGGGTAAGCCCAGGGGTGCCGTCTACGTGAAGCCGGGGCCAAAGGGCTGTGTAGCCTCTGCCGGGGGGCCTTAAATGTTTAATCACCCGGCGTCAGCTCAACCCCATAGATCCCTTTTTCCCCGGACACGGCAAGGTCACGCACGGCTAGGCGTGGGAGGGAGTCGCAACCCCCTCCGTTAGCTCGGGTCCGTGGTGTCACTACACACCAAACGCCTGCTTGCGCAGACGCCCCTACGAGGGGAGCTGCTTCTTCTTTCATGTACCGGACGTCTTCTTCAAGCTGTGAACCAAGCCCACGTTGCGGAGAAGGCCCTGACGCCAGCCACGAGCAGCGAGTGAGCTGTAGGCAACAAGGCCTGTCAGCAGAGTACGGGTTGCTACCCGACAAGACACTGAAGTCCAGCACGTTGACGTCGACGACGGTAACAATGACAGCGAATGTGCCACCTGCACCGCTCGTGCTCCGGCAACCCAAGGAGCCACCAAGTTTCCGGAAAGCCGGCTTAAAAGGTTCGACCGAGTCGCCTTCTTCAATGACTGGACCAAAGATGACAGGCTTCGGCATGTCTATTTCACTTTATAAGACGCTGGTTTTACCTGGTTCGAGGATCAAGAGCGAAACCTCGCAACAGGGGACATTTTTTGTACCTGGTTTCTTACCACTTTTGTAAGCCTGGTCCGCAACGAGAAGGCTAAAGCTATCTTAAAAACTCCTATGCAGCTGCCAAATGAAAAGGTGGCGCTCTCCACTGAAGAGATGACCAAACTCTTTCATCACGCCGACCCCGAAATGCCTGAGAACAAGAAAGTCTGCCTCCGTATGGGAGCAGTTAGGCAGGAGCTTTTTGTGGGACTGATGGGGACCGTTTCGAACTGCTTCCAAGAATTCGTCTCAGAAGCGACACTATCAAAGAACTTTTGAAATGTGCACAGGATAATAGAACCACCGCTCAATGCCAGGCTGTGCAGAGATCCAGCTACTCTGCTCCGACAATCTGCCTGAAACTGTAAGAGCCTGGAGAGGAACAAGAGACGAGACGGTGGCGATGAACCCGTGCCGAGGTCTCAGCTTTAATTTGGAATGCAGGCGTAGGCAGAGTCGCCGCTGCGGCATCCAATCCAGCCAGGTCTCCACGCTAAGCCATTCGGCCATTCCTCGTGGCTCGCGCCACACGAGCCACACGGCTCACTTTTTTCGGTGCGGCCAGCTGGCCAAATCTTGCGTGACGCTACATAGGCTCCCCCATCCCGTAGTGCTTTGCGTGATCGAAAACTTATTTACAAAAGAAAGAGAGCGACAAATACTATATACATGAACAGAACTGCGTAAGATGTCCGTAGGGAAGTCCAGGTTATCAACGTGGAGTGGCCGTCGGTAAGCGGTGGGTCTCTGGCGGGCGAGTCTGGGAGAATCGCAGCGGGCGAGGGTCACGACGAAGGCATACAGTTGGTTGTAGTGAGTGCAAAAAGCAAGGTGCAAATGTGCACCGGGCCGTGAAGTTCCACAGTACAGCACAACAAAACTTGCACCGAGACAGGCTGTTGTGATGGTGATGGTTCTTGTGCGCACTTGGACAGTTGGGGCAGGAGACATAGGTGGCGTGCCGATTGTGCCGGTAATTGCTCTGAAGTAGCCATGTTAGATGCTGCGGCTGCTGTCTTGTCTGCCGTGTAGAGTACAGACGAGCCACAAAAATTCTGCTGGAGATGTTTGTGACGCGACCAGTCATGGCGTGATGACGAGCCGTGTTGAAAGGACTGGAAGGCGTTTCTGCTGTAGTTGCATAATTAGCAGACCGAGGAGAGCACTTGTGCGAGGCGGCTGGCGGACTCTCTGCCTGCATGCTCGGGAGGGCGTATGCGGCCTGCTCTACCTGTTGCTGGCCAGGCAGGTAGTCCTCGGGACTTTCCTTGATCGTTGCAGCATCACGCATGGTCAGCCGTATATAGTTGGTGGCGCAAACGTCTGCTATGGTGGACTTTGAGGACGGTAGGTGTTTCTGCTGGCAAGATGGGCTAAATGGCAAAGTCGGTGAAACATTCGGTTGCTTGGACAACGTCGACGGTGATGCCTTCTCAAACGAGGGGCGAATAGCAGGCGTGAGGATGTCCGTGTTCGTGGCAGACTCCAGGGCGTGCGGCGATGTAGAAGTCATGGAGTCTGACACGTCACATGGATTGCGTACCGTGGAAGTTGGGCAGAATGGCGAAACCTGTGCAGTTGGGGGCCGAGCAGTAGACGTGACGATGGCCCGGGCCGTAGCAAACTCCAGGGTGTGCAGCAATGTAGCTATCATAGGGTCTGACATGTCCGAGAAGTCGTGGTCTGTGGAGGTCGAAGAGAGACGTGCGGGTGGCGAGCGTGCCCGAAAGACCATCGGCCGAGGACTTCGAGTAAACGCACCTTGTGGCGGACTAGTCGTCGGCAGCAAGAACGTCTTGAAGAACCTCGTCGGGGGGGCAGTCGGGCGTAGGAATTGCACCGCTATTGACCGGACGAGAGGTTGGAGGAAACGTATCTGGGCAATCGCAATCGAAGGCTTGGTCAAAGCAGGGATAACGTCTGGTTGAGACTGCTTGTTGTGACTCACGGGAAATCGGGAAGTCGTGGTTGAACGGAAGCGGGCGGTAGATGAGGCCATAGGAGGCCAGCGCCGTAGAGTAGAGGTCATCGTAAGGCTGTGGGCTAGAGCTTGGAGTGGCAAGGTGATGATGCAGCTCTACCAGAAGGGCGTCAAGAATAATGGCGTGCATCAGCGGCCGGTCCGTGACGTCATTCACCGCAAGAACGGCGTCGAGCTGCATAAACCATACCTTGTGGTAGGTCGATTGGAAGGCGGCACTGGCGGGCAGAGTCGCGAGGACACGGCAGCCGATGGCTCGTCGAAGGGCGTGTCCTTCAGATCACCAGGTCCTTAGGTCCGAAACGGTAGCAGAGGCGAGTCAAAGTGTGGCCGCAAGGCTTGAGTTGACTGGAACATGACCGCGAAGCTCAGAGGCAGCGGTGCAGCGCCGGTCGCTTGTCCGTTGTTCGGGTCACCACTTGTAGAGGAACAAGAGACGAGACTGTGGCGATGAACCCATGCCAAGGTCTCAGCTTTATTTCGGGATGTAGGCGTAGGTGGAGACACCGCTGCGGTGTCCAGCCAGGTGCCCACGCTAGGTCATTCTGAAATCCCTCGTGGCTCGTGCCACACGAGCCACGTGGCTCGCTTTTTTTTCGGCACGGCCGGCTGGCCAAATCTTGCGTGACGCTACAAGCCGCAGCACGTGAAGAACTTCGCCGAATGTTCTCGTTGTGCCAGCCTCAAGTTTCGCCAACAGACATTGCAGACATAGTCAGAACAGAAATTCAGCAATCGCTGGGCATCCCCGTGTCTATACAGCCACAACCCCAAGCCATGAGCTACGCTGGTGCCACACGGTACTTTCTACTTGAAGAGGCCACGCCGCCGCATTTTCGTTGGTAGACATCGACACCACCACCACCGATCACAAACCAACCATCTGCTTTCCATCGTCTCGTACTAAGGAAGACCAACGTTTGGCGTGCTCCTGACAACCACTTAGTCTGCTGACGCTGCGGAGAAGCTGGCCAGACATACTGCCGTAGCCAGTACCGCCAAAAGGGCCTACGCGGCTTCGCCGTCATCGCACAACCCCCAAAGTACGGCGAGTGGCCACGCGACATCGCTGGCTACCCGAACATCACAAAACGGCCACCTCGACGTTCCTCCGGTTAGTCATCCCTTGGACCATACAAGTCCCCTCATCAATGCCAGTAGTACAGCAGTCCCATAAAGGGCTGTTCCGTGAGCTCAAATTCGGAAATTTAAGGGCAGCAACCGATGGAGGTGCGGTTCTTGTATGATAAGCTACCAAACACCCTCTGTCACCGACAACAAAACATTGACACGCCGCAAGCCGGGCAGAGCCCTAAAGTGGAGACTTCCCAGCCAGAAGGAGACCTGACGACACCACATGGAAGCAGTGGAGCGAATTGACGTAGCCGTGACCCGACGCCACGACCAAACCGCAACGCACGACAGCGAACTACCGACCTTGGCGCATGATTCGACGGCCACAACGTCACTGTTCTCGTCAACACTGGGGTCGATCATTCCGTCATCAGTGGGCCTTTTACGACGAAGTTGAATAAAGTGAAGACTGCTTGGCAAGGTCCGGAAATTCGAACTACTGAGGATCACCTTATAACGTCTGCTGGTATTTGCAGAGGAAGCGTCACTATCAATAACCGGTCTGATCCCGCCAGCTTTCTAATTCTACAGCACTCCTCCAGGGATGTGATATTTGGGATGGACTCCTTAAGTCAACATGCCACCGTCATCAACCTAAAGTCTCAGGTAAAGACGCTATTCACAGCGAAGAATTCGTGGATCCCACGTACAGTCGAAATCGATTATATGTGAAGCACAAATGCGGAAGGTTGATGTCACTTTAAAAGCAGCACTACATTAAAAGGGTGCCATAAAACTATGCCACAGATGACTGCCATGCCATGTTCTCCGGGCGATTCGACCGGGCCAAAAGCTATACAACACTGTCAAAAATTTCTTTGCAGACAACACAGCTGCCACGCAAGTAAACGAAGTAAATGTATGCACGCGGCACCTCCAACGAGACATTCCGCAAGGACGAATTCTGTCACCGACAGTCTTTTTCCTCAGTCTCAATTGTCTGACGCGGAAACTCAAATCTATACCAGACCTTCAGTTTACAATACATGTGGATGACATCACCGTCTGGGTCGGAAGAGATTCTCCATCAGAAATACAACAAACGCTACGATCGCCCACTGACACCATTGCTCAATACCTTGGAGAAAGAGGACTCGCTCTAGTCACTGTCAAATCCGAGTTTATCGTCGTCCCCAAAGGGAATCTTCCTAGCGCTCAGGAAGACCGGTAACTTGTTACACATTCCATACAATATGACCCTATTCACAAGAAACCTTGCATGGAAGTGCTTTGCTTCTGGTTGAAATATGACGGCAAGTCAAATCAGTGGCTCCGACATACACAACAACAGTTACAGCAAATCCACCGTCATTTCGAGACACACTACGCGAAAGTTGAGAGACATAAAAAAACACCAACTCAGGCGCATGACACTAGCCTTAGCCTTTCCCCACGTCATGTATCAATATTCATATATAGACATCACCAAGACAAAAAAGCGTTTCCCGAGACCCTGCTTCGTAAGATTGCTCGCACGATACTGGGTACCCCTGAATATGCAAAGTCTAATAGGGTTCGAGAAACAGCGATCTTGGCAAACCTCTAAGAGTTGGCTCAATTTCACCGCGAAGCACGATTCACGTGCCTCAAACATTCCGCACAATAATACTCCCTGCTTCGGGAATTAGGATGAGATATATTTTCATCTGTCGCATTTGAAGCAACCCGGCACCCATGGGCGGTGCTCGACCAGATCACCATCGAACCAGTACCGCGGCACATGGATCGATGTACCCGAACAAGACGACGCAAATCACGAGTGCAACACCGTCAAGAAACCACAGCAGAGCAGATCTTCTACACGGATGCATCTCCACCTTATGCCGGTGAGGGATTTCGAACGGGAATACCTTTCAATTGATTACCACTGTTAGGCACCTTTCATTACAACATTACTACGCAATTCATTGCAGAAATCACGACCACAGTTGAAGGAGTTACCATGCCCAACCCAAATACCCGTAGTTTACTGGTACGCACAGATAGAAAAGTAGCCTGTCGAGCCATCGCGACAGGTGATACTACAGACGCGCATTACAGCAAACTAACGAAGCACTTAGCTGATCACCCATCGTTACGTGTTTGTGTACAGTGGATGCCTGGTCACTCGGGGATCAGAGGGAATGAAGTGGCACACGTCATATCCTGCGTAAATCTCTTGGGCCCTCCTCTGTGGTGGCCGCTTTCACTGAAGCACACCGAATTACTTACTATGGCACGTTTAGATAGGCGCGAACAATTAGATTAGTTGAGCAACAATCGCAGGGTTTATTCCAATCCTCCTCACTCCATGACGAGACGTAAGGCAGCCCTCATAAGGCGTGCCCAAACTCACTCTTTATTGACACCACACATTAAGCTCTACATACAAGGCAACGAAAAGTTTCCTATTTGCATGGTCTGCGATGGCTGCCCGGATTGCGCTCACGTTCTGTTGGAATGCCCGGGTGGTCGCGCAGTCATGGGCATGAGCCTCAAGCACGTACCTCTAACCTGTGACTCTGGAGGAGTGGCTGGCGGACTGCTGCCCAGACGTCAATAAGACACTGCTGCAACACTTGAAATTCCTAGGCCTGTCTTATGAATAAGCCTTTATTTAGTGGGCCCGGACAGGAGTTCGTTTATTCTTATTAAAGTTGTTCTCTCTCCCTCTCACTGTACTTTGGGAAATGCGACCCGAAATTCTGCAGGCCCTGCATGACAACCCAACGACTGGCCACCTTTGTTTTTCCCGCACGCTTGCGAGAATACAAGACAAATACTACTGGCCACGCCTTGCCGCCGACGCCGCTCATTACGTGAGGTCATGCCGAGACTGCCAGCGATGCGAGACACTGCCAACAAAGCCAGCACGACTTCTGCAGCCCATATAACCCCGTCGCCAACTATTCCAGCAAATCGGTATGGACTTACTTGAACCGTTTTCGACATCGGCGATCGGAAACAAATCGATCATTGTAGCTACCAACTACCTTAACCGCTACGCTGAGGGAAAATCCCTGCCCAAAGGTAGGGCATCAGAGGTAGCTGAATTATTCGTCGAAAAACATCGTCCTGCTTCACGGCGCCACGGATGTCCTCATCCCCGTCAGAGGTATGGCGTTTACTGCTGAGCTAACTCAAGTGATTTTAGGATACAGCCAGACGAGCCACCACCGTACGACAGCGTACCACCCATAGACCAATGGCCTTACCGAGCACCTAAACAAGACCATGATCGACATGCTGGCCATGTACGTCGACTTGGAACACAATACGTGAGAGGCAATCGTTACGTACATTGCCTTCGCATAGAACGCCGCCGTACAAGAAACGACACAGGTGACGCCGTAGAAATTGGTCTATGGAAGGACCCTGGCAATGACGATAGACGCCATGTTACGCAACGTAACCGACGAAAAAAACTCGACGTGAGTGAGTACGTTAAACGCACCGAAGAATCCCGACAACTCGCCCACCTCTACATCAAGGACCAACAGATGACTGACAGCCGTTGTTCGAATCTTCGACGACGATTCTTAGAAAAAATTGGGGGACCCTTAAACATCGTCTTTAAGAGCTGAACGCGATAGCGAAATCTGGGCCCCAGTGTGCCCTTCAACCGCTAAGTGCATACCCATTTATATGTTTTGTTACACACACACACACACCCAAACACGCGCAGCGCGCGCACCTCGCAAGCTCGACGTAGCTATAGTAATGGTACAGTTTTTAGTCTATTTAACAGCACTTTTATAACAACTTCATGAACATATTGTACAGTGATATAGACACATGATCCTTTACTATTAACTGCGCATAGGCGTGACACTTCCATTCGTAAATGGTCACAATCTGTAGTTTCTCTTGTGTTAGTTATCTGAAAATTGTTCGACGTGTCTTTCTGGAGACCTCTTCCGGTCAACCGCAAGAAGCATCACCTTATGGTCGGTGGAATGGCAGCTGTAGTACTTCACTTTTTTAATGGTGTTGTGTGAATGAAAAGCTAAATGTATGCAAGTGTTGTGGCTTGTTGAAATGGCATTTCCTTGAAGGGGCGTAAAGAGTCTTACAATGGCTCTCAGATTGCAGCACATTATCTAGCGTTTGCTGTTTGCTTGATCAGCGCCTCTGGAAAGGCATGGTGTGTCTTCCGCTAGATAGACATAGTTGTCCATTTTTAGAGCGCTTTGAAAGTTCATGTTTGTTTTTGTGGTGATCTCTGCACTATATGTCAGCCTTCTTCAGCGTAGTATGATGGCCTTCTGAATGCGCCTACATATCGCCGAATCGGCTCGTATTCATTGTTACACCTGTCGAACAAAATGCGTTAAGGAGACTCCTTCTACTACATGACACTTATGTAGTGTTTTTTCCGAAGCAGCTGTCAATAACATCGTGGCTTCGTGGTAGGACACCTGCTTACCGTGCAAACCGTCCGTGTTCGATCCTCAATCGGGCCGGCTTTTCGTTCGTTATTTTATTTCCTTCTTTCGCGATTTTTCGCTCACAACCAAAGGTGCCGACACTGACGGCGGAATTTCTGCGACACAAGCTCTATAACGCTATCACGTTAATACCAGCCGGTGAACGTGTCTGCTTACGGATGCCAATACGCCGATGTGGACTCAGTGAATAACTTCTGCGATGGTACTTCGAACCATACAAAGTTGTTCGACGTCTCAACCAACTCGATTACCAGGCTGTTCCCGATGGCATCACGAACTCTCAACGTCATCGATCGCGACCTGAAGTCATCCATGTTGCGCGCCGCAAGCCGTTTCACGCGCAATAACGAACTTAAGGAGTGTATTAAAAGCTATATAGTCTCTCTCGGGGACCTTCGACGCCGAAATTTTAATCTGTCTGTCTTTCTGTCTGTCTGTAGATTTGTCTGTTTGTCCGTGGTAACGATTCATCTAATGGCACCAAACGATATCTCAAACGGCCAAACCCATCCGCCGTGTCCACCAATATTTTTTAAGTTTCAGCGTTCATGCTTGTGCGATTGTCAAGTAAAAAGCAATTATTGTGCATATCTGAGGCACTATAACAACACCTTGATGTTTTGTATGTGTGCGTTTTTACTAGAGAAGGCACACACAAATAATTCTAAGGATAGTAACGTTTATCACGATGCGCTGACAGAGCAACGCGATGCTCAAAAAGGCAAGTGTTTTCAACGCATTGCTAAGACGACATGGTGGTGGCACCTACCCGTCGCTTTGCGTTCTACACCTTATCACCTCCGAGACAGGCACGCATCTTTCTCCGCGGGCGTGCATGCCTTCCTTCGATTTCGAAGATAACTGCCAAATGGCACTCGTGTCTAACGTGCCTCGATGCGCTCGTTCACCTTGGCTAGACGTATCGAGACTCTCTAACGCAGCGCTTCCAGAATACAATTCACCAATTTTCTCGCGCAGAACATCAAATAAACGTTTTCTTCACTCGCTCCACGCGCAAGTCTATCGTCTTTCGGCGATATTAGCAGTGAGACATGCAGATATAGGGCCAATTTCTGTTGTTGTTATGGTTATTGCTGTATCATAATTTATTGCTTGTAGTTTCGTGCATTCTTGTACTTTATGTTCTGTTAAAGCACTGGGCCGATGCTTTTTTTCAGATCGGAGCAATGCTGCGGTCCTTTCTCATGTTTTGTTGTTGCCCCGTTACACTGTACGTAATTCTAAGCGCAAACCGCACCTGCATTGTTCGGGGTGCCTTGGCACTGAGATAATTTTGTTATTATTACAACCACTTCGCGAAAATTACAGTATATTCAACAACCTACGTGGCCGCTAACGACAACGCTTGAACATTTTATGGCACCTGTTTGATGCCGACGCGCTTCACCACTTGTCAGTTGATCGACGGCTGACGCACTGTTAGCCGCTTGCAGTACCATTGTGTATCGCTGTAATCTTACTTTTCGTTCGTTGGCTACAAGGTCGCCCCCCCCCTAAAAAAACAGTTTCATCTTTATCTGCAGTCAGTCCTTTTTGTCCATGTCCCGACTAAACCACATTGTCGTGCAGTTTGCTCGTGTTTGTTATTGTGTAGTAGTTTTGTATAAGGCTTTACCTTCCAAAAGCATGATATGACTATCAAAAACACCGTAGTTGAGGACTCCGCAACTTTCGACTATCTGGCGTTCTTCAACGAGCACTGATGTATTATACTACATGGTCATCTACCATTCCACCTCCACTGATTTGGGTGCACCTTAAAGAACCCCAGGTGGTCGAAATGTCCGGAGCGCTCCACTACGGCGTCTATCATATACATATGGTGGTTTTGGGACGTTCAACCCCACATATCAATCAATCAATTCTACCTCCGCTGATATAAGACCGCTGGAGCCGGCGTGGAACCCGTCTTTTTCGAATCAGCAACCCAGCACCAATAACACTGATCCACCTTGCGTTGCGTTAGCATGGAACTTTGTGCGCTGTCAGTGCACGTTAAAGAACGCTTGACGGGGAAAGTTTCTGGGGCCATCTACTTCAGCGGGTCACGTATTAAAATAAAATTTCGGTCATTGCCAGAAATTGGAAACATCTGAACGTGGCGCCATATCTCGCCAGCACAAATGGCTGCATTCCGTAACCGAATAGTAAATGGGTGGTAAAATTGAAAACTCTTTAAAAAGGAAACTTATCAAAAACCACACGGTGTTTCATGTATCAGTGACGTGCTAGAATATTTCGGTAAAATTGCAGTATCGCGGAACTTTGGTAAAATTGCAGTGTCGCAGAACAAAGTGGGTGGTTTCCCAGGACAGCTAAGCACCGCCCTTAGAAGTACATGCGATCTAATTGTTGAGTATTAAACGCTGTCGGTAGCGAGGTGGTTTACAGTGCGACACTGTAACTTTGCAAGACTATTCAAATATGTCTCTGCTCTATAAAACTGATTTTCTGCTCTCCAAATAGGTCTCTGCTCTACAAAACTAGCTTTTTTTCGTCAGATATAATTTTTTCGCCCATTTCTCCTTCAGTTATGGCAGGCCACCCCTGTCGCTGACGGAGAGACGGCACTATGCGCAAATATTCCCAAATCCACAAGTCCTGGTCATGTTTGCCACGTAAAGCCCCTGATATTATTATCATGTGTGCCATCAGTGAACTTACACACGCGCAATGCAACCATTGCAACCAAGCACTTCTGTTTTCATCTTCTACGAAGATGCCACTTCATCACTTGATGCACCGGCAAGATGCGTTTAACCTTTGTAGATACTACCTGCAGTAGAAAGGAAAAGGCATTGTGGCTTTTCATCGTTTTGCCCCTACAGGACTTGGGCTGCAAGTCCCAGGAGCGAGCGCCTGTCACACTGCTGTTTCCCAGACTGCCGGATGCACCTTCATCGCCAGCACTTTCAGCTGGAAGAGAATTTCAGGCAAGCCATAGGACACTGGCCCTACTATCAAGCACATCTCGCCTCACCGAAGCCAGTACGTTCCAAGGTGTCTCAGGCATAAACGTGCCAACGTGAAGTTATGGATGATTAGGTAGTGTTATTGAACTATGCAGGCTTGTGGCTTGCGAGTGCTTTTAATGTTGGCTTACATATAAATTGTGAAATATTTGCTTGTTAATCCCACAAAATAAGGGAAGTGCGCAGCTGGCCTTCAAATATATAAAGTTTCTCATGCTCGTGACCGAAATTTGAAAATTCTCGTTAACAAGCGCCCAGATCTTGAAATTGGTTGGTGCACAAAGATATGCGAGCCACCTAATGTGTTTTCAAATAAAATACTCTGCAGTGGCGCAAAGCTGATTAGGATACGCATGAAATTGCTTCCTGTGCAGGAAATTGGCCTTAGTGAGCGTGCCACCTTATTTCATGCTGTAAAATGTTGCATTAACGCTATCACAGACACACCTATAAGGGAAGTAGTCATGTATAGTACTGATTGCTCTTGAAACAAGGCTGATAAAAACATGAATAGGAAGCTAGTTAAGGCAAGAACTACTACATCGCAAAACAGAGTAACACTGCTTCAAGGAATGCAGTGATGTCGTAGCCATGCCGCATTACTCGCACGTAGCCTCTCAGAATGATAAGGTTAATTTGCCTCTCAGAATGGATACACATAATAGCCAGAACACGCCGCAAGGAATCGACATGCCTTTATATTCATGAAGTACGGTGCGTGCCATTCTACGGACCCCTGTCCGTCCCGACCTTGTTCTCATAACGCTGAAGTACACCTAGACCTACCCTTTTGGTGCAAGACAACTCCAATCTGAATGCACTAGGGAGATTAACTTTCTCGTTAGGGAGACCACGCGTGCGCCGACATTGCCTTCATTTATCCGCCAGTGCATTCCGGCGGCAAACGGCTGCGTGTTAAGCATTCCGAATTGTTCTAGGAGTGTCTGTGTCATTTATTTTTGGTCATTTGCATCCTGTTCTTTATTTTTTATGTTTTACAACATCAGTCAAATTGTAGAAAATAGGAAGACAATGCAAGCGCACAGAATATAAAAAAGCGCACAATATTATTATTTTTTTTTACTTTCAAGAGAAAGTCTCTACTTCCTAATATTCTTTTGATAGGCAAGTCAACCGAGTGTGGTGGGGTAATATGACGTCGACGATCAGCAAAATTTACGAATAGTTTCCTTTAGTCTTCAGGGTCTCAGCAGGGTGCTCCGCAATGAAAAGTTAAGATTACTATGAAATGATCACCTGCCAGAAAAGAATAATATTTGCAAAGATATTTATATAAACTTCTTCAGTGGCGCTAGCATGCGAAAAAGTTTTTTAAACGAAGCGTTTCAGTGGCACGTTAAGCCAAATTTTACATTGTTTATTCATTCTTCTGACAAGGTGCAATTTGAAGAAGCCTGCCCCACGGCGAAGGAACCACACGAGACAGCGGCTGGCAGGAGACTGTTTATTGCTTTCCCTTACAAGCGGACGAGAGGAGGTTATGGCGAGGGTAGAGTCACTCCAGCGAGCGCACACGTGCCTCCGATGTTCACACCTAAAACATGGTACTGATGCAACTGTCCATAGGTTAAAAAGGGCTGTTCACTATTTTTGTTGATTTATGCAAAAAAAAGACATTCATCTTTGAAATTCCGAGATATTTATTAAAGCCATAACTGAACGGGTCATTTGTACATGATAAGTTCTTGAGCATTTTCGGGTAGGAAATGCACTTCTGAAAATGAAGTCATAGATGGCAGCTAACGAGGCTACTATTGCCCCGATGAAAACCGTCAAATGAAATTGTGGTGCCGACACCTTTCTTTGCGGTGTCCTTTCCAGCATTGCGGAATGTTGTGCCGATGTGTGACAGTTTCTCTTCGGAGCCGAAAACGATGGGCAGCTCGTCACCTGCAGCACTGTCGCTCTTCAAGCACCGAGCTCTAAAGAGGAGTTCCACAGTTCTGCATGCTGGCGCCTCGCAGTACACATAGAGCAAGTAGGCTAAAAGACAGCCCCAGGTGAGCACAACCATAGAGAAGGAAACCTGCCGAAAGAGAGAGAGAACGTCAGTAGAATAATGTGAAACCATTGGGATGTGAGGGAGCATGGGGTGACTACGCAATCATTTTAGTTTCTTAGAGCCCCGCCGCGGTGGTCTAGTGGCTAAGGTATTCGGCTGCTGACCCGCAGGTCGCGGGGTCGAATCCCGGCTGTGGCGGCTGAATTTCCGATAGAGGCGGAAATCTTGTAGGCCCGTGTGCTCAGATTTGGGCGCACGTCAAAGAACCCCAGGTGGTCGAAATTTCCGAAGCCCTCCACTACGGCGTCTCTCATAATCATATAGTGGTTTTGGAACGTTAGACCCACATATAAATCAATCATTATTAGTTTCTCAGAATTGTAACTGTTCGTTATGAACCGTACAATTGAAATAATTGATATGTGAGGTTTAATATCCCAAAACGACCATATATTTATGAGAGATGCCGTAGTGGAGGGCTCCAGAAATTTCGACCAGCTGGGGTTCATTAACATGCAATCAAGTCTGAGCCAGCGCGCCTACACCATTTTCGCCTCAATCGAAACTGCAGCCGCCGCAGCCGGGATTCAATGCCGCGACCTGCGGGTCAGCAACCGAGCACCTCAGCCACTGTAGACCACCACGGCAGGGCACCGCACAACTTAAGTGTTAGCACTTGTTGGGATATACCAAAAAGTCACCAGAGTGATAAATATTATAGGTTATTCCTTGACTTCCGGTGCCGTATATTGTTATGATCGTACTTGAACGTGAAAAGTAAATGATCCTGCGATCGTCAAGATTCATTTCGTATTGTGCAGCATGCCTGCCGCCGAAGCATGCTATGAGAGCGGCTTCTTATTTCGGTATATTACCAATTAGAACGTAAAGAACATGCGCATAAATATTACGGACATGCGTTTTGAAGATTGTGTGGCAAGAGATGCCATCAGATTTGTTGACTTTCTTTTTTATTCTGGTAGACTGATCATAGGCGACATAGTATGTGCTAACGAAATACGAAATCGATGAAAGCAACATTTTGTAGTGATGTTATGCTTTACTTTCTTTAGACCATCAATCAAATACTGCGCTGCCAATTTACTGACCTTCATTTACCATATTGTACAAGAAATTTATCAAACGAGGTAATTGCGACGTCGTTAGCACCTGGATTATTATTGCAAGATGCTAACAAAGCACAGTCACAATATTTCGTGTTATTTAGAGACGCAGCAGTTAGTGGTCAAACATTTTTTTAAATGCTATCTCCTCAAACGCCATCAGTGACTTCATAATTGCTTTTGATGTTCAACTTAACCTGAACCGCAGTATGAGAGTGAGGCTTGCTCTAGTGGCTGACTCTGAAATAATTTTGTCCACATGTCATGTCTTTTTTTTTCATCTGCTCATGAACTGTAGCACACGGGCGTTTCTGCGTATTGTTCCTATCGCGATGCTTTCGCAGTCACCGGAAATTGAACCTGGGCCCTCGTACTTAGTAGAGCAACGCATAACTCTCAAGCAACCATAGTTAGTAGTTAGCTTCAAACAATATCGGCCGCTGTCACTAACTTATTATACACCTTATTTTTTTGTGCTTTGCTGCTCGGTACAGTTCCGCATAGGTGGATTTCATTATTTTTGTTTGCCCTGTGAGCTCGATATCGCGAACAGCACATACCCCGGGACGCGCCTTGGTGGCGTAGTGATTGTAGCATTCGTTTCTCTGCTGAGTTAGGAATTTAGCAGAGCACATGGCAATTCTCGCATACAGCGGCTTCATGTTTAGGGCGCTGTCGCAGAAAAAAGAAAATACTCGTATAGATATCGATAGCTCCATGGTAATGAAAGCTACGCTGTAAAAAAACAGCGCGAAAACGACAAGAGAGAGAAAAAACAGGACATGTCACTGTCCGTTGCTTTTTACTTCTTCTTTGTTTCTTTTTACTGCGGATGTGTACCATCAAGCTCACGTTAACACACTTCTCAATAAACATAAGTGGTGAAAGGTATTTTGGAGTCCACCACTTTGGCGTGCCACAAAGAGATATCGTTGTTTCCATGCAAATATTAAGCCCCAAAGTTTGTTCGTTCTCAATACGACTGCACACGATAAATCAGCATAGAAAGAACAAATACGCTTTCACCTGTTCAATTCTATTTGCGAGACAAAATGTGTTCACTCTCTTTCCTCTTGCTCCCCAAAATTGCCAATATATATATATATATATATATATATATATATATATATATATATATATATATATATATATATATATATATAATTTCTGGACCGTAAACAAAACGCAGCTGTTCACATATTTGTTCCAATATGTCAAACATGTGTATATATGTTGATATTAAACCGTGAAAGATGAACCCACACACCCGATTTTCTTTTCTTTTTTTACCTTCACTTAAAAGGTTGATGAGAGGAGCTATTTAGTCCAACTAGCGCAGATAAATTACTCGGCAAAATCATCGACATGCGACAACCTAGTTCGCGCTATAGAAGAAACAAAAATGGCATGGTTCCTCTTGAATGGTTCCTTTTGAAGCATGGTTCCTCTTGAAGAGGACTTGAAGATGAAAGCCGTGTTCTTTTTTTTTTTAAGTTAATAATGCTCATCTCAACCCTTCCTTACCCCATCAGCCGTCTGGAAGCTCTCAGCACCTACAGTGGGTTTGCACTGCTTTCGAAACTGGAGGCACTTGAATCTTGTTGCATCTGATATAGTTTTTGCATTGCCTCCGAGTACGGCCCACCTTTAATCAAGCGGTGATATTGTGTCGTTACGTCATCGTGTCAAATCATGATGATGTAATCTCAGCATGATAATTTTCAGCATCACTCGTGTTGACGACGGCTGCGGTCAATTTTCGCGTGTGACAAGGCATATAACGCTTTCGCTCCTATACCAAACAAAAAAAAAACTACACTGCAGATGAAGTTACCATGATGTTTCTGCGCAGGCTAACTTTAATGTGGAAACACCATCAGTGAGACAACTGTTGCCTCCGTGGTGCGGAAAAAAACCACAAGTACACCTCGCCATTCTGGGAATTGCGAAAGCCGTCATTGAACAGTGACCTTACAATTGGTGGTATTGTCACTATTAGAGGGACAAGAAAATTGGTCAGAGGACTCACGTTTACAACGATAGGCCGGTTTCAGACGAAAGCTCCACAAGTGCTGTCGTTATTCTGTCTCGCCAAGTGACCATGGAATTCAAAGTGTCCCACAGGACATCAACAGTAGCGTGGCTCACCGCCTTACGTGCCACTATTCATTATATCGCGGAAGTTTAGCCTCAAATATAGGCGTTCTTTTGTGATTGGAGGGCATCTCTTCGCAGCCTGTAATCAGCGTTACGACAAACAATGCACAAGCCGTTAGCGCACGGAACAGAAGTCATTCACCAAGGTTTGTCGCAGGAACGCAAGGTTATATTCCTGTGGCTGTCAGGACATTGCGGCGATGATAATGAGGCTCAGGGATGATGTCCCCCGGTCCTCTCACGAGGACGCCCGGACAATCTCGTCGAGAAGAAACACTGCAAGAAGCCTTGGCTCGTTTGCTGACGAAATGCCGCAAACGTGGTTGAGTGACCCTATAGTGTCGCGACCTGAAGAGCATTGCGTCAGGGGGTGTGATGACTGTGCAGCGACCATGTGTTATTGACTGATGCCCTGGTGGGCGTCGCCATGTGTAATATTTGTGCTTCAATCAGGGAGGGGGAGCCCGACAGGGCTTAAAACGACGTTTCAAAGTGTTGGACGCTGCTTTAAACCATGGTTTAACGTTTCATCTACCACGCTCGTAGTTTGCAGAATTCTAACCCTATCATGATTTAAATGGTTGTAAATAGTGCCAGTAAAACTGTTTGTTTTTTCGTTTCCCCAACTTGTAAGCATTGTTTCCTCTACCCAAAGTTACGCCACGTTACCACAAGAGTCCGGGTCCAATGCAACCTTAAAGTCTCGGCAACCAACACCTGAGCGGGCACGCGTCGGGTAGACCCGGTTCGCACAACGCCAAGCTCCTGATGCCATGGTGGTCGTTTCGCTACCTTCAGATATACCAAATTGGCCTGACGTGGCTTCAATAAATGATGAAGGCATATGACTGGTGCAAACATGATAATCATGACATGCGTGTCATGTAAGAATATGACTACATGCCACACCTATGATGCGCTCGCGGTCGTTCCGCTAGCTTTGCGTAACGCTAATTTGGTATTACATGATGTGAATAAACGACGAGGGTAATTGACACGTCGAAACAAGATAATCATGACATGCGTGTCACAGAAAACACGACTACATGCTACACTTAAGGTGCACTTGGGACAGTTTCTCTAGCTTCACATACACTAAATTTGGTATCACACTGCGCCAATGAACGACGAACAAAAATGCTAGGTGCAAACAAGACAATAATCACATGAAAGTAATGTGAGACTTTTTTTTCTGAAAGAGCCAAGTGCAGAAACCGAAACTAGGCAAAATTTCAGTAGAACGTAAAGCATGCCTCTGTACTTTTCATGATTGATTTGTGGGGTTTAACGTCCCAAAACCACTATTTGATTATGAGAGACGGCGTAGTGGAGGGCTCCGGAAATTTTGACCACCTGGGGTTCTTTAATGTGCACCAAAATCTGAGTACACGGGCCTACAACATTTCCGCCTCCATCGGAAATGCAGCCGCCACAGCCGGGACTTGATCCCGCGACCTGCAGGTCAGCAGCCGAGTATCTTAGCCACTTGACCACCATGGCGGGGCGCCTATGTACCTTCCATTTCTAGAAAAGCTATAATCAAAATGGTGCACTACTTTATTGTAACAAGAGCTAGAAAATGTAGTTTCCAATGAAAAGTGAGCCAAATCGAAGTGAGTCTCAATCATTAAGCCAGTACAGTGCCAGCAAACATGTTCAAAACAACCAACCTGGCCCTACTCAAAATGTTTCATTTGTGTCTTAGTTGATTTGTTATCGTGTGTATGTCCCACAATTAGGTTTTCTAGCTCGAGTTGGCACTCACTGAAGGACATAATGCTCAGTGACTAAACTCGATTATAAAAAGGAAGAGGCTGACTTGCCTACTTTTTTTGCATTGTAGCGATTCTTTTCAACTTTATCGCAACATTATCTTGTCCCCAGTTCACTCTAGCATGGTATATTTGAAAAAAAAAACTATAGGCACGAAAGAAAGATATATTTTTCCCAAAGAAGAAGTGGTCAGAAACGGCACGGAATAAAACTAACTGGAACACTTTTCAAAGACTTCAATTGATGCCAGGAACAAGAAAATCTGATGACAGTCTAGAACATGCCCCTTTTGCCAGGAAGGACCACTCGCTCTCCAAGTCTAGTATTTGCCATTACGACCATGCGTCGAAGCACGGCAGCGGTAGAAGCAAAAATATGATGCAAACTGTATCGCGAAGTATTGCAATACCGCCTATTCAAACAGTTTTACGCTCTTTTCACGACCTAATGCATGTCCAAATGAATTCTTTCTCTCTATATGAGCAAAATACAGAATTTACTTTACAATACTGACAAGATTTGGCTATGTAGATTTAAACACAATATATATTTGTGGTATTTAGAGGAGAGGAACATACCGGTAAAAAGTTGTTTGAGCAGGCCAACCATATTGTCAGTAGAAAATACTGTGTTTTTCTCAGTTTCTTTTAGAGGGAATTCGGCTTTTTTAGGAAAAAAAGGCCTCATATCCGGCATAATTTACGTCCGCCTCGTAACGTTGCGCCTATTTTAATGTGACAGTTCAACCTTCCTCATTCTTGCTTCGCATATCACCGATTCCCATTGTACGTGGAATCTACCAAGTGTTTTAATGTATGCTGTGTTCACTGATCGGTGGTGGGCGTATAATGAACAGACGCACATGTACCCAGCTTTCTTCAATGACCTCATATCTTCCTCCCAATGCAGGGTAGCAAACCGGACGGGCATCAGGTGAACCTTCATACTCTTTTTTCTTTCCTTCTGCCTCCTCTTCGACAGAGCCTACTCTGGTACAATTGGAAATATATATCTATAACATTTTAAACGAACCCATTGTTTTAGCCAAAATGACTTGAATTCGGAAACAAAGTCACGCTGACATCTGAACGGTGTAGTAATACCTGTGCTTAAGTTTCTGAGCGCGATCTGAAATTAGGAGTAATAAACATTGATTTTAGTAGTAATTGACATGTTTCTACCATGAGAACATGTATACAGGTGTGAAATCAATCAGCAACGTGACGTGAAACATTTTTAGTAAATTTTATTTTTCTCCAGCGCTATGCTTTATTATGATTGAAGAAGGAAAAAAGAAGAAAGCCTATTGCTGGGGGGAAAGGGTCCAACATTATACATCTTGACAAGTACCTAGCAGCTGGCCTTCCATATTCCATTCTGACAAACTTAGTTGTTCGCACTTAACCTAGTATGAGCTCCTTCTCATGTCTAAGTACACTAGTAATTCAGTTCGTTGTGCGGAGCTTGAGACTAATGTACATGGTTATTTCGATACTTCGACTTTGGTTCGGTCCGGACATATTTTCTTATCTCAGTTTTTCATCGTTGCAGTGGTCTTAGAACTTTGCGTTGTTTCTTTGCTTATGTCGCAATTCATGAGCTGGGCGGAAATGCGCCACAATAAATGGTAAGTTCACTATTGCGCGTCGATTACACAATTTTATGTAGCGCATTCATAGGCTTGACTAATAATTGTGTTTTCCAGCAATAATTGTTTTTTTCATCTGCCTGCTCCAAGTTGTGTTTTTAGTGTAGTGTATTTATTGATTTGTTTTTTGCTCTGCCATAACATAGTAAACGCCTTGAAGTTAGTCTATCTAGCATTAACGCCCCTGCAAAAGAACAAAAAAAAAACACTCACGATAAAGAAGTGCGAGAAGAACATCCTTTCTCTTGAAATGTGCAGAGTAAACTGCATGAATGGCATGTGGACGACGTACATGGCGAAGGCCAGCCTGCTGAGTGGACGAAGGGCTCGCCAACTCAGAGACGATGCGACAAAGCCTGTGTGAATAAATAAAGGGAAAAATTGTATAGCAATACTAATTTTGAATTAGGACTCATTTAGGCAGTGCCATCAGGGGCAGGTGGTATTTTTCTCACATTCATACCAAAACATGCTTCTATAGAAATGCACCTTTTTAGTTCTTCGGAAAACGGTCTATCAAAATGTCCCTTTTCTAAACTTGATTTTTTTATTATCGAAGAAAACTTTGAAATGTGCGCAGATGTTTTCCTGAGGCATACACTCTGTAATAACAATCATGACACGCACTACGTTCTTTAGCCTTGTGCAGCAGTGTGATAGTAGCATCGAATTGTTTTTACATGTACCTCGCATGTATGAGATACTCGGTTGGAGTTATTTATAAAGAAAACCGGCCAGTTTTCTTTAATCTTAAGCGAATATTTTTGCCTTGAGCTCATCTTCTTCTTTTTAAGCTCCGCTACTGCTGCCGCACAGGAATACAAGTGAGGGAAAAAACACCTGTTGAGTACAAGCTGCTTTTTTAGATATAAACAATACTTGTCAGTGTCGGGAGTAGTCAGCCTTGAAGTTTTCCTTTTTAGATGTGACACGCTACATTTTTTTCATAAAATATAACGTGCAACTTTCAAAATTGTGCATCTTGTTCATAGTGTTGGTGTTATCATATGTATGGCAGATATTGAGGTCACTAAAGTTTATGTATGAAATTTCACACATTTTCTAATCTTGTACGTGAGCGAGAACTTTGTCAGAATATGCTCCCTTTGATGAAACAGTACGTGTTCTATTTGAAAGCGATTCACGCTGCTTTTTGTTCGTATATGCAGCAGATCCTCGGTGATACAATAATAGCTCCGAGGAGTCTTGTGGTGATGCGAATGTTTCTCTGGTCCCGGCCATGACACATTAGCCATCAATATAATGGAGTATACTCCATTAGATTGATTGGGGTGAAAATCGCTTCGTAGCAACCCTATAGGGTTGCTACGAAGCGATTTTCACCCCGCGACGTTTTATACGTACGAACTAATTTTGCGCAAGCACAAACAAGTGCTGCCCGCGTGTTCGTGAAAAACATGGCAATCGCGTGGGCATGCGCGCCACACCGTGCCGTAGCCTCCGAGATTGTGCGCGCCAATCTTGGAGACTGAATTGCGCATTTGTGTGCCTTCGCGTTTACATTACAATTTGCACTAGCCCTTCGTTTTTCCTCTCCTTTTTTTGCTGCGTTTAAACTCATAATAGCGTCATTGAACTGAGTATAACACGTCCTTGTCAAGTCAATGCAAGTTGTGGCCTCGCAATTGGAAAGCATAGAAGAGTAATGGGATGGTCTTCACCAAGGAGTGAGGCCTCGCAAAATCGACAACACGGCTGTTGGCGGCGTGCATGCCTGCCAGCTCTCTGATTTGCATTGGTGAAAGCCTTACGAATACGGGCATGGACGTAAATATCCAGAAATTATCTCAAACACCATGGTGACAACAAAATTGCAACAAGAAGGACAGTGGCTCTATAATTCGCTGGCCTTCATATATCGCTTTCAAAGCGCTTCTTAAGGCAATTTTACGCTGCAATCTGAAGTCACTCGTGAAATCGTACCTAAAATTATGCATGAGCTACAGGTTAGGGGTGGGACTCAGCACACCCGGTCGGTTCATTACACGCGCGCGCATGTACCGAATACTTACAAAGCCAACTATGACTGTTGAAGTCTAAAAACTTTACTGGCATTCATTCTGAGCTGTTTGATGTTGCGATGTCCTTGAGAAATGATAAATGAAAATGTGCTCCAGCTCTCTTCTGTCGCACACTATTTTTTCTTGCTTTCTGGTGATACGTATTTAAAATCGTACAATTATATTGGTCATCATACGAGGCTCGTATCATAGAGGTTTTACTGTATGCGCAGAATCCCCCCGTTATCTCAAGAACAGTACATGTATAGGTACATGTACTTTTGCGGATATCTGTCGGTGTGATGGCTTGGCATACAGCAACGCAGAGTTCCCTGTCAAGGCATGACAAAGGTCTGTCGCAATGCTCCCTTTGCCTGTTATGTGAATAAATGGATGCTGACGTTGGGCCACCCCCCTGCCGAGTCCCTTCTCTATTATGGGAATATATATGGCCGACTTTGCGCCTTTCCGGAAACTTAGGTGACTTCGAGGGGCGGCCACTGGCTGCGCCCACCTTGCCCCCCTCGTGTGTATGCCTATGATAATGTCACATGCGTACTTACTGCAAATGAAATGGCTGATGCGTACACGCATGCCAAAGCTACGCTTAAGGCTAAAAAAAAAACATTCAAAACTGACTGCGCTAAAGAGCTCGTTTCGCAAAACGTTTGGTGTAGGTGTCGGCGGCGTTGTTATCTTTGTTATCAGTGAGAAAGGGATGCTGTCGGGAACAGAAATTCGAGGTATAGCGGGAAGTGAAGCTATGAGCTGGAGGAAAGGTTTGCACTTTGTCTTGCATTGTGGAACAGTTTCAGCTTCCTCCGGGGAAAAAAGAATGAGACTACAGTGCGAATGAGTTCTTCTGGTTTCCACAAAACTCATTTGCATTACCTGTGTCCATGTGGTTCGACTTGTCCACTGATTCACCCTCACGCTGTCAATGACTAGCTTCGTGCTTAGCTCAATTAAAAAGGCGACTGCCCGAGATAGGCATTGGTTCCGGGTTTGAACCCTGGACCAGGACCAATTTTTCTGCTACTAAGAGGCTTTTCTTTCGGAGAAATGCGTACGAATTTTCTTGTGGCTTCGAGTTACAAGCGGATGGCTGTCTTCTTTCTCTTTTCTAACCCTTCCGCCACGCTGTGGGTTTCCGCAGAACTCATTTGCATTACTGGCTTTCACTGAGAAGCGAAGGCAGGCTTGCGAGTGGGAAGGCAGTAGCGTGTGTGTGCGCGCGTGCGTGCTGATATCACTTTCAGCACCTAAAGGCGAGGCTTAGAGGTCCCCTAGTTTTTCATCAGTTCGTGAGGTTTTGTGCAATGCCACTTTTGTGATAAAAACCCACTGGCTTGGCCTTCGAATAACACTGCTAAAGGTTCAACAAAGTAATAATGGCTCGCAACTACAATTGTAGATAGATGTGACAGGATGCTTACGGTGTTTCACGGTATTTTCGACCATCGCAGAGAGTCATCCGATTTATTTGGTTGCGAAAAGCGGATATGTTTATGTTTTACTTCAGATAGTCTTTAAAATGTCGGATATCAGTGTGGGCAAAGGCAACGATAATGTGGTAACGCTGTGCTTAACATTCTTGAATTTTGTGTGACAAAAGAGTGAAGGTAGTTCGCACCTCCTCGTCCCGTGGCGCAAGCGAGAGTGACCCAGGCGAGAAACACGGACCACAGGATTCGGTCAAAGAACGCCGTGCAGAGCTTGCCGAACTCGGTAGTCGGAGCACTTGTTCGGTACCAGGGTCCCTTTATGCAAATGCAGCACAAGCCACTGGCAATAGCGAAACACCATGCCACCTTCTGCAAAGCCTGAAATGAAGTTCTTATAAACGAGTGATTCAATAGTTTGAGCAAATCGGCATGTCGTGGCATGATTTATTTCTAATTTGACACATCATTCGATCGGTATATTTAACATATAGAACAACGTAAGCCGTAGGGCCAGGTGTTTTGTGAAGGTATTCTGGTTTATGAATGTGTTTCTCTTTTTGCATTCTTCCAGCCAAATAGCTGGGTGTCTTAGTTACGGTCAATTTAGTACTACTTTGTGAAAGGCGACAACAGAGGCCAATGAGAAACAATATGTGCCTTTTGGTTGGGAACCTAGAAACAAAGGCGAGACAGTACTAACCTCAGGTATTTTCTTTTCCTTGTACATCGCTGCAACGAAGTATGTTAAGCACCCGCTGAAGCAGCACACGGCATGGTAGTATGGGTAGAAAAAGTAATAGGAGCGGGTCCTCAAAAAAGTCCTGCAGAAAGAAAATCGCATCCATGCATTAAATGACGTTCTGTATTGGAACAATTTCTTATAGTATTCATAATTGAAATGGTCTGAAATAAGACAAGAAAATAATATTTTCAATTGAATCCACGCGTCAGAATTTCTTTGTGTGTGCTGTCTGAGCGCATTAGTTCCGTATGCTTATGTGTTACATGAAAGCTACTCCCCTTAAATATTGCCCCAAGAGCTTTTAAATATCCTGTGTATAAGACACTACTAAAATATACGCACACTGCAGTGTATATAAAATAGGGGCCTCCTTGGTAAGCATGAAAAACGAGCGTAAACTTGCATTGATTCCATCTGGTTCAAGCAGCTACATTTTGAAGAAATATACATGCACTGACTGATCTTCTAGTATCGCATATGAAATCTGTGTCACCAAACTCGAGACGTCAAGGGAAGTCGCAAGCATTAACATCCTTGTCTAGCGGGCTATTTAAGTGTACCTATGGGATGCGTACTTCGAATAAATGACGCAAGTTAATGGAGAGTACACATAACTAAACGAAATTCCAATATATCTGCTCTACATTGACACAATAATTGATATGGACAACTTCTCGTATACTTTCTTTAGCATTATTGACTGTTAGCTCTTACTATATTGTGTCTAACAAAGAAAAAATGAGCCCTGGTTATTTTAATTTTTTTTCGTCATTCACAGCGAGGATCGAGTTTCGGCAGATTTGATGCCTTCAGATAGTATGGGAATGATCATTGGTCAGTTGCCGGTGCGTAAAAAGATCACTGGCTACGTGATGACACAAGGGAGAAAAAGAGCCTTCCGTACTCGCTACCATGGCAGCGATCAGCACAGATTAACATCTCCCAGGTTGAACTTCACAGATATACCCAGTGAAATAACGGAAGGATAACCGCCAACGTAGCTCAGTGGCAGAGCATCGAACGCGTAGGTTGTAGGTTCGGTCCTTGCCGATGGCAAGTTACCGTTTTATACATTTTACTCTCCTTACACTTACATCACAATTACTCAAAATAACATCCCCTGCACTTCTCTTGTTTTTTTGTCTGTTAGTGCTGAACAACAGGGAGTTCTATATCAATTATTACTAGGAAAATTAAATTGCTGCACAAACTTGAAGAAAAAAACAAGGGAGACAGGAAAGAGCGCAGACTACCAACTGTTTTTTCTTCAAGTTTGTGCAGCCATTCAATTTTTCAAGTATGAACCAACTAGTCTGCAAAAAAGTATTGCTTCATTATTACTAGTTTCTGACGAGGACAGTATATGAAATCCTTGTATCATGGCTTGCGTCCGTACTAAATTTCCCAAGAAGTGCATATTTTTCCAAAGGCCCCCAGAGCACGGCCTCAAAAACCTGTAGTATTGTAAGGAATTGTTATTTTAACCTACATTATGAAATATTCCGTGGTTAAAACAATTTTTTTTCACATTATCTTCATGAAATTTTTGAACACTTCCTTCAGCGAGCACCAATATGATGTTTTTTTTCTTATTTTAATGAAAACCGGAACAATAATTGCACGGTATACGTTTCGAAAGGTTCTGCTTATGCGGTGGGTGAATTTGTTAGTGGTACATACGGCGTTGTTTTTAACACATAGCGTAGTAGTGTAACCTCTCTTTAGGTCACGGAAAAGAAGATTAAGAAAGAAAATATAAGAAAGATACAATACACAACAGTATTCGATCAACTAATAAGCACCTCGTGTGATCACCTGACAAGTCGCCGAATCTTGACATGCACCGTGGTCCATAAGCACTACCAAAAAATCTATGTATATCAGTTTGATACACAAAGAATACACAAATTTTAGCCCGTAAATGACAGCCAATCTTAGCGACGAGTGACTTCATTTGTTCGGCCACTGCCCTACATTATAAGCTTTACCACATGCTCAGTCGAAGAGCTCTGGAACAATGCACGTGAGAAATGAGTGTATTCTACACTGCAGCTGCCCAGGAGAAATAAAAAGGAAGGAAACCTTGTCCCGGTTACAAGAGTGAGGTAATTTGTTCCAAGTGATTCTAAAAGTGATATGTCTATACTAATTTTGCACTTTATTTATTTTGTTGCTTTATTTGATATACATACATAAATACACAAGTACAAAGAGAAAACAGGGAGCTATATATGAACTGCTACCTATAGGGGGGCACAACGTCTGCTTATAAATTATCAAAACAGTAAATACAAATATGTTGTAATGGGAGACGAGAGTTAGCAGCATGTCCATTAGTGGCCGCGCTTCCTTCTTTGCTTCTGGCAGCTTGTCTTCGTCGACCATCACTTGGTTATTAACGTTCACCGAAAGTGGCTTACGTAATCGCTTTGGTGTTGTGCACCCACCTCAAAATATGGTTACTTAAAATTGAATCCGCAAGCGTCCGCTGCGCGGCAGAGTACTTTACTCCAAGTGATCCACCATAGGTTGTTCCTTTCTGCGCCCACCTGTACTCTATTATGATGCCACACTCATGTGAGCGTAAGCTAATGAAAATTGCATGTAACTGAAACAGGTCTCAACCGAATGCAGGTATACACTGTAGCGCCGCTGTTGAGAGCCCAAACGATAGAACAGCAACAAGTATTTACTTACAATGGCACTTCAGTGAGAGGCACGACGAAAGGCGTCATTTCATTTCCAGCCACTTGCCACGTCGCCACAGAGCAGCCCACCAATGAGAGGAGAGAAAATACGACCACGGCAAGCCTTGGTTTACTGCATGGACGGACATTAAAAGTGGGATGAGAAATTTCCAACCATTTCGAGAAAGAGAAAGAGACTTAAGTGTTTTGAGTACAGTGTCTTCGAAATTTGTCATTATCTAGTAAACTCACGCCATCGACAGCATCATTAAATGCTCGAAAAATACAAAAGAACTAGCCCAATCATCACTCATTAGTACTGAAACCAAACATTTTGCTATTACTTCAGTGAAAGAACGAGTGTGTTTTTCTTTTCGAAAAAGACGTTCTTGGTGAACAACACTTATAGCGGTGCTAAAAGAAACAATTTGGCTTAGATGAATAAACTGCATTGTGAGAAATTTATTGCCATGTGTTTCACACACATAAGTTCATTATTGGCTGAGAAAACTGAGCTTAAAGTTTCATAAGGTTTCAGGCTTAAATCTCTGCTCTTGCGTCAGAAATTTCAAAATGTATTTTTCCTAATGCCTAAATGACATTTTCTGAAACTTTGTTGCTAGATCTACGGCACCCACATATAAGAATATACTTTACTTTTATCAATGGAAAGATACATATGACCCAATAGGCGCCTTCAAAATCTATGTCGTCCCGTTGCTTAGTGCCGAATTTTCAAGGTTGCGTCTCCACCCACATTCTCTCTTCCCGCATTTTCTCGCTCACCAAGTGCCGTGTCACGGTAAGAGTCGTGTTTTCGGGTCTTTGAATTGGTGTTCTTCTAATACGCGAAAAAGTGCTTGGCTCTTCAGCGTCCCTTTATTATAGTCGTTTTATCGTGCCTCGTCACAAGTATACGCTCATCACATAGCAATCGCAAAAGCATCATACTATTCTTTTAAACTCCCTCATTCCTTTCCTCAAAGTACGGTAGCATACCAGTTATACTAAACTAGTTATAATCTATGTCTTCGCACCATTTCCTTTCTACCTCCTGTTTTCCCTCCTTTCTAAGTTGCCCGTGGAACAAGTCAAAGTAAACTGTCCCCAAAATCTTCCAATTTACTGATCTACGAATGCTTAAACGAACGTAACTAGCCCACACACAGTGCCGCATCCTGAATCTGGTAGGATATAAACGATATTGCTTTATTTAAAAGCTATGTGACGCCTTTTAAATACTGACATGTTTTAACATTGAGCGGCTTAATTCACCACTTTCTGTACAGTAAATTACGTCGTAATATGAGACTACTTCGTACAACTCATAAATATGTTCTTTCTTGTTTGCTGTGACGTACCTTAACTTCGAGGTGAATTATGCCAAATTATAAATTTTGTGTCTATATTCTAAGTGCTCAGTCTACCAGCAACATTTATTGATGTAGGGGCGTGCGAAGTTAGTAAAAAACAAATCCATTGTACTTCCCTGGAAGATGAAGTGGTAAGTGACTGATATGTGGGGTTTAACACCTCGAAATCACCATATAATTATCAGAGAAGCCGTAGTGGGGGGCTACGGAAATGTCGACCAACTGGGGTTTTTAACGTGCACCCAAATCTGAGCACACAGGCCTACAATATTATCGCCTCAGGTGAAGTGGTATTAAAAAACATGTGAGGATCACACCAGCTACGATAGTCACCCGAAACGGGAAAATGATTTGGCTTTGGTATAGCGTTGTGGCACTTTCTCTGCGCTCATTCAAACCATAATTGTGAGTCCTATTATCGCCATTGGCTTTTGAAAATAAAAAGAAACAAAGAATATAAATTATGCGAGGACATGTTCAAAGAAGGTCTTCCCAAGACATAGTTATCTCGGCTGGGGGCTTGAAATCTTCAACAAACAAAATTGTTTCGTGCATTTTGAATGCAGTACATTAAGTATTGTATAGTAACTAAACCTATGATGCGGTGCACTCTTCTCTGGTGACTTCTGGCGACTTCATGGGTGAACATGTGTGCTAAAGGCAAACCTTGGAAGAAGGCACTCTGAGCTTACCAGTAGCAAAAGTAATGTTGAAAGGCGCGTTTGGTGAAATTCAAACCGAAGCAGCTGCCTCGAATAGCGCACTGCCACAGTGCCCATATTTTCTATCAAAAATAACTGCAAAAGAGTTGTTGAATGCAGGCGTAGCTCTCGATATGAAACCGGTAATCGTTGTCACGAGGTCAATAGCGAAACAAAATTCCACCCACCAAGAACCTCCGTGACGCGTTATCAGTGCCCAGGATCAAAAACGCAGTCAATATGGTAATATCGGTGATCCAAGCTCAGACGCGCTTGAATCTACCCACGAGGGAGGCGAACACGCACCGTTTTTCATTCCTCTCACGAGCTTTGATTTTCAGGTGCTGTCTTTCATCAACAAAACGATGGTGATCGACGAACAGACAACCTAATCGATTGATTTGTGGGGTTGATTTGATTGATATGTGGGGTTTAACGTCCCAAAACCACCATATAAATATGAGAGACGCCGTAGTGGAGGGCTCCGGAAATTTCGACCACCTGGGGTTCTTTAACGTGCACCCAAATCTGAGCACACAGGCTTACAACATTTCCGCCTCCATCGGAAATGCAGCCGCAGCCGGGATTCGAACCCGCGCCCTGCGGGTCAGTAGCCGAGTACCTTAGCCACTATACCACCGTAGCGGTGCAACAGGAAACGTATTTAACCTTGGAAAAGTTCCGCTTAGGTGTTAAAAAGCAAGGCGCAAGCAGTGCTTCATTTTCTGAAAGAAATAACATTTTATACCGCAAGTTCAGGGGCAAGAAAGGCGCAAGTGCTGACCAAACCGTGCTCCCGCTGAAGTACCACGAAAAAATTCTAGAAATTTCTCATCGGGCAGGCTTGTCAGGTCATCTCAAAATTTCCAAGACAAGCGAGACTGCTCAATGAATATTACCGATCGGACTGTTTTAAAGACGTGGAGCAGTTCGTTCGTACTTGCGATGTTTGTCAGTGAACTGGCAGACCACACGAGAAACAAAAGGCGTTCATGACTGCAGTTCCATAATCACTGAGCCGTTTTATTGAGTAATAGTTGGCATTGTATAGTAGTATTTGGCATTACCGGTGACGAAGTCTGCATATAAAAAAAAATCGGCAAATCCCAAGTACCTGGGAATCGATGTTATGCAAAGCATGCAGATGGAAGGTGACCGTGTTGCAATTTTTTTATTGAGCGACACATCATTAAATGGCGCTGAATATATGTACAAATGTTGCTCGCACAGAAGTATGTTGAAAAGTTGCAGATGCTTATATAACCAGTTGTTTCCACTCGCGCAACGATGTCAAATGGAACATGCGTATTAGCAACACGAGAGGCTGATATGAAGCGATAATGCTCACGAGGATGCTGGCCCTAGACACTGCTTCATAAATCAACTTCAGTGGATGTCACTTAACCACTATTGAGGTTAACCCGACGTGACGGCTGTATCAAAGAAATATATACGTAATGTTTATAAAATTTGGTAGGCAGCACTGAAACCACTATTGACGTTTCATGAAGATTAGCGTCTATTTGAAAAGTAGTTCCGAGACCTGGCGTAGCTCTGTGGGATTCAACTTCCGGTTGCGAAAGCGTGCGAACGTGTTAATCATGAGCTTCGTAGGAGTGGCATCGACGGCTCAGCTTAGCCGTGGTTCCAGGATTGAAATGCCCCTAGATTATGCTGTTATTTTGCCCCCTCTGCCGAATGGGTATGTGGTTCAGAACACTGTTTTTCTGCATGCGGATGTAAAAGGAAGACATTATCACGAGGAAGACTTTCGCGAGCCACTCTTTCGACGTGTTCAGCCCACCGAGGTTCTTGCGCTCGGCGCTTATCAAATGAACCACGTGTGGGCAGTGACGTGCAGGAGCACTGACGGTGTAAAGAAACTTTTAACTGATCCGCAATTGACTGTGAAAGGCCTCAAATGCATGATAATCGACCCAAGCCACCGCAACGTCCGTCTGAAGCTGCATTGGTTGCTCTACCACGTACGAGAAGAGGACGTACGAAATGCACTGACCCCCTACGGGACGGTGCTTGACGTATGAATGGATAATTGGCGAATTGACGGCTACACCCAGCAGAATACCATGACGAGAACCATGACGCTCCGGCTAAAGGTTAACGTTACGCTGGACAATATACCTAACCAGTTACGAGTTGGAGGAGAGCTCGCACTTATTGTGCCAACCGGAAGAGCGCCGCGGTGTTTGCGCTGCCAGCAGATTGGCCACATTAGGAGGGACTGTCGAGTCCCGCGGTGTGACACTTGCAAGCGTTTTGGACACGCCCCTGGGAACTGCACGAAGACGTATGCAGCAGCTACACTGAAAACCGGGAGCATGGATAAATCCGAGCTCACTATAAACGAGGCCGAAGCAGAAGAATCGGTGAAATCAAAAACGGCTTGTGAAAGTTAAACACCTAGTCCAGCAGCCATAACGCTATTGCAGAAAGAACCACCAAGGTCAACTGACAGTGAGGGAGTGCAACCTATCGCGGATGCATCGGCGAAATCACAGGTGACTTCTGCAGAAAAAACATTCAGTACAGGGGCGTGATGGATGTTAAAGAAGCAGGACAAACAAGTGAACCTGCGTGTATGCAAGCGGCCGCAGAATCATTGACGAGCGCAAAGGAGACTTATGTTTTAAACGACGTAACCGCTGCAACAGATAAGAGCGAATCATCTACTCAAATTGTCCAGGAACCTGCCGAGGGTGGTGCCATGGAGTTGCATGACGCCGAGAAACCAGGTGCGGGAAGGAAACGACCACGAGACGCAGCCTCAACAGAATAAAGTGATATGAGCAATCAAGAACCGCCACCAAAAGCAACTCTTCTTTGGAGGCAACGACTGGCGGTCAAACATAATATAACAGAAGGGGTAAAGAGGGCGGGAAAACCGGCCTCTTCACAACACATTATGTGTCGCCTTCTACCAAGAAGGTGCACCGGACGACTAAATAGGCGGAGTTCGGCTAAGACGGTATGGTGAGCCGCTACTTGTATTAAAAAAATGAGCCTGAAACTTAAAAGAGCATTGCGCTTTGCCAGCTTAAATGTACGCGGATTAGCTTCAAGAAGGCGGCAGTACCAGTTGAGTAGGCTGTTTTCGGAGCATGACTTGGATGTGATTGCTGTGCAGGAAACTAAGATAGCGACAGAGAAAGATACCGATCATATGACGTTACCTTTTCGCTCAATGTACAACATCTGTGTATCCCATGCTGATGGCTTATCAGGAGGGTGTGCGCTCTTCATACGACGATTAATAGGCGTTGTTGAAAGAAGTGTAGCAAGCAGCAATAAAGGACGCTACGTAGTGTGTGATTTTTCTTTCTTGAATTTCGAATGACGTGCCATATGCGTTTATGCTCCGAACCGAGACAGTGAAAGGAAAGTTTTCTTTGAAGAAATAAGTAACTTACTGGAATGTGACAAATATGTAGTGCTTTTTGGTGATTTAACTCTGTTTGTAGAAAGGAGGACCGTGCCAAGCCGGCCCAGTCATTTGATAAAAGCGCAGTGTTCTTAAAAGAGATGATTGCAGAAAATGGCCTGGAAGATGTTGGTTTATGTACCTCTAATTGCAGTGTTCAATTTACGCACTTTCAGGGTCTAAGCCACGCACGTTTAGACGGAGCTTACATATCACTGGTCCTTATTATGTGCTGTGATGAATATGTTGTTACACCAGTGTCTTTCAGTGACCACTGTATGATTTGTTTCACACTTGGCGCTAAAGACAGGACTCCGAAATTTAACTGGCTCTTGTGGAAACTAAACAGCCATATCTTGAAAGATGAATCTTATGGTAAAGATGTAACCGAAGCCCTCACAAAACTCTACTGTAATCAAAAAGATGACTGGGAAATAAAGTGGGAATTTTTCAAACAAGAGGTTGAAATGAATGCGATAGAACGATCTAAAAAAAATAAATTCGAGAAGAAACAGGCGGAAAGGAACCTGCGAAGGCAATTACAAGTGCTCCTGCAGGAAGAAACTGTGAAACTCGGCTCCTTTACCAATCAAATAACAGATACTAAAAACAAACTGGAGATTTTAGATAAAGAGAAGTATAAAGGCGCTATAATAAGAGCTAGAAGTGAAAAACTTTGAATAGGTGAGACACCCACAAAACGAGCTTTGGGTGACGAAAAAAAATACGCACAAAGAAATAAAATCAGAGAAATAGTACGCAATGACAGACTGACGAATGAAAAAGGTCAGATTATGGAGGCGTTTGTGGACCATTATCGCACTCTGCTCGGAAAACGAGTTTTAGTGATGTCTTTCTTGATACGATGCCCAAGCTTGACGCCGATACACGAGAAAAATTAGGGGCTCCTATCAGCGTACAGGAAATAAAAAAAACTATTGATGACCTAAGTACAGGCAAGACGCCTGGCCCAGATGGAATCGGGGCTGAGTTTTATAAAGTTTGTAAAGAAGACGCGGCAGTTGCGCTATACGAAGTTATCGTAGAAACATACAAAAAGAAAAAAACTGCCACGCTCCTACACGCAGGCGCATACTGCCTTGATTCCGAAGACACATGATAGCAGCAAACTTCAATCTGTAACATCATATCAACCTATCAGTCTTTTGAACACTGATTATAAAATATTCATGAAGGTTTTAGCCAGGAGAATTCAAAACATCACTGAAAAGATTATAGGGACACACCAGACATGCGGCATAAAGGGTCGCAGCATCACAACGAACATACATATAGTAAGAAGTGTACTAGAGATTTGTGGCGCCTTTGAAGAACGAATAGCAATCATGCAGATAGATTTACAGAAACCTTTTGACCGTGTCTCCCATGAAGTATTGTTCAATGTGTTGAAGCATGTGGGAGTTCGTGGCGTAATTTTTGGTGGTTTGAAGATGGCATATTCACAGTGTGTAACGCAGTGATAGTCAATAAGCAGCTCAGTGAAGAAATTGAAATACTAAGTTCTATCAGACAGGGATGCTCGGCCTCAGCATTGTTATTCGGCATATACCTAGAACCCTTTTGCTTATCAATCATTCAAAACTCAAATGTGTAAGGCTTTCGGTTACAGAACACGGAGATAAAATTACTCGCATATGCTGATGATGTGGCAGTACTCTGCCAAGATAGACAAAGTTTATGTGAAGTCGTTTACATTGCAAATAAATTTTGTGACATGACGGGCAGTGTAATTAACTGGCATAAAACAACTGACTTTTGGTACGGCAATCGGTATGTGAGGCCCTAGGTATACCATAACGTAAAATGGGAAAGCGAACCCTAAAAGTACCTTGGTGTACCCTTGGACAGCTATCGCGACAACGCGGATTACTGGAAAGGTGAAGGAGAAACCCTCAGGCAAAAAACAAATGCCTGGAGTGGTCCGGATTTGTCTATATTCGCACGTGCAACTGTATGCTACATGTTTTTGATATCAAAAGTCTGGTATGTCATGCAAGTTATCTGTATGTCACGCGTCAATGTACAGAAGTTTCACAGGATTTTTGCTGTGTTTGTGTGGAAATCGCCGTGGGAACGTACAAGCCAGTCTAATTTATTCCAGTCCGTTAGCAATGGCGGACTCGGTTTATGTCATTTATTTATTAGACAACATGTCTCTCGGCTTAGTTTCCTTCGCGATCAAAGAAACAAATTTCTGCAAACAGTGATAAAAGTAAGGCTGTCATCACGCATCCCAGATTTTGTTGTGTCTACAAACAGTTATATGTGCCGATATGTGACTGGTTTTTTGAGAGAAGTTATACAGTCTTTTGAGTTTTTGAAAATGCGCTTTTCGCTAGAATATCTTGCCACTGTTAAGCGAAAAAATCTGTACAGGATCTCCGTGATGTCTTGTTCCCAACACCTTTGTACAGATCTATGTTCAATGGAGGACCCGGACAGGACGTTTTGAAAACGGTCAAAAGGATGAAAGTAAAAGCAGGGGCAAAAACTTTCTTTTTTAAATTGCATTCTGGGACTCTCCCCGTAAAGCAGTGGCTAGCGGACAAGGGAATCGACCTACCATGGACAACCAATTGTTCACTTTGTAAAAGACCTGAGACAATAGACCATGTGTTTATTCATTGCTGGGACGCTGTCTTTCATTGGGACATCCTTCCAAGAACATTGAAAAAAGATCTCCCTATTACAAGCCATGGCATTCGTTTTCTTTGTGTGGATGAGGACGACGGCATACCATACGACATGGTTATGTTAATTATTCTTCACAGCATCTGGCAGACCGCAATGGCTTACAGACATCTTGACCAGAACATACGTCCTGTCCGGGTGAACTTCATTGCAAATATGCGGTATATCACTGAGGTGTATAAACAACAAGAATAACCTCCCAGCTGGCCAACAATGTTAGAGGAATTGTGCAACCTGAAAAAATTTTAATGTGAGCACTTCGGATCAAATATTGGTCCAAGTGTATTTTATCATTCATGTTTCTGTGTGAACACCTGTAAAGAAAAACAGGTAATAAAGAAAAAACTGGCGTATCTCTGTGGTAGAATGCTCGACTGCCACGCAGAATGCTTGGGTTCGATTCTTGCTGGGACACTGAAATTTATTTTTTGCATTCGTCGAGGGGTCAACGTTGCCTATGTCAACACATCTTCGGGGGTGAACACTGACATTTATTCCATGCCTTCGTTGGGTCGACACTAAAGATATCAGGTATTGCTTAACGCTCACGCGTTAAAATGGCCCATTTGTGTTCTCACCTTTCCTGGGTAGATACTGAGTGTCAATCACATATGGCACATACCTGCATACCAGCGGCACATACCTCACCGTGAGTATGTGCCACGGTCTGGCGGGAAGCGTTTAAAGACGTACGCGACGGGATCATGTCTTGAACAGCGCGTCATATTCGTCAAACAATTTTACCCTCCGTTGCTAATTTTGGTTCACGCGAAGATAAGAGGGTGACCACTAGAGCATTTAAACGTAAGAGGCTAAAAGGATAGATACGCTCGAATTCACCGAAGCTCGCTAAGAAGTGCTTCGCATTTATTATATTTGGATTATTGTGTACCCTGCAACTAAATTTACTGAGACGTTGCCGCGGCGACGTCTTACGTCGGTAGGAATAGTGGATGCCCTTTTTTTCATCTTTTGCCGTGTGGGTTTTCCGAGTGAAATACAGTCCGATTTAGATAGTGTCTTCACAAGCGAGTTAAACACCTTTCTTAATAGGTGCGGTATGAAGATATAGCACAGCTCCACTGAACATCCGCAAATCAACAGTGTACTGAGGAATAATTCTGTAATGAAGCGGGTATTGCGCGCTTTGTGTTACGAGCGAAAAAAACAATGGATGAGGCACTGCGTTACCAGGTAATGCTTTTTGCAATACGTTCCTTAGCACATGAATTGACATGTTTCACCTCAGCAAAGCTTGTGTACGGAAGGGCACTGCGCTCCTTGCTCAGTCTAGTTCATGAGAACTGGGAAGATTAGCATAGCGATTTGACTGTCGTACAGTACATTGCAACCTACTACAACGCTTGCACGACACGCAGGCTTTGGTGGAAGCTATTATGCTTGAAGCACAGACAAACGCGAAAAAGCATGAAGATAAAAATAGCAAACTGTGCCAGTTTCACGTATACATAGGAGAAAATGTGCTCATGTCGTGTACTTCTATAGCTAACTAGTTGGAGGTACTCTGGAAAGGCCCCGGGACGTTACAACAGAAATTCCGAGACACAACCTTCGTAGTTAAACGGCTAGGTTGTAGCAAATAAGTGCGTATCTATGGCAGGAACCTCATAAAGCCCTATGTAAAGAGAGCGCCGATTGTGAATTTAGTGTTCAACCAACCTGAAGAAGTAGCAGCTTAACTTCCTGGTATTCCCCATGACATGACTGCTTTCTGTGGATGAAATACCTAATTTGAAAGTAGACAGGGCTGCTCTGAGTGAAAGTGAGCTGGTAGATCTAATAGATTTCATAGCAGAGCATAGACAAGGATTTTGAAAGCTTCCCGGTCGGACCACTCTGAGGACTCGTGATGTAGGGCTTATAGCGGAAGCTGACCACCCAACGTTGCACAGCAGCAGGCGGTGTAAAGCTTACAGATGTTCACCATGCCACGAAAGGTTGCTGAGCGAAGCAGTCGATCAGATGCTGGGGCTGAAAGTGACCGAACAAGGTGAAGAAAGCTGCATGTCTCCAATGACAATTGTAGAAACTAACGGTAAAGAACCGCGGCTATGTATCGATCCTGCCCAGCACGGGTTCCGTAAGGGTGACTCTTGCGAAACCCAATTAGCCCTTTTTGTCCAAGATCTGCACACAAGTCTAGATACTAACCTACCGACTGACGTAATTTTTCTGGATTTCTCGGAAGCGTTCGACAAGGTACCTCATAAGCGACTGCTAATGAAACTTATATCTTTAAATATACATCCCGATGTTTTAGCTTAGATTGAGGAATTTCTAAGTAAACACTCCCAGTTTGTTTCAATTGATGACGTGCCCTTCCAGTAACATCAGGTGTCCCCCAAGGCTCCGTTCTTGGTCCCCTTCTCTTCTTAATTTATATTAATGATTTAGCTTCGCATGTCTCCTCCAGTATCCGTTTGTTTGCTGACGACTGTGTAATCTATCACTCAATCACTAACCCGACAGATCAAACCGCTATTCAAGATGAACTTAACCACGTGCAGGACTGGTGTGAAAGCTGACTTATGAAACTTAACCATAACAAATGTAAAACAGTCTCTTTCCACCGCCGTAGCAACCCCTTTTTGTTCCCTTACTCAATCGCTAACGTCGCCCTCGAATACGTGCAATCATATAAGTATTTCGGTGTCACCCTGTGCAATGATCTTTACTGGCGCCTTCATGTTACCAACATTATATCATCTGCAAATAAATCCCTAGGTTTCCTGAAACGTCACCTTCGGCACGCCCCGCAGGACGTCAAGTTACAGGCCTACAAATCCCTTATTCGCTCTAAATTGGAATATGCCTCTGCAATATGGAACCCACATCAAGCATATCTCATCGACTCACTTGAGGCAGTTCAAAACCGTGCTACTAGGTTCATTCATTTTTCGTATTCGTATAATATTAGTGTATCATCCCTCAAAAAGAATCTGCTCTTTTAAACCTTGACGTTCGCCGTCGCATTTCCAGCCTCTGCCTGTTTCAGAAAATGTTTCACAGCCCATTCCGTTATCCCTACATTGTTCCACCAGCCCGCATATCTCACCGCACTAGATATTCACTTCAAGTTACCCGTCCACGCATTAGAACGACCACTTTTTCTATGTCCTTTTTGGTACGGACTGCAAACGACTGGAATGATCTTCCCCACGACGTCGTGGCCATTTCCTGTCCATCAATATTTTTCGACCAACTGTCTGCACGTCTTTCGCAATGAAAACCCGTGTCAATAAAAAAATTATTTGTTAACCCACCCCTTATGTAGTATCCCGTTGGGGGTCTTTAAGGAAATAAAGTGAAGTGAAGATTACCGTATGCTTAACTCTGTGACTGTTACCAAAGCGTATCTCTTGCCGCATGTAGAAAACTGCCGCGAAAAGGTGAGCAAACTTAAGTTCATCTCTACGCTCGATTTAGTGCGAGGGTACTGGCAAGTGCCGTTAACAGAACGAGCGAGCGAATCGGTTTCCTTCGTGACTACTTTAGGCACCTTCCGGCTTTTGGTTCTTCCATTCGGTCTTAAGAATGCCTCCTTTGCCTGTTCGAGACTTATGGATCCGGTGCTAGCCGAAGTACAGGCATTCACACCACCATATATTGACGACATCGCAGTATTCTAGAATACTTTGCCAGAGCACGAGAATCATCTGCGGAAGGTACTTAAGTAGGCTTGGTGAGGCTGGCCTAACTCTAAAAGCCCGGAAGTGCAAGTTAGGTATCTAGGAAGTCACCCTGCCGTGGTGGTCTAGTGGCTAAGGTACTCGGCTGCTGACCCGCAGGTCGCGGGTTCGAATCCCGGCTGTGGCGGCTGCATCTCCGATGGAGGCGGAAATGTTGTAGGCCCGTGTTCTCAGATTTGGGTGCACGTTAAAGAACCCCAGGTGGTCTAAATTTCCGGAGCCCTCCACTACGGCGTCTCTCATAATCATATGGTTGTTTTGGGACGTTAAACCCCACATATCAATGAATCAGGTATCTAGGAAGGCGGCCACATATGTCGCAGTTTATGTCAAGTACTTTGAAGCTCACTTGACTTAAAGATTGTGACAATCAACGACTTCCATCAGCCGTAAAACAAAACGAAACTCTGTACTTTCTTGGGTATGGTAGGCTACTACAAGCACTATATCAAGTGTTTCTCTTAGGTGGCCAGCCCACTTACAGATGCGCTGAAAAAAAGATGCTCCTGATTGCGTAAAATGGGAGAGCGCGAAACAAGCTTCGCTTAATTTTTTGAAGGTAGTTCTCACCGCCAAGCCTGTCCTGGTAAGCGCAGACCACTCGAAACCCTTTTATTGGGCAGTGTGACGCACGCGAAAAGGGGCTGGGTGTAGCTTTGAGTCAGGAAAACGAGCACGGCCATGCACATCTCATTTTGTACGTAATCTAAACGTCGCCTGATCGTGAACAAGCTTACAGCACCTAACAAAAACAATTCACCTGCCCCGTTTGGGCTCCAGAAGAACTTTCCTGTTATCTGGCTGGTTCTGAATTCATTTTCATAACGAATCATCGCCTACTCACGTGGATTTAACAGATGTCGAACAAGAATGGCAGGTTGTTACGTTGGAGCCTCAGTTTGCAACCGTACTCGTTTATCATTAAAAACAAAAATGAATCGCTGCGCACAAATGCAGATAGTCTGAGCAGGGCTTTCTCTCACTTTTTGCCGGTCGGCATACTGGCACGAAAGCCTTGATTCAGTATTTATATGTAACTGTAACTGTCGCAAGTCCTCCACAGTCAACTTCGTTTCGAATGAAATGCTTCCAAAACGCTCTGCGTGTGAGTCTGGGCTGCCCGAGGTCGGCAGTTGTTCGGGGTGTTTGCGGCGGTTCTTCCTATTTTGCATATGCCCACGATTCTGGCCCGGGATTCGTGCACTCGGTGACGCCTGCAGTTTTCTGCCACGCCATGCACTCCACGTTTCATCACATCGTCCTACAAAATCTAACCCTGCCCACATCCCAAAGGGACGCACGCTTTGACTTGGAAACCGAGCACTGCGTCATCTGACCTCGGAAAGCCAGAGGCCACATCACTCGATCCTTCCAGATGTGGGTCGCAAAGTACTTCGACGCTTCTGTGCACCACGAAACTATCTGTCAGGAAAGCAGCCGGCTGGACTGGTCAAGCTCCGCGAAAGTGCCACTACGTCTAAAACTTCGATGAACCTTGCGAAAAAATAATCAGTTCGTGTGCAGACGTTTCTTTGCTCCTTGGTGTTCTTCCGTGGCGAAGTGCTGTTGCGTTTGCGCACCGCTCGCTGCTTATCAGCCAGCGCCCAAGTCTGACTCATCTGCTTCGAACGATAATCTACGTTCGCACATGTGCCATAATGTGCGTTCCCGCCACCTTTGTTCATAGCACGCCTCTATAATCGACTGCCCACCACGCCACGGGGCCATTGTTGTCCACCTTCTTTTTGCAAGCATGCCACATTAAAACCTACGTGCTTCCTTCTCACGGCGTCTTCCTCTCACGGCGTCTTCCTCTCCCGGCTTGGAGACCAACTCGGCCAAACGTAAGAGCTGAGCAACCGTCTTTACTTCTATTCGCTTTGCTCTTTCTTTTTTTATGCTTTTTTGTTTGTGCTTTACAGTTTTTTCTGTGTGTTTTTCTGTTTATTTCTGTCTTGCTTCCTATTTTCCCCTTCACTTTCTTTGAAAGTTCTCGCTTTTTAGCTCTTTTGCATTTTTATGCGTGGTTTCTTTTGCCGTGCTTCTATAGCCATAGCTGTGATGTTTACACCTAAAAACATCATCGAGGCGCAAGAAGAACAAGCCGAAGACGACTTCTTTTTAGCGCGAGCACGAGCGCGCGCTGACTATTCCATAGTTGGCTATGCCATATGTGATTTTACCTACGTTAGTATTAGCATCAAGGTGTTACAAGGACAAGAAGAATACTTGTATAGTATCATCATCATGATGCTCGACGAACAAAAAGACAGCTGTTCTGTGGCGCGAGCAAGCGCTTAATATGTTACAGCTGGTTACGCTGTAGATTGTTTTGTCTGCGTTACACCAAGCGACGACGACAACATACAACAGCCCGGTACTCTAATGTACCCGACACATTAAAAGTCGAGTGCTCTCGCTCACCAAAGCTGGTTGGAAAAAATTCGGCGGATCCCACGTACCTTGGAAATTGATGTTACGGGAATCATGCGGAGGAAACGTGACCGTGTTCTAATTTTTAATAAGGTGACGATTCATAAAATGAGCCAAAATATTTGTAACAATGTTGCACGCACAGAGATCTGTTAAAAACTTGCAGTTGTTTATATAACCCATTGTTTGCACTAACGCAACATGGCCAACAGAAACATGAGCAACACCAGAAGCAATAAGCTAGGGTATAAAGCGCAGGTGCTCGCGAGGATGGCAGCCCTGCACAGTGCTACTTAAAGCAAATCTAGCGCGCAGCTTCCAACTAGAATTGGCGTTAACTGGACGTGAAGACTATATTACAGTAGCACACATGTAAGCATTTTAAAATCAGATAGTCAGCAGCTGCAACCACTACTGACTTTTGACGAACATTAGGGTTTACTTGAAAAGCAGTTCCGAGGTCTGAAGTGGCTATGTGGTAGAATGCTTGGGTTCGATTACTGCTGGAACCCTGCCATTATTTCTTCGCATCAGTCGGGTCAACGCTGCCGACATCGGGTTTTTCTGAACGCTCACGCATCAAAACTGCCCATGTGTGTTCGCGTCGTTCTTGGGTGGATGCTCAGTTTCAATCACCTTTGGTCCATACTCGCGGGCGGATATGAGCCCCTGTTTGGCGGGAAGTGTTTGAAGACGTACTATCGGCATCAAATGAAACACGAATAGCGTAGCGCTTGGCACAAGCCTTATCAATGGCATAGTGCGTGCCATCGACAAGTCATTGACACAGACAGGCCCGCACATCCGGTGTGGCAGCACTGCGCGATCCCCCTATAGTGCACTATTTCTGCTTGTGTTCCGGGTATGATATTTGAAAGGAACAAAAAAAACAGAGGTTAAAAACTGCAGCGGAAGGCGAGCATTTAATAACGGTTTGTCCTCCGAGAGTCAATCATCATAGAATTCCTGACTGATTTTATTTATAGTAGACAAGAGTCGGTTTATAATGCTGGCAATTCCACGCTCTTTCACTTCGTGCCGGTAAAGCGAAGCAATTTGCGCTTTCTCTTCCGCCAAAACGCTCGGCATCCCAGTTAAAGTGACACGTTTTCACGTCGGTCTCTAAAAGAAGGGTGCAGGTGAAGCAGCGCTGGCGAACGAGATACTAAGATCGTTTGAAAATCAACCACAAACCAATTATATTTCTATTTTTGTTTTATCGTGCCAAGTCACCGATTACACTGAACTTCATCGGTTTACACGTCCGGGACAGCTCCGGGCGGCCCCGGACGCTGGCACCGCATTCGTTTTTCTCGGGGACCAACTGGAAGCTCCGCCCACTGGTCCGGGATCACTCGGACGCATGTTCGTTTTTCGCGTGCCTGGCGGCCTGCGGGCGGCCCGGGACCGCCCGAACAATTAGGCCGCTGGCAGACGACAGTGCGGTGCGCATGCTGTGCGGCCATCTTAAGTCAGACACAGGAAATTTTCGATGCGCTCTTGCTCTGTCTTAGCTTTTTTTGTCCGCTTCTTGCATGTTTCTGGATTTCGAATTGTTAGCGCACCCAGTTTTTGTCATCGGTGTTCTGAGCCACGTCGGGCATGTGTGTATTCGCGAAGGTCGGGCAAACACGCGTTATACTCGCTAGGAGAAACGGCGGTGGAACGACCGCGCCGGTCTACGACGCACACGCGCTCGAGTAGTTCACTTACAGTAAGTTGCTTCACAACAGAAATAGGTATAATTCACTACCTAACTGCTGTTTAGGTTGCAAATTAGTCAGCGTTGTGGCCTGTGTTTTAGCTATGGAGGGAGCAGACGCCACAGCCGGGCATAGCAGACGCCACAGCAGATGCAGTCAGCATCAATCGCGCAGATGGCCCGAGGCCGCTCGGGCTGGCTCGGGACTTTTAGATCACGTGCATGTGACGTAACCACCTGTGAGCCGAGGCGTCCACGGGCCATCCGCGAGTAATCCGAGACTTGGTAAATCGATGAAGCTGACTGTGACGCAGAAGTAAAAACAAAGAATTGCGAGTGATACAATCGAAAGAGCTTGGCACGCCCTTTACCACCATACAAAAACAAGAGCAGAAACTGAGATAACGCACTGTAGAGGATCGTGCAGTGCTGCCAAACCGGCTGTGCACGCCTGTCTATGGTGATGACTGCAAGGCCAACACTATACTGTTTCTAATGCTTGAAACACGCGCTCCGCTGTTCGGGTTTCATTTGACGCCGATAGTACGTGGCGAGATTGATTGATAAGTGGGGTTTAACGTCCCAAAACCACTATATGATTATGAGAGACGCCGTAGTGGAGGGCTCCGGAAATTTAGACTACCTGGGGTTCTTTAACGTGCACCCAAATCTGAGCACACGGGCCTACAACATTTCCGCCTCCATCGGAAATGCAGCCGCCGCAGCCGGGATTCGAACCCGCGCCCTGCGGGTCAGCAGCCGAGTGCCTTAGCCACTAGACCACCGCGGCGGGGCTACGTGGCGAGATTGTGACATCGATCATGTCATGACCAGTACGTCGTATTCGTACGACCGTGTTACCCTAGTTAAGGGGGTGATCACGAGAGCACCTAGACGTAAGTAGATAGATAGATAGATAGATAGATAGATAGTAGATAGATAGATAGATAGATAGATAGATAGATAGATAGATAGATAGATAGATAGATAGATAGATAGATAGATAGATAGATAGATAGATAGATAGATAGATAGATAGGAATAGATAGATAGATAGATAGATAGATAGATAGATAGATACGCTCAAAGTCGCCGAAGTTCGCTAAGAACTGCTTCGCATTTAGTACTAAATCAGGCGGGCCTATAACCAGAAATGTCTTTGGGACGCAAGTTTAACCATACCTTCTACACGTTCGAGCTTGCGTTGGTATGTGTGCACGTATATATAGGCATTACAAATTTCAAAAAAATCCTCAGGAAGACCAAGTGATTCTTTGTAGAACACATCTCTCTCGTCTCAGTGCTTTTTTGGACTTTTCGCTGTAGTTGTGGGGTGTATTGCCCCGTAGGTTGCGGTAATGGATGTACAACCTCACGAGGTCACATCCGACTCCGCTTCGACCGCGGCCACTACCTCGAGGAAGTGAGGAAACACATCCAGTGAGAGCGATGACACTGAGCTGTACTCCGCATATAGCGACGAGTCTTCAGACGACGGCTTTCAACCTGTCCTACACCGCAAGGCCAAGCGACGGATCATCAATCCATCGGCGGTGTCAAGTACAGCCACCGTGAAAACAGCACCCCAGCGATGGCCCCATTCCATCCTGTTCGTGCCAAAGAACGTTACCGAAAGTCTGCGTGTTCTGAACAGGCAAGCCTTTCGCTCTATGTTGAGAACACTGTGCCGAACGAGATTAAAGACGCACGGCTTAATACAAGAAGAAACATCCTGGCTGTCGATGTGCTGCACCCGAGTGCGCTGAGCAGGCAGCAACAAGTAACACAACTGGGAAACATTGCAGTCAGGTCCATCATACCAGCCGATGGTGCGACCACATCAGGAGTCGTTTACGGCATTAACACGGAAATCCCAAACGCAGACCTTCCAATACTTATGAAACCAGCGAGTCAAGACAACGTCATTGTCAGCGTTGGACGGCTTGATAACACACGCTGTGTGAAAGTAACGTTCAAAGGTGACAGTCTTCCCGCATACGTGTAGGTTGGCCACTTTCGTCAACAAGTTCGACCGTTTATTCCTAAACCCATGCAATGCTTCAATTTTCAGAAGATCGGCCATGTGAAGGGTGTTTGCAGGAGCTCCGCAGCGTGCACCTGGTGCGCCGAACCACACGCGGAAGACAACTGTAGCGCTACCACACTGAAGTGTCCTAACTACCACGGTGCTCACAAGGCTTCTTCGAAAGAATGTCTGCACATAAAGAAAGAATTTTCTATTCTGAAGCAAATGGTACGAGACAGCTCAACCCTCAAAGAAGCTCCTGAAAAAATCCGGCGAAGATGACGTCGCCGTCGAAGGTATTCACGTCGGACGGTGCCAACTTCAGGCAATAAGTCGACGCATCACGTCAGCTGCCGTTTCCAGCACGGTGAACACAGACGTTGGCAAAGAGTAAAGGAGCAGACTAGTCTCTACAGAAAAGTGGCTTTTACTTACGCGTATAGAACGCTCAGAAGAGCCGCAGCAGAAGCTGTCTTCTTCAGAGCAAGCTGCTGCAATGGAGGATTCGCGAAACGCAGATCAGCAAGTGATAGCTCTTTTGCGACCCTTAATTAACGCCATTCGCTTGTTGTTAAGCAACATGCACACAGCGTCAGCAAGAAGTGAATTGCAATTACTGGACGCTTTGAGTCCAGTACTAGCAGCACTTGAGTAAATAATGGCTCAACAGCCACTGTCTTTCAGAGAAGAGGTCCGAAAGGCAGCGATTATTCAATAAAGTTCCCGGGGACTGAGGTCACGCATCACCGATTTCCGTCGCTTCGTGTACACCAATAAGCTCCCCATCATTGTCATCTGTGAGCCAAATTTGCAGAAAGAAATAAGACTTTCTGGTTATGAGTCATTTATGTCGCCTACAACTGCGGACAATAGCAAAGTTCTGATGTTTATTCGCCGCGACCTAACCTACATTCATCATCCGGTGCCACCCCACGACGACAATCATTATATAAGTATAACAGTGAAAAGGAGACTCATCATCACGGTTGTGGGTGCCTACCTCTCTCCGTCAAGCCGTTTTGATCATACAAGACTACAAGGTATCCTGTCAGCAACTTCTCACCCTTGCATTATAATTGGCGACTTCAACACCCATCATACAATCTGAGGAAGTTCGAAGACCAATGTCAAAGGGAGAAAGTTGGTGTCCTTCGCCTCCTACAACCAACTTTTTTTGCTAAATGATGGCAGTCCACCGTTCCTACGTGCTTCAAGGTATAGCAGCTGCCTTGACCTGGCCTTTGTCTTACGAAGCCTCGTCAGGCATGGTCAGTAGTTTCCAGACATAGAAACGCATGCAAGTAACCACATTCCCACTTACGTCAAAATCGAAGGATTGTCTCATGCTAAGATACGCGATAGTGTTCAGAGAGTCGACTGGTTGAAATTCCAGTCTCGCATAGAAGAGCAATGTGAAGCAAACATATCCATCAATATAGAGGAGATAATTAAAAGCAGAATACACGACACTATACGTTTACCCTCACCTGCTCTCCCAAAGTAACGGAATTTGACATCGAGCGAGAACGACTTCGAGCAATCCGACGGCGTGCTGAACGAAGATACCGACGCACGGAGGCAATAGAAGACTTACGGTTGCTCGACGTATACAGAAGAAGATTCAGCGCCGGATGAATAAACTCGAGTCACAACGTTGGACTGCTTTTTGTGAGTCACTTGACCGACGAAAACCTTTATCCCAATTGTGGAAGACGGAACGAGGTCTCCGCACAAAACCCACTCAGTGGTCACAATTGAGAGCTCTCGCACTTTCTGAACAGAGACGCGACATTGACGTGGCAGAAGACTTCTGTGCCAGAGTATCGGGGCCACTCGCAGTGCCCGATAGCCTATTGCCTTCGACAAACTGTCCACAAACACTGGATTCCCGCATAAATACGCGTTTTTCCATCGTGGAGCTCTGAGCAGCACTTGCTTTGTGTGGACGCACGTCGGCACCAGGGCCCGATAGGGTTTCCTATAGGGCCTAGTGTCATCTGAGCGAACGCGCGAGAATCCTCCTTTTAGAGTTGTACAACAAATCCTGGCAAGATAGAACGCTCCCGACAAGCTGGAAGACAAGTCGCCTAGTTCCACTTCTGAAGCCAGGCAAGTCCATGTTGGAGCTCTCATCTCATCGTCCGATCGCATTGGCCAGTTGTCTAGGCAAAGTTATAGAGAGGATGATCCTGGGACGCCTGGAGAGGTTTTCGGATGTAACAACATCTACCCAGATGCCATGGCAGGATTTCGGCATGGTCGAGCATCGATTGACAACGTAGTCGATCTGGTCAGTTACGTCCAACACGAGAAAGGCCGTAAGCGTCTCTGCGCATCTTTATTCCTAGACGTGAAAGGGGCGTATGACAACGTTACACATGAAGCTGTTTTCACCACTCTCGAAGATATAGGAGTAGGTGGTTGGATGTATCGCTGGATACGTAGTTATTTGTCAATGCGATCCTTCTTTGTGAGCACTGAAGACAGTCCAGACATTACAGCCACCGTGGCGTACCCCAGGGTGGCGTACTCATCCCTGTGTTGTTCAATTTTACGTTAATTGCTCTCACTGAGCATCTGCCAAGCACGGTCAGGCTATCAATGTACGCAGATGATATCTGCGTTTGGGCATCGGCTGTAACACGCCTGCAGTTACGAGGGAGAAATCAAAAAGCTGCCACTGAAACATTACGCTACCTCTGAAATCGAAGCTTGGAAATTTCTTCCGAGAATTGAGCCCTCGTAGCTTTTACATGAAAGCCTAAGGATAAGTACACTATAAGCATCAATGGTCAAACTGTGCCATACGTTCGATCGCACAAGTTTTTGGGCGACATAATCAAAAGGAATATATCATGGCGCAATTACGTTTCATACATGAAGAAACAGTTAAAGGACATCAGTAATGTACTGAAGTTTTTTGCAGAGAAGACTTGGGAAATGTCAAGCAGTGCAATGCTATAGCTGTAAAGAGTACTTTTTCTCGCTTTCCTGCGGTACAGTTTACCGGCATTGACCAATGCAAGCAAAACAAGTCTTCGAACGCTACAGAGTGTTCAGTCCCAGGCACTCCGGATTTGCCTCATTTTGCCTCGTAGTGCGTCGACAATGGCTACTATAGCTATCGGTGGTGACTACCTCATCACGACACATATCAACGTTGAGGCACTCAGGACACATATAAGGCATATTGCTCGGACATCCTGCCACCACCTAGCCTCTTTACTAGCAGACAGACCACGTTCGTCGTTTTGCCAAACGGTCAACACATATCGCGATTCTTTGCCAACATGCTTCACACCCGCCGCCAGGCCTTCGACTCCTCCCTGGTGCCTGACTCAGGCTAACATCAGGCTAACTATACCTGGCATCCAGAAAAAAGCAGATATGTCGTCACCTGCTCTTAGACAGCTTGCTCTCCTCTTGTTATACGAGACGTATCAAGGCTGTATACACGTATGCACCAACGGCTCTGTTTTACAGAAGAGTTCAACGGCATCATTTGTTATACCGATAAAAGACACAAGAAAATTCAAGACCTCCCACCTTACGACATCAACGGGAGCAGAGCTCACAGCTCTTCGTGCCGCATTGCAGTTCATCAGCGATCAACAGCCACAAAAATGGACAGTTTTCAGCGACTCAAAGGCGGCACTGCAATTCCTTCTATCACCTTTACGCCACGGCCCGTACGAACAGCTGGTATTTGAGATTGCATAAAAGACTCAACAATTCATTGAGAAGGAACATGAAATAGCCTTTCAATGGCTTCCAAGTCATTGTGGAATAATTGGCAATGAACGGGCCGATCGAGCTGCCCGTTTTGCCCATACAGAAAGCAATGAAATATCAATTCCGCTTTGCAGAACTGACGCTTCACGGAAACTCCGCATTCTTCCTCGTAAGCGCACCACGTCACAATGGAACAAGTCACACTTCATTTATGCTCGGTTACGTACTTTAGACCCAACTCTCAGTCTTAGAATTCCTCCGGAATCACGCCGAGAAGACGCTACTATGCTGTGCAGATTATGGTTGGGCGTCGCATTTACCATTGCGTACGCGTTCCGCATGGGAATGGCTGACACTGCTGCATGCGACCATTGTGGCAGTGATGAAACAACTTAGCACATTCTGTGTGAATGCCCACAATACTGCTCGTAGAGACAGTCACTCTGCAATGCACTAGATGAACTGGACAACCAGCCTCTTTCGGAAGAAAGAATCCTGTGCTGCCGACAGGACTTTATGTCGCAGAAGAAGGCTGTGAAGGCACTCCTGCGCTTCTTGCGTTCAACCGGCCTGTCCAAACGACTGTGATCGGAACTCCCTGAATCTGTGCGCATGTAATTTCTAATTTTTTCTAATTTATTTTATATCTCTCTATATCTATCCTCTTTCCTACCCTTTTTCCCACCCCGTATAGGGTAGCAAACCAGTTCGTCTAGGTTAACCTCCCAGTCTCTTCCTTTAATTTATTTCTCTCTCTCTCAAAAAATCCTATGAAGAGTGGTTGACCACTCCTCCTCCCTAATTCCGCCTATCTCCTCCCATGGCCACTCCCTAACTGCACCTATTAAATCACAATATTGGAATTGACAATGACCAACATAGGCAGTAGGTTGATTTCAACTATCAGGAGTCAGGTTTTTGAATAAACATTTGTTTCCAATAGTCACTAACTTGGTACTTACTTTTTTACCAGAAGTAGTATCGGTAGACACAGAAGGAAGAACTGGAAATCCAGGGAGACGTACCACAAGTACACAAACGGCGGCTGAAAAGAAACCACATCGGTGGTAGACATTTACGCATGATGTGACAGGTCAGCAACGTTACTTCCTACGAATGAATGACGTTCATTATTTAAAAAAACACATTAAAAGCACGTGAACCTACATTTACCTAATAACTTTTCTATGCCTGCATGTTGAGCTATGTTATGGAACTCGATATGCCGCATTTCAGGCCTCGTTGAAGTGGCTTAGTTGCTTTGACACTCTACAATAATTAGCAACTTGTTCGTCTGAAGAAGCGAAAATGATAGATAGATATGTGGGGTTTAACGTCCCAAAACCATTATATGATTATGAGAGACGCCGTAGTGGAGGGCTCCGGAGATTTAGACCACCTGGGGTTCTTTAACGTGCACCCAAATCTGAGCACACGGGCCTACAACATTTCCGCCTCCATCGGAAATGCAGCCGCCGCAGCCGGGATTTGAACCCGCGCCCTGCAGGTCAGCAGCCGAGTACCTTAGCCACTAGACCACCGCGGCGGGGCAAAGAAGGAGCGAAAAGTTAGGCAACTATGTTACCAGTATTAGTAACGTTACATGGTCAGGCACTGTACTCTTCCCAATCATTGTTTCCTTAAGGTAATCAAAATGATATTAAATAAAGGCAAAAGTGCTACGAAAACTAAATAAGCCGAATACTATTTCGTGGCTGTGGGCGAGGTCCCGTGTTCACTTGTGAGAAAGAAAGAAAACCCATCATGCAGGGAAAGGCAAGTTTACTGATATTCTTGTTGAATGATGCGGTGATTTTACGTATTGCGTTAAACAAAGTGAACGCGCGTTTCAAGTTGGTTGGTTCTTGCGGTTTAGCGTCCTAAAACCACGTTACGGTTGTGAAAGATGCCGTAGCGAAGAGCTGGGGAAATTCGGACCACCTAGGCTTCTTTATCGTGTACCTAAATCTGAGCACACTGGCCTCAAGCATTTTCACCCCCATCGAAAATGCCGCCGCCGCCGGAATTCGATGCCGCGTCCTGCGGGTCAGCAATAGAGTGCCTTAGGGTCATTACTTGCGCTGGCCATCAAGCCGCAACGCACGTGCCGGGACACCAGCCGCACCTAAGCGTAGGAAAATGAGCGATTCGATAACGCTCCCCCCCCCCCCTCGCTTGGGTGCGGCAGGAGTCCCGGCACGTGCGTTGCGGCTGAGCGGGAGACGCGTTGAAAGACCCTCAGCCACTACACCACCGTGGCTGGTAAAAAAAACGCGTTTCAGAAGAGTAACACTTCAATCCAAACGGTGACAATACAAAAGCGTTAACTGATGAGGTTTGATACGGAATGTCTTTGATGGTTATCAAATGCCTGGAAGTCATAACGAAATGATGTTGAAAGTAATGACGCTAGGACGTTGCCAGCTATTCAAATAAATGCAGACGTCAATGAACGCATAGTTACCGCTTCCTACTTTTTTTTTTGTTTTGTCAGAGCATGCGAGAGAGAATCGTATTTCACTGCATTTGCGCATCAAAATAGTTACGGGAAGCCATGGCATATGACACCTGGGACGTACGTAGTGGCTGGAATCTCCTAAAGAGCGTAGTTTATACGTCACCTACGGTATCGAGAAGTTGGAGCGGAGTTTTCTCTTCTTGCACGATGAAGAGGAATGAGCTCGCACTATTCAAACATATGCTCATATAGAGCGCGGGGAAATATAGGCAATTTCCTCGCACTATTGAAACCTGAGTTGAAAGCAGCAGTACATTTTCCCCCAAAATGTATTGGGGCATTTTAAAAGCTGCTACATTTCAAACACTTGCTCCAACTTACATATTTTAAGCCACGAAGGTGGTCAGGGCTTCGTAAAACGTGCTGGAGATAAGATATACGCGTGCCAATATTCAGCATATTAAGCTTGATCCCTAATTTTTGCATGGGTACCACAGCAGTTGAAAACGGAAGCTGCCATTATCGACGTTTAGGTAATTGGTTCTCAGCGAACTGTTTCTAGCGTAACCATGTCACGATAATCTCCTACCTGCATGCGGCAAGGGCCATCTTGTTCGTGCAGCTTATTCGTGGAGACACATGAGCAAAAAAAATACGATGAAAGGTTCTACTCCGTATACGTGAAGACTTTTTCAATGCTCCTAAAGTACATTCCTTTCGACAAGAACACAGAACTTAGTATGCATGGCGGATAAACGGCTTCACCATATACACCTATAGATTCGACTGCTTTGCGAGCTATGTATACGTGCCGTTTCAAGTCACTCTGAGCGCATCTTGTAGGCATAAGTAGACTTGAGCAGGTGGTGGCCTTGAAAGTACACCTTTGAAACGCAAATGTTTCACCGAGTATATAACTTATTTTTGTTTTAATATTTTCTTGCTTTTTTGTGTCTGAATCTTTGCCGCTGCTTAAACGGGACCTGAAGCACCTTGTGATAAAATTGAAGTTTTCATGGCAAGTTGTGTTATTTAGTACGGGGATCTCGAAAATTGTGACGAAATCTCGCATCACGTTGTGCGAATAAGTTTACTTGGGCAAAAACGCGCAGCACATGCTTTGAGTGGCATTGCGAATTTCTCCATCGTCAACGATGGGTCGAAACATCGTTACGTAACCTGGGGAGCTGCCAAGGCTGCTGATTGCGCGCAGCAACAGACGATAGCATCTAGTCAGTTTTTTATGTTTAAATAAGCGTGTAGTTAATACGGCAATCTGCGGCTGTAACAATGAGCTCATGTAGTATATCCGTACTTCTTCGAGCCAACCACGTGCGTATCCGAGCAATTACAGAACGTGCTGTCATCACCAATAAAACGGCAGAGAAAAGTACGCCCCAGCCCACCACGTCCATCCTGGATGAACACGATTGGAAAATATTTAATTTCACGGCTAGTCACAAATAACGGTTATTGAGTCACTGGCAGTGATCATAGTCGAGGCTTATTCAGATCACTGGTTTATTTGCATCAGGTGGCGCAATACGCATGGACATTTTAGACAACGATTTTGTTTGATCCATTGGCATTAAATTGTCACCGAACATCTCGTCATAGATCGTGAATGTCATCATTTATGGCAAAGACCGCCATACCTATATCAGCGGCAACTCTCGATCTTGACCGAGAAAAATGACGATATCGAAGTTCTGATCGATAGTGTTTTATTATGTTCGAGAAATGTCACTGCCGCATGGGTACCACCATAGAGTGTCCTGTAAATATACTACAGCGAACAATAGCGCTAGTGTATATGGAAGCTAAAGTATAGTGCTTCAGCCAGCATGGAAATGATGGGCAGTACACGAATTTGTCCAAGCTTTATCCTTTTGGCTATGCACGGTCCCATGTGTCCTGGAGTCGCTTTGTCGCAAAACAAAGTTCAGTAAATGTGCCGCGGTTTCAGTTCACCACCTTAACCTGTTAGACTCACCAAATCAAATCATCTTGTGAAGTTAATAACCGGTGCATTTTTTTACATCCGAAAAAAAATCGAAACGCAACAATAAACAAACTCACAACTGCGTCTGTAGCCCGCAAGCATGAAGATTGGGTAAATTCATGTACTACCCACCGTTCCCACGGATGCTGAATGATCATAGTGCAGTTCCCTCTAACAAAAAAAAAAAACTTCGGCAGATCCCACGTACCTCGGGAATCAATGTTATGGGAAGCATGTGGAGACAAAGTAACTGTGTTGGAATTTTCCAATGCGAAGCATCTATTTTACTTGCCCGTGTAACGCTGTCCCTCCATACGAACGCGCCGCATGCCGTAGGCGTTCGCGCGGCGCCACGTAGGTCACTCCGCTGCTGCCCGTTGACACCACGCTAACTTCGCAGTGCGGATCATATGGTGGTTTTGGGATGTTAAACCCCACATATCAAAAAATCAAACTTCACAGTGCGCCTGACGTCACTCTTTCTCTCTCGCCGGCCGCACGCCCGTAAAACATGCTACGAGCATCACTCGCTACACTGACTCGTCGGTTCACGCGCAATAAACCTGCCACGCTTATTGTACGCGTTGAAACATGGCTGTACGTGTCACCTACAAGACCTACGCCAGCCATTGCTTAAAAAGAATTTACCTGCGCTCGCCGCAGCACCCGCGTTAACGCCACGTGGGTGCAGTGCGGCTACGCATACCATCAGGGTTTCTTTCAAGGTGATGCTACAAGTTTTTTTTTTTAACTGAGCGAAACGCTAGGAAATGACGCTAAAGGTATGTACAAATACTTTACGCACTGATGTGTGTTAAACAATCATATGCTTACTATTGCATCCGTCATGCCTCACAAAACTTAAACCGATACTGAACATCTGCACAACAACAAAAAAATATAACATGTGTCAACAACTGATTTTGCGTGTAATCAGCTATACAACAGCGCAATAATCTCCCAAGCCGTTCGTCTGTCCATCCGTCCCTCAAAATATTCTAGAAAACTCTATCGGTAAAATCATCCGGTTCGTACAAGGTTGACTTCATTCGACATGATGGTGCCGTTGACATCCCAATCTCAAGATCGACGGATCTAGAAAAAGCACGATAAAAAGCACCCATGTCACAACACGCAATCTATAACATGTATATAAGCGATTGAGATTGGACGTTACTGTGGAAGAAAGACCTTAGCACAGCCTTCACACGTAACAATAACCAGTGAGCGAACAAATAAATCCAGCTAAATAATTATTCCCAGCGATCAAGTTTGTTGCTGTAGCGGGCTAACGCACCGTGGACCGCTTGGGGTTGTGATGACCTTATTATGAGTAGCGCGATCCTTGGAAATTGTACCGAATGCTCTTATTTAGACCGCTTTATTAACATGCAGGAGGCTGCTCCAAAGTAGCACTTATTTTCCTTTACAATAAAAGCGCGCCGGCCACCCCACCGCGGTAGTAGTGGCCAAAGTATGCTCGGCTGCTGAGCCGCAGGTCGCTGGATCGAATTCCGGCACCGCCGGATGCGTTTTCGATGAAGACGAATATGCTGTAGGCTCGTGTGTTCAGATTTTGGCGCACGTTAAAGAACCACAGATGGTCGAAATTTCCAGAACCCTGCACTGCGGCGTCTTTATTAATCATATGGTGGTTTTCTGACGTTAAACCCCACATATCATAATGAGCGCGCCAGAGCCGCTTATGAAGTTCTCAAGAATACGAGCATAATAGTGAGAGCACCGTTACTGCGTGACTCAAGTAAACCATGGATACTGGCAAAACAAAGACAAGTGTGCATTGCGTACAACATTTAGGAGGTAAATTAACCAGATCTTTATTTGAACAGCTTTATTTGAATAGATAGATAGATAGATAGATAGATAGATAGATAGATAGATAGATAGATAGATAGATAGATAGATAGATAGATAGATAGATAGATAGATAGATAGATAGATAGATAGATAGATAGATAGATAGATAGATAGATAGATAGATAGATAGATAGATAGATAGATAGATAGATAGATAGATAGATAGATAGCGCTGAAGTTCGCTAAGAAATGTTTCGAATTTAAAATCTGCTTGCGAGAGCGATAGTTCCTCTATTTATCTCATCAACAAAAAATCGTAGTTTCGCCGCAAAGGTGAAGCAATGAATGTGATGGCAACCAATCGGAATGTCTCGCGAACAGCAGCAACCAGATAGAAACGTGCAGCGTGCTGATCAAGACGAAACGATGCACAAAAAGAGCACACACACCGCACGAACGCGGCCTAGCGACGTTCACAGCTCAACGCTCTGCTTAATTTCAAAAGACGCAGGAAACGGATACGCAGAGATAACGTATATGCGCAGGTATACACAGGATAAGCGCGAAATAACTATAATGTGCCACAGTTGTTACTTCGTTGTCTTTGAAAAGCACTGTCTTTTTGGAAACGGAGCAGTGAGCAAAGTGGCCTTCATGCGCCCTGTAACCAGAACACAATCGCTCCGGTGAAAGCCCAAGACGTACAATTCTCCATGCCACCGTGACATAAGCGCGCTCGCACGCACGCACCGGTACTCCATTGGCAAAGTACGCAAGCGGGCAACTGAATGTGCCCCTCCGCGCAATATCGCAGGAAAAGCTGTGAAAGCACTGATAATCCCCCAGAGATTCGCATACATTCAGCAGTGAATAGCGTGCATAAGTCGGTCACCGTTACTGACGCAGGATGTGCGTTCTTATGGCTAAGTGGCTAACGTGATGCGCCGAAGGGCGAGACGTCACCCGGTCGAATTCGTGAGTCGGAAAACATTTTCTCTGAATGATTTTTCTCTGAATGATAACTGCGAGGCACGCTATTGAGTGACTGTGGTCACTTTGCATTTTTTAACCTGCTGAACATGCATTGTCTGGCTGTTCCATCTCGTCGTAGTGCGAATGCCGTGGCCGATAATCAAATCCATCTTCGAAGAAGCAGCGCGACACCCTAACAAACCAAATCCAGGCGTGTATGCTGGAGCGCAGGCACCGTTGGTGATTCTACTGACAAAAAAAGTATTATTTTTCATTGTTTTACCAGAAAAATTATTGATGCTGCTTTCGTCATTTAGTTTGTGCGTTATGCAACCAAAAGGTGAACGCTTGCAGCGAAACGGCGTTCGAAGCGAGTTTGTGTTATGTACAAGCGCGCCACAGCAAGATTCGAAGAGTCCATGCCCTGACGTCATGATAGCCTCCCACCAGGCGGCGCCCCTCCAACTTCTCGGGGCTAAGTAAAAATTGGGGAACCCTTAGGCTTTACCTTTAGAAGTTGAACACAATAGCGAGCTCCGGTTCCTATTGCACCCTTGAACCACTAAGTGCATACTTATATGTTTTGTTACGCCCACAAGCACACACAAACACGACGTATGTATAGTAATGCGTTGACTGTGCAGCGTGGCCACTTCCCTCTGCTAGAACGGCGCTCTACTGCAATCGAGACACGTCTTTCTCGATGTCTCACTGATGGCACACAGACACACACACGTGGGCACGCAAATGGTACATACAGGTTTTTGATCTAAAGCAATAGTCGCATGGCCTCCAAGATACACACTACGCGCTTGCTATCACATAGGCCATAAAGAATCTCGCAATGTCTCACAGATGGCAGCACATTATCTAGCGTTTGCTGTTTGCTTGATAAACTCCTCTAAAAAGGCATGATAATTTTCCCGCTAGATAGACATATTTGTCTCTTTTTAGAGCTGTTTGAAAATTCCTGTGTGTTTTTAGCCTCGATGGCTGCACTATCCCGGCCTTTTTGACGTAGTTTGATGGCTTCCAAAATACAACCACAAATTGCTGAATGGACTCGTTTTTGTCGAACAAAATGCGTTCAGGAGACTCTCTGAAACATGACATTTAGGTAGCGTTTTTTTTTTCACCGAGGCAGCTGCAAGTAGTATCGTAGCTTTGTGTTAGGACACCTGCTTGCCACGCGAACTGCCCGGTTTTGATGCTCAATGGGTCCAAAAATTTTATTCCTTGTTTTATTTGCTTTTTTTTATTTTTCGCTCACAGGCAATTTTTCGCTCACAACCAACGGTGCTGACGCCAACGGCGAAATTTCCGCCACACGAGCTATGTAACGCTATCGCGTTATAGGTAGCCAGCTCTCATTTAGTCCTTGGAATGTGCGCTGGATGGTAGTCTTTGTATATGATGAATAGTATATAATGAAAAGATGCGAGATAGCGGAACTTGGAGTGTTCAATAAATAAACAGACGGACAGAGGGAAGGACGGACAGACGGAAGGACGAACAGAAGCACGAACGGACGCAAGCACGGACTGTCAGGTGCTTCATCATTTCACTCATCTTTTTCACTCAGGTGCTTCATCATTCCACTCATCATTTCACTCCGTGGATATGCTGTGATTTTTTTATTTTTTTTTTGTGGCGCTCTTCTGTTATGTTCATGCGTTGCTTCTTTCGGGCCCCACCATGTTGGTCTTGTGGCTAAGGTACTCGGCTGTTGACCCGCAGGTCGCGGGATCAAATCCCGGTGGCGCTGCAGCTGCATTTTCGATGGAGCGAACACGCTCTAGACCCAAGTTGCTCAGTTTTGGGTGCAAGTTAAAGAGCCCCAGGGGGTGATTTCTGGAGCCCTCCACTATGGGGTCGCTCATAATCTTATGGTGGGTTTGGGTTGTTAAACCCCACATATTAATCAATTGCTTTTTTTGAGAACAGACGTACTACGCAATTTCAAAGATGCCTGAGGCTAAACTAATTAGCTCAGGAAATCAGCACTGCGTCGCGCCTGCACTACAAGACAACGTAGTTTCTATGAAGGCGTTTTCCAGCGTGCGTTGTGCCCATGCATGACCAGCCTTTATAATCGCACAGAAAAAAAAGCATGAATCATCGTTTAACGATTCAAGTTTACTTCAGAAGTATAACGCTGCAATTGTTTTGCCAACGTAACGTTATCTTAAACATATATTTAGGATCCTAAGTTGACGGGCAGCCCAGGAGTACGTTCAACGCATAAGCTTGCGTTGCGAAATACGTGTTTTGCAGCTGCCATCCGGATGATTTTTTAAACGGGCAAAAGTCTAATGTTCTCGTCAATTTTTGGCACAATAGTAACGTCTGTTGACTTCAGTAGGAAACACTCTTAGGCTAATTAGTTCTACATTTAGACAAATATGAATTAGCACACATGTAGACACACTCAAAACACGAGGCAGGCAAGCACCGGCGCTAGTGTTGGTCAATATGTAGCGACTGTCCTTGTTTGTCTCGTATTGGCACGTCCATTTTTATTTACAGTAATGTAATATTGTTATAAGGTCTATCAACTGCTCGCGACTGGATCTCTAAAAAATTAGAATTTGCACGGGCCGAAAGTTCCGACAACAATTGGTGCTCAGTCCCCTCTTACGAAGGAGCTAGCAGGTGATTCTGCGACTGCGCCCAACTCAAGACGACAGACGCGCCTAGTGTTGCCGGAGCACAAATGGTTTTGAATGTACTCTGTTTGGCATGAATTAAACAATGAGCTTGTGAAAAAGGCAAACATAGTAACCCAGTACTCACGACAATGGGATCCGCGGTGAAAGCGTAATTTTGCACTTGCAGCAGCAAGAATAGCCAGTGTTTAGTCAAGTCTTCGTGGATTTTCGTGAAGTATTCTTTCGCATTCGGTCCCGTCGCGAGCAGTGGCAGCAGGTACAGGCACATTATAACAAAGAACATGGGTACCGTTGTCCTGAAACAATGTACCACTCAATTTAGGTTGCCATATATTTACTACAGGCGGGGGGGGGGGGGGGTACCTAGTAACGTATTCTTACCACAACAGCTTCATGAATTAACGCGTTAGTCGTCTGACCATTTAGGAAATTGCTACGTTTTAATTTTTGTCTTGTTCGTGTCATTAGCCGCTATCAGAGGGACACAGGAACACACACACACAGCGCTCTTGTGTCAAAATCAGTCTGTTTGTCTGTATGCAATTTGGAAAAGGAGGGTTGATGATATGACGAACTTGGCTGGCACGTGACAACTTGAATCGCATGGCATGTTTGTCACATGCGTAATGGAACTTTCTCAGATTTACGTGAGGCATATACCTGCATACGACGGCCTATTGTATGCGAGTATTTGCCACAGGTGTTTGACACACTCTATATACAAACTCATAAACGCGAGAATAAACAATGAAAACTTGAAAAAGACACCTGGCGAGGATAGTTATCTTACAAACGCATGGCTATGACTGAACAAGCTATAGTCTAGCGTTGTTAGTTCTCGAATGAATACATTAATTACGCTATTTACACTTTATTTGAATATAAACGACGGCTGTGCTTTAACGAGAGTGCCGGCGTTACGTCAGAAAATAAGTTACACTTTAGACGAGAGTGCTAATGTTTCTCTGGTCACCAATGCTAGAACACATATCACATAACGATCACATGCACACGCAACGCCATGCTATGTCACCTTCATGTACGGTAAAATTCCTTGTTGAGCTCGAGCCTAACAATAAATGCTGCTTCGACATTCAAGGCGTCACCATCAGGCAAAACTATTGTTTCAATTTGCGACTAGGTTTTCCTCAACGGAAAAGCTGATAACCCTTCAATATTACACCCAACGCACGTTAGCGTGCCAATTTAGTAGAATTTAGTGAATTAAACGTGGTTGGTGTATGAAAGGGGCCTTGCTTGTAGTTATTAATGCCCCGTGTACACTATACACTGCATTTCACACATTCATACTGATGGCCTAGTCTATGACACCTGATAGCTTAGACAACACTAGAGTGACATACAGTGAGAAAATATCAAAGAGAACACTTCCGGAAGCGTCATTTGGGCAAGCTCGCTCAGTTTGACAATCCGACCGATATTTCGGTACTAAGTAATGATTACAGCTTGATACTCCAATAATAAAAACAGCCATTTCATCGCATTAACTTATAAGGCGCATTGGATTATATGGCTTCATTGCCAACTGGATGTTTCCGCTAGTTGCTGATGGGGATGTGCAATACTCTAAGACGTTAAGTAATAAGTTATCCAAAAACAGTTAAGGAAAAGAAATCTGGTCTACATTCAACATATTTCGGGAACCTTATTGTCAATTTCAGACAAGTTTTCTCAATAAATATTGAAAATTTCAATATTGACAAAAACTGAAGCCGCTACGCACTAATGATGTGAAGACTGGGGAAGTGGTGGAGCTGGTGGCCTCGCCCTGCTCCTTTCTCTCCTCTTCACTATCACTTCTCTTTCCAATCCTTTGATATATTATACAAAAATATGATATGTTGCAATCACTCACCTGCTCTATTCACACCTCGTTTCCCTCCCTTATGTTCCCTCGCTATATCTGGCTATGCTTGCTTTTTGTTTTTAGGGGCGAAACTCCTTAGGCAGGTGGTCGTTCCCTCCTCTGTAGTAGGAGTAGTATGTAGCCACATCTAGTTTATGGGTTGCTGAATAGATGGCATTGTGTGTATATGCCCTGGGCAATAATATAACTAGATGGCGTTAGTGTATTTCAAAGCATATCCACGGAGTGAATGATAATGAGTGGGGTGAAGCCTTCATCCATGCTTCAATCCGCGTTTCCGTCCGTGCTTCGGTCCGGGCTTCCATTCGTCCATCCGTCCGTCCGCGAGTCCTTCCGTGAATCTATCCGTGCATCTGTTGGTCTGTCTGGACGCATGACGGTTGGACACACGAATGGACGGACGGATGGTCGCTTTGCCACACTCCTCATCATTCACTCCATGGAAACGCTGGGATTTTTTTCTTTTCTGTCTGTTGTTGTGTGTCTTTCTATGTTTTTCTTCCTTTCTTTTCTCTTCCTTTCTTTTTTTATATACTCGTGAACTTCCCTTTCTATATATTCATCTCTTTTTTTCTGTTTTTCTGGTCTTGTTCTCTCGTTCATCAAAGTTTTTGCATTCCATGCTGAGCAAACCAACGCACCACTTAAGGAAACGAAGCAGAAGAACCAGAAAAAGAGGTTGACATTTCGAGCAAAAAAAGTATTTTGCACAAAGTAACACACAAAAAGACAGAGAGCACAACACTGGCGCCAACTTACAACGCAAGTCCCATGCTCATTGTCCATGTGTTACTTTGGGCTAAATAATTCTTCTCCTTCGGATGTCCTGGATCAACTAACTCAAGCAAACATTTTGCTAAGCAAGTCGAACAGGGCGCGCACTGGTTCATAAGTTTTCAGGTCAAGCCTTGTGGCTTAACAAAAATATTAACAGCTGCACTGTAAAACCTTTGTTAACAATTCAGATTTTGCAGTAGAGTTTTATTCAATACAAAGTCTTTAATTATAAAAGCAAAACTAATAGGCGTGATTACTCTCTTCTCATATCGTTAAAATTGAACCTTGGTTAGATTTTTGTTTGCTGCAGAAATTATTGATATGAAATTGCCGAAGTAATGTGGACCACAACTTCTCCGCAGCAAAACATTTACAACAGAACAACAGAAGTAGCTCCATTATGTCTGTTCGGACATCTTATCTTGATATTCGTATATTCGTACTTTTTATTTAAAGACTGCAGCGAGGTAGACGGCTGGGCTAATTGGTAAGGTTTCGTTTTGTTTAGAACAGCTCAAAACTGCAGAGAACAAGGAGACACAACAAGCGCTTACTCGCAACTGAAACGACGGTTATAGAAAACCTAAAGAGAATACATAAAAATAAGTAAGCTGTACGGAACTGCGCAGTGGCCGACAAATAGAAAATTTGCCAACTTTGCAAAAAGGCAACAAGGCAACAAAGAAAATAGTTCAATAAACAAAATCAAGATCTTAACGTCAGAAAAGTAATAAATAGGAATTATAACATATCTTCCAAAAACTTCAAAATATCAACAAACTGAATATATCTATTTGTCCAACATGCGGTGCTCTTTATGAAATCCTTGTTCTCCGATGGGTTGTACACATGCTGCATATGGTCTTAAAAAAGACAAAAATAATTTTAATGACAACAATCGTTCACGTTTAGTTACTCACTGCAAGTATTGTAAATACACACGTCTTTTGTATAAGATGACAACTATGTGTGGGCCCAGAGATGACACGGCACCCGAAATTATGGAAACCATATTTATTAGGAATGCCGCTGAAAGTTGTCACCTCTCCTTCAGTGGCACTATCTCATTGCGAAACCAGTTCTTGGGAGGTCGGGTTGATCGATAATTTTTGCTTCTTTGGTGCTTTCGAGAATTTTGACGGTATTCGGTTACACGTGTTTGCTATTTTGGGTGTTTTTTTCGGGTGTCAATACGTTACACTTGTTTATTGAAATTTTAGTTTTCTTTTACCTATTTGTAAGCTTCCTACGTGATGGTGACTGCGAGGGTTGTTTGAGTTCACGTGTTTTTGTGTTTTTTTTTTACATTTCATCTGAGAAATGCTTCACTTGCGAGTAAGCGCTTCCTGTGTCTTCTTCTTAAACCTTGATTTGTTTTGGTTTTTTTGCACTGCTTTAAAAATATTATCTGAATACACCGTACATAAATTTTCCGTAAAAGAGCCACCTGACTTGACTAATAAATGATATTGATAGCCGTCATGCATCCAAACTTTCTGCAATACCTACGAGTACTCAGGGCAAGCACAGCAGCTACAAGGACTACTTGTAGTTACTTCGTATTTGAGCATGGTGCAAAAGTATTCACCGTACAGGCAGCGCGCGAAGAAAAAAAGGGGTATGTGGGTCACCCTATTTGTCTTGGTTTGCCGTCTCTTGTAGTATTCCATAAAAATTCGCGGCAAAAACAAATATATAGTCTTCAATTGTCAACTAGCAATGTTATATATGCACTCACCTGATATATTTCTTCACGACTTCAAAAAGAAAAATAGTAACTCTTGTTCCCTTGTGTTGGCACACGGTGAAAGCTAGAACAAATCCACTGAAATGAAGAAATTTGGAAGGCATTTAGTAGTAAGGCCTTGTTTCACGAAGGATGAAGTGTCTTGCTGAGATAGAGACTACTATTTGTTCGTAGGTATAACACACCACTTGCTGTTTAGTTTTGCACTACATGTTGCGACACTTCACATGTGTTGCCTTTAGGCATTATTTGCACATAAATAATTACGATGTGCTATAGGTACATTGAAGGAAGGATATGTATAATTAGGTAAGAGATACAAAGCAAAAGGGCTCAGGCAAAGAGAACAATGTTCATAAATTTATCCATGCACATTTAAAGTCTGTCTCGAAAAGATTCGGTTCTTCAGAAGTTTTGCAGAAATAATTATTGATGCCCAAAATGGTCCCACTGCTTCCATGAAAATATCTCGAGGAAGATGCCTTACCTACGGTGATACATGATGCGGGTATCAAGCATAATATACCAAGCCGAGATCTCAAGTACCAAGTCCAGTCATTATGTATCGTACCTCAAAAAGCGGTTGATCGGCATATGTATGCTATTTATAAAAGTCCTGCACATGGAACACTTGGGGAAACGTCATTTAGTGCAATGCTGCTGCTGTACAGGGTATTTTTTCTTGGCTTCTTGCACTACAGCTTTCCTGCAATAACCAACACAACTAAAACAAGCCTTTCAATATTACAAAGTGTGCAGGCCCAAGCACTACGGATTTGCCTAGGCCTGCCTGTTTGCGCGTCGACGGCGGCTTTTATAGCAATCACTGGAGACCACCTCGTCGAGACACACACTGACGTTGAAACACTCGGGACACACATGAGACAACTTGTTCGAACTCCCCGCCAACTCCTAGCCTCTTTACCAGCAGACAGACCATGCACCTCTTTTTGCCAAATGGTAGCTGCGTCTCGCGAGTATTCGCAAATATGCTTCTCAACCACCGCCAGACCTTAAATCTCTCCGAGGTGCTTGACTCTTCCTAGCATGAGCCTAGTGATACCTGGCATTCGTAAAAAAGCAGACACGTTTTTACCCGTTTTTAAACAGCTTGCCTTGCTCCAGCTGTTTAAAAAGTACCAAGGCTCGATGCACGTATACACCATCGGCTCTATTATGTCGAACAGCTCAACCGCAGCCGTCGTAATACCTGTGAAGGCCCGAACAATCAAGTTTAAGACGTTTCACCCGACGACATCTACAGCAGCAGCAGAGCACGCGGCAATACGTGTAGCATTACATTTCCTTATTGATGAACAGGCACAAAAATGAGTGATCTTCAGTGACTCCAAGGTGGCACTGCAATCCCCACGGTCACCACTACGCTGCGGCCCGCACGAGCAGCTGGTATTTGAGAATGCAGAAGATGCCCACCGCTTATTAAAAAACAGACGTGAAATACCTAGTCAATATGGCTCTCTAATTACTGGTAATAGTCGCCCATGAACGGGCCAATTAGGCTGCCCATTCATCTCATACAGAATACAATCAGATACCAATAACACTCGCGAGGGGTGACGCTGCAGGATAGCTCCGCGTGCTTGCTCGCCAGTGCACCACGTCACTGTAGAATGAGCCACACTTCAAGCAAGCACGGTTGTATAATTTGATCGAACCCTCAGTCTTTTAATTCCCCGAGAACTTCACCGATGGGACGCTACGCTTTTTTGTAGGTATGTATGTTTGGATGGCACATTTACGCACGCGTACGCACTTCGCATAGGGATGGCCCACACCTCAACATGTGAAAACTGTGGCAGTGTTGAAACAATTGAACATATTGTGCGCGAGTGCCCATAGTATTGTTAAAAAGGCAGGTGCTTTGCACTACGTTTGATGAACTAGACGATTGAACTCTTTCCGAAGAACGAATCGTGCGTTATCGACCGGAGCTAACGTCTGAAAAAAAAAGGCTGTGCAAGCGCTACGGTGCTTCTTGCGTACAAATTGCCTCTCAGAACGTCTTTGATGTGATCGCACTGCGTGTGTGTCCGTGTGTGTGTAAATGTGTTTTTTTTTCGCTTTTATTTATCTAATTTTGTCTTCCGTATAGCCCCTGGTTCCCCACCCCTACGCAGGGTAGCGAACTGGTTACTTCCCAATGTTTTGATTTCATCTATCTCTCTTTTTCTATCACCTTTCAACGCCCATGACGCGCGATTCTACATATTTTCGTTCCTTTTAGTATCGCACAAATTTCTCAAAAGAGCACTTATGCAGTATCTGCGAACAGTAAACTTTTTAAAAGTTTTTGAATGTTCTAGAAACAAGTGTGAAAGATACACATTATTTTTCAGTAGAGAGAACAAAATCGTGCAAGAAGTATGCAAGTGTTCCAATTATATAACTCCACATTTACACATATCCTAACCACCATGCAGCAGCAAAACAAGACCTCTGCGTTTAGAAACCACACTGTTATAGTGTGATATCAACGCGTATACGTACGTCAGAAAGAAGAGACTGTCGAAGCCCATGCTTCCCAATCCTGCGAACACACTCGTCCAGCCATCAGCGTATAATATTACGTTGACCATGCGGGCTGCAAACAAAACGTAACACAATGGGTTGATATTTCTGGCTGTCTGTTGTTCGTCGTCAATTCGTCTGTCTGTCAACCGAAAACATTTATGTACTAGGTTGAAGTTCAACCCCTTCCTTTACGCCCACCGATATTTATCTTGATTCTGCGTTTATATTTGGGCTCAATGTCGAATAAAAAAAAATATTTCGCATATTTCAGGCAAAATATCAACACGTCAATATTTCATGGCTTGTTTATTTATACTAGAAAAGGCACACAAAAGCAATTACAAGAACCATGGCGTTTATTACGCTGCGCTGACAATGTGAGGAAAGCGTAGAAAATAGCCGCTTTTTCGTGCATAGCTAAGATGGATATAATGCTGCCACCTATCCGTGGCTTTGCATTCTACAAATTATGGCCTCGGAGATGGCATGGGCTTGCTGAATATTGCAGTCAATTCTTTCGTTTTTTTTAAGATTATGGTCAGATGGCGCTCATGTCTTATTCAGCGCCCCCAGAATACTATTCAGCATTTTTTTCGAGCACAACATAAAAAAAAGGTTAATTCACTCTCTACAAAATATCACCTTTCAACGACGTTAGCAGTGAAACGTGTAAATACGTAGACAATTTTTTTTTCATCCAGCTCTTTCTACAACACGGTTTTTGTTACACTTCGTGTTATTACCATCTCTCAAAGACATTACCATTCCTTTAATTTATGACTGCTCTTTCTGTTATCAAATAAAGGTGCTTCATCTTTTTTTATTTTTTTATTGGTCAGTCTGACTGGTGAACATTCCATCTATATTCGTCCAAGCAAACCCATGAACCATGAATTGTCGTAGAAATTCACAGTACTAACGCCAAGCATGGTACACAACGAAGCAGTCATCTGCGGCAAAAGGTGAACAAGGAGATTGCAGATTTATCTTATTTAAGAGACTTGAAAGCAAAATGCACAAGAATTAGCCATCTCATTTCATATGACTGCCTCTCTCCAAACAAAATACCTTGCTTATAATTACACCAATATTTATGAAGAACCATACCAATGCGCGAAAATTGTGACAATTTTCCTGCAAAGACAAAAAATTGTATAAAAACAAATGCCAATGTTACATGCAGTAAGCCTAGCAGCTCAACATTTGCAGCACGCTGCTCAAACAAAATGATTGATATGTGGGGTTTAACGTCCCAAAACCACCATATGATTATGAGAGCGCCGTAGTGGAGGGCTCCGGAAATTTCGACCACCTGGGGTTCTTTAACGTACACCCAAATCTGAGCACACGGGCCTCTGCTCAAACAAATGGAAGCAGCACTAAATGTACACACGTATACACACGACGAGCGCGAAGTAACTGTGACAGCTGTTGGTTCCCGATGGTTGGTTGTATAGCTGTGTACTAAATAGTGACAACAGAAGTGTAGACGTGCAGATGTAACGTACAAACAACTGTGACAGTTGCTAGTTCTCACTAGTTATGTGCATATATGTATGCTCATTTCGTCCGTCCTTCTTACTGTCTGAGCGCGCACTGCAACAGTCGATCACGCGCAACCAATGAAAAGCTCTCAGCTTGGCTCTTCTATTTATAGCAGCTCACTCCTTTTGCAAACATGACCACTGTCAATTGAAGTGACATTCGTGTGGTCTATAATTTCAAGGCAGACTTTACGGCGAAACCACAACGCATAAAAACATTTCCTCGCAAGAGATAAGTGCACGAGAACGGTTGACCCTGCATAGGTCAGAGTACAGGGCAGAGACGCACATCCCTAAATTCTGTAGAAATATGTTCAAGGTAAAGGAGTTTATTACGAGTTTTTTGTGCCATCTTACGACCACCCTCGGCCACGCTGACGCCCGTCAGAGTTCTGCGTGTAGCGTCAGTATGCTGGAGAAGGCATATTGCGTGGCGGAGTTGTTTGATGCATCGCGCTGCGGAGCCATAAGTCGCAGGGTTGAATCTGTGGCAGCGCACATAAAAGTGTTCTATACTTGTACTTACCGGCACTGTGATGCCAGGACAAAAACCAGTAGGGAGTGTGTGTGTAATTGCCATCGCAATAAAAAAAAGTTGGCTCTGTATCTGCATGTTACACCGCAAATGTCATCGGAAGACGATAGTCTTGCGTCTGGAGAGAGTGAACGAAACGTTTATTTGATGTTCTGCGCGAGAAAATTGCCGAACGGTATTCTGCAAGCGCTGTGTTAGAGTGCCTCGAGTGTGAAGCGAAGGCGAATGAGCGCATCAAGTAACGTCACACGTGAGACATGAGCGTCATCTGGCAGTTATCCGGGAAAACGAGGTGCGTGCGGTGCGCGCCTGTCTCTGAGGTGATAAGGTGTAGAACGCAAAGCGACGGGTAGATGCCCCTACCGTGTCGTCTTAGCAAAGCGTTGGAAACACTTGCGTATCGTGCAAGCGTTATAAAGGCTACAATCCTTAAAATTATTTATGTATGCCTTTTGAAGTAAAAAATACACATACGTAATATTTACATGTTGTTATGGTGCCTCATATATGCACAATAATTGTTTTAAAGACGATATTCTTTCTTGGGGACCTTAAACGCCGAAATTTTGCGCTGTCTGTGTCTGTCTGTCTGTCTGTCTGTCTGTACGTTTGTCTGTTTTTGCACTCTTACCGGCATCCAATACTTGAAACGGCCGACCCCATCCGCAGCGACCACCAATATTACTCAAGGTTGAGCGTTCATGCTTGCGCAATTGTCAATTAAAAAGCAATTGTTGCGCATGTATGGGGCACCATAACAACACGCATACATTCTGCTTATGCATCTCTTACTAGAAAACGCATACATAAGTCATTTTAAGGACCGTAGCGCTCATCTTTCTGCGCTTACCATGCAACGCTTGCATGGAATGGAAAGTGTTTCCAACGCTTTGCTAAGACGAGATGGTGGTAGCACCTACCCGTCACCTCGAGTTCTACACCCTATCACATCTGATACGGGCGCACACGGCCACGCGCTTTGTTTTCCAAAAGAAACTGCCTGATGGCGCTCATGGCTCACGTGTGACATGACTTGATGCGCTCGTGAGCCTCCGCAGCCCGCTCGAGGTACTTTAACGCAGCGCCTCCGTAGTACCATTCACCGATTTTCTGGCGCAGAAAATAAAATAAATTATTTGTTCACTCTCTCCACACGCAAGACCATCGTCTTTTGACGACATTAGCAGATTACGTGCATATACGGGGCCAATTTTTTTAATTGACAATCGCACAAGTATGAACGCTGAACTTCCAGCAATATTGGTGGGTGCTGCGGATCGGGTCGGCCGTTTAGAGTTTCGTTTGGTCACTTTGGTGCCGCTTAAGGTACCGTTAAGGGTGTACAAACAGAGAAACGTACAGACCTGAATTTTCGCGTAGAAGGTCTTTAAGAAAGACTATAGTCGTTAAAAAACTAGCAGGAAAACACACTGATACTTGGTGCAATACCCCAGCGCTGATGTGAAGCGGCTGAGTGCGAGGTCGTGGCTTCGCCAGACGCAAGACGCAAAATGCGAAAATATTCGCATATAAGATTTTGCAGGTACAATAGTATACTAGTCACTTCTCCATTCACAGATCGAGGTACCATGGCTGCACATTTCACGAATTCGCTTAATTTTTTACATGTAAAACTTGAATAATAACTGTTCATCTATATGAAGCACTGGCTGAATACTCAGCGAAATTCCGTAAGTGTTGTTGAAAGGAAAGGAGAAGTTGTAAAATTAGCGCAATCGAAGTGTGAGGACGATGTTTTATTTAGAGTAATAGGCAGTACATTCATGAGGTGTGACAAAAATTTATCCAAACAATTATTATAAATTGAACTTTACTGTAAGAATTCATGAACCATTTCAAACTCTGAACGTGGATGACCCACAGTGAAGGTGGCCCATATTTTTGATGAAGTCTATAAAAACGCGAAACACTTCCGAGGATAGCATACTCTTCTTTATTGCTCTTTTATCTAGGTTTAAGAGGGCCAAAAGTGCAGTTCAAAGTTCATTATAACTTTTTTACTCATACATTTATTTATATTTTTTTTCGTATGAATGCTTCTTTAGTACCATGTGTGTTGTTTTGCCAATGCACCATTGGCGAGTAGTAGGGTTCATCGACTTTATGTGGCACCTACTTGCTAAAAGGTTTCTATGGAGTACGTAACTGTTGGCAAATTATCTGTTTGCGCAGTCATGAATCGCCTAATGTTATACAGCTTCGCTATAAAAACACTTGCAACTGCATCTGCCGCACTGATGCACGAAGGTAACATTACTCAATGTTTTTTTTCTCTCATTTCAACAAGGGATTGGTGTCCTTGCTGTTCTTGCCTTCATCGCTTAGATGGCTAGTTCTGTTTGTCTATTCTGTCTTCAGCTCCTTGACTTTTAACACCTCCGGCAGCACCAATTGCCAGCGATCTATCGAAGCGTACGAATACGAAGGCCCCTTAGTATTTTATAGTAATCACGTGCGCCTTCTAAGTGCCGCATTTGGAACGAAAAACAAACAGCGACACCACAGAAGATGCTCAAAAAGGGAGGAGAGCGAGTACGAGTCTTGTGTTTTCTACCCCTCGAGGAAAACAGCCACGTGCTGGCGCGTTGCCCGCTTGCAGAAACCTTATAGCTGGTTTTTATAGGCGCAAAACCGTGCCAGAAAGCGAGACAAGTCAACAAGCAAACACCCCTTCGTAATTGATGCTTCGCATATAGCGATAATGCCTACTTGGTGCTTACCTCCCTAGGCGAAGGACAGTTCACTCGCCTCAGGTCGATACGTTTGTATTTTGCACAGTTTTGTTATGTTTTCCCTTGTTTATCACAGACATGTGGCTTGTACGCGTGCGCACGCGTGTATGTGCATGTGTGTGGGCGTGTGCGTGTGCAGGGTGCAGTGTGTACCAATGCTCAGTGAAGCCTGAAGTTCTCTGAAAATGCACTGCAGTTCGCCCCACCATGGTGCTCTAGCGACTAAGGTATACTCGCCTGCTGACCCGCAGGTCGCGAGATCGAATCCCGGCTGCGACGGTTGCATTTACGATGGAGGCGAAAATGCTGTAGGCACGTGTGCTCACACTTGGGCGCGCGTTAAAGAACCAAAGGTGGTCGAAATTTCTGGAGCCCTTCACTACGGCGTCTCTTATAATCATGTGGTGGTTTTGGGACGTCAAGCTCCACATATCAATCAATCAATCAATCAATCAATCAATCAATCAATCAATGCACTTCAGTTTATTATATGAATAATGCTCTTACCACCTGAAGCAAAATATATTTTGGACTTACGTACACCACACGTGCGAGTTTGAGACGTAGCAGTGTCCCACTACCACCCATATTAGACTGATGAATCTGATGCCATGCAGAAATCCCTGGCTGGGCCCTTCAGACCTTTCTTCTTTCGCTGTTTTAAATATGGCTCGAGTGTTAGTCACCAAGGAGAAAGACCTCAGGGCAGTGACTAAAATATCTGAAAAAAAAAAAACGAAATGCGTCAAGAGGGAGTCTGAATATCTTATTGACAAACTTCTTATTATTATCATAATAAAAGTGCATCATGGAAGCCCTAATTCATGTATGTGTAAAGTGGGTTACTGTTGTCCAAGCAATTACTAAGTAATTCCTAAGCTATAGTCTAGTATGCGAAAATGTAAGCTTCACAAATATATGAAAATAGTACATATTACGGTGAAATACAATAAATTATAGGCTAGAGTGGAATACTTTACCCGGATTAACTTACGTCAGTTATCTTTTCGGACACTATCATGAATATGCATAAGCTGAAATAATATTAAAGACCTCGTTTAAGTTCAGAGACACTTCTTTTGTTTTAATGAAACATACATAACATAAGTTTATAACAAAAGTGTTCGCTCTTTGGTTCAATAAACAACTGCAATGCCTCCACGAGTTCAAAGAGATATTTTTGAAGAATGCCGATTCAGGAAGACAGAGATTTTGTGTCATGGTTTAGACGCAAACAATGTGGCAAAAATATTTTTCGCTAATTATATTCCCATACCAACACTTTCACAGCCGTGATTTATTATCACTATCGAAGGCAATCCTCAACAATTATAGCATATTATAAACGCCTGCCTATGCCGTGACGAAATCTTATGCAATTGTGACGGCGACGTAGTTCCCGAAGATCAGTGTGTGCATTTACTGAACGACGCATTTAGTTGCACCTTAACCTGAACAGATGTCAGTGCATGCTTGGGAGGACCTGCCCAAAATTACACCGACATCTCTGAATTTGTAAATAACAACTGCTCGTTACTACCTTTTACACATACTGAAAAGTTCATCAACGTCGGATCACATCAAACGAAAATATTAAAATACTCAATACCACGTTCTTTATTGAGTACTATCTGGAATATTCATTCGTTTACTTGCCACTAGTTTTAACCCTCAAAACAGGTGAATATTTGCGCCTAAAAATGCAATGAACGTTCATTACCACTTAATTAGTAGGAATGATAATTGAGCAGCATTCATTGCAAACATAACCGATACATTATTCATTCGCAAGTTATCACATTTCTTGAAGATCATAATTGAATTTTCAAAAATATTCGCAGATCCCACCTACAGTGGGAATCGATTATATGTGAAGCACGAATGAGGAAAGTTTATATGTCACTTTCACATTAGCACAACGTTACGAGGTGGGCGTAAATTATGCCGTACATCACTTCCATGTCATGATTATTATGTTTGGATGTGTAATATACTTTCGTAGTTTATTCAAGTCACGTGATGTCGAATTCGATATATGAAGAGCTAGTGAAACGGCCGCCAGCACGCTATGACCTTAGCATGCAGTCATGTTTCACTTGACACGCATGTCATGATTATCATGTTCGGACTTGCCATTTACCTTCATCGTCTAATCAAGTCACGTAATACCAAACGTCGTACATGTGGAGCTAGCGAAACCACCGCGAGTGCGCTATGAGCGTATCATGTAGTCAAGTTTTCGATGACACGCATATCATGATTATCATGTTTCGACGTGTCATTTACCTTCGTCGTCCATTCACGTCAAGTAATACCAAATTTTGTATATGTCAAGCTAGCGAAGTGGCCGCGAGCACATAATGAGCGCGGTATGTTGTGATGTTCTTAGATGACACGCAGATTATGATTATCATGTTTGCTACAGTCATATTCTTTCACAATTAATTTACGTCACGTAACACTAAATATTGTATATATGAAGATTGCGAAAAGGCCACGAGCGCACAATGAGCGTCTCATGTAGTCATGTTTGACATCAAGCGCTTGTCATGATTATCAAGTTTGGACGTGTTATTTACCTTCGTCGTCCGTTCGCGTCCTGTAATACCAAATTTGGCATATGTGAAGCTATCTAAAACGTCCGCGAGCGCATCATGAGCGTGGCGTATAGTCATGACTTATGTCACATGCATGTAATGATTTCCACGTTGGGGTCTGTAAATTATCCTCGTCATACAGTCATGTTATTCCATACCACCTTTGGTATTGGTACCAGTATCAAAACGGCCAGGAGAGCTGAAAGTCGTAGGCGGATAGATAGATAGATAGATAGATAGATAGATAGATAGATAGATAGATAGATAGATAGATAGATAGATAGATAGATAGATAGATAGATAGATAGATAGATAGATAGAGAGATAGATAGATAGATAGATAGATAGATAGATAGATAGATAGATAGATAGATAGATAGATAGATAGATAGATAGATAGATAGATAGATAGATAGATAGATAGATAGATAGATAGATAGATAGATAGATAGATAGATAGATAGATAGATAGATAGATAGATAGATAGATAGATAGACGGACGGACGATTGGACTGACGGATGGATACGGGCAAAATCACTGAAGTTCCCTCAGAAATTATCTACACTACACAACTTTTTCCTTACCCTACGTTTTCTCCTGCACCTAGAAATACAGTCGTGTAACAATGATAACGTATTGACAAGGTACCCTGTATACGACGTCCAGGAGTATGGGGCGCCTCCAGAATCAGCTCTACTTTAATCATGCGACAATGAGATGGGTTAACTTCATCAATGGGCGTCAAGTTGTGATGCCACACTGACGTCACAATTACTTCATCATGACATCAAAAATTACCATGGTATTCCATGCCACAATGACATGATGAGGCATCAATTTATGATGATGTTTTGTGACACTCGCGTTGATGTCCACCATCACTTTTTGTGTATGATGGGGCATATGAAGCTTTCGCCTTAACAACTGCAGCCGACAACAGTCACAAAATTTAAAATCACTTACATGCAACGATTACATGGTTGCTGACAGAGAGGGAGAAAAAAATATGCAGAGAAATGAAAACTACAAATTTAGCAGAACCATGTTAGACGTATTATCTTTCGTCTTTTGTGCGGTTTACAATGGTGTAAAGACAGTTTTAATTGGGTTGTCTCCAAAATAATAACGTTTGGATATGTCGCATGAATCTTCTACGCTTGTCACTGATCACCGATGAGCGAAATGATGAAATAACCCTACATTGACACACTGGTATACCCTACACTACCGAAAAATTCTGAGAATACCTGACAAGTAGGGCAATCAGCCTACGGTTGGCAACCCTGCTATATATGCTTAACACATGGCCCAGGACTGCGCTAATCTCCTACTTTGCAAAAACTGAATTTTTGCCTCGTACACCCAGTGTCTACTATGTAACCACTTCGTAATCTTTACATCGCAACAAGACCGAGGAATGCCAGCTTACAGGAATCTGGGCGTTTTGTTTAATTGCGACTTTACGCAAAACTTGTTTGTTTACTTCTCCCTTACTACTGCTACTCTCCAATTCAGCACTACTGCAGAACAAAAGAAAAAAAGTAAAATCATTCCATAGATGACAGCGCTGTCTCCAAGACCTCATTTTTTTTAAACCTCTTTTTGTCATCTTTTACTTCACTCTTTCCTGCACAGGGTAGCCAGCCGGTCTGAGAACTGGCTAACCTCGCTGTCCTTCCTTTCCTCCTCTCCTCCTCCTCCTTAGCACCACTGAACGCAACTTATTTCATTCACCCACTAAATTGCCAAAGCTTCTTTATATACACCGACAATCCACCGAAATCTCTATGATAGGTTAGATACATTGTTACTGCAAAATTGGCGACACGTTAGTGGGAGTTGACTATGTGTGTTTTATCAATTGTTCTTCGTTCTTAATGAGTCGTCCCCAGTATTTTTAGCATTGACGTAGTTTAGGTATGTTTTCAGTGCGTCACACATTTTTAATGGTTATTGAGTCAGTACTCTGCTCAGAAAGTTTTGTTCATTAAAGGTCATTTTTTTAGGGGCGAAGCTCTTTAAGGCATGGGTCAGCCCATCCTCCATTGTTGTCGTACGTAGCCACCCGGATGAGAGATGGCGATACTTGGAGTGTTCACTAGATGAAGGCATGGACGGACGGACAGACAGACTAGACGACAGACGGACAGATGGGCGGATGTATGGATGGATGGATGGACGGACGGTCAGATGAATGGACGCATGGATGAATGCGCGGACGGGTGGAAGCAAGAACGAACTGACGGACGGAAGCACGGACAGGCTGATGAAAGCTTCGCCCCGCTCATTATCATTGACTTCGTGAATATGCTGTGATTTTTTTTTGCGTTCTCTAGTTTCAAATTACTGTTATGCTAGTACGGCCTCCTCACGTAATACCCTCAAAATAGGGCCTGTAAGGCTACCGTGATAAAATGAGTAAATAAATAAATGTTGAAAAACTTAGGGGACCCTTAGGCTTCGCCATAGTGAAATCCCGCCCCTAGTGCGCCCTTCAACCGCTAAGTGCATGTTTATTATTACGTTTTATTACACACACACAGGCGCACACACAAAGGCGCACACAAACACACGCGCGCGCGCAAACGTGATGTATCTTTCGTAATGCAGTGACTGTGCAGTGGGGCCACCACTTCCCTATGCTAGAACGGTGTTCTGCTGTAGTCGACAAACAATTTTCACAATTTTCATAATGTCTCACAGATGCTACACACACACACACACACGCACACGCACACGCACGCGCGCACGCACGCACGCACGCGCTTTTTCGATGTAGTTTGATGGCCTCCCAAATGCGCTTACAAATCGCTGAATGGGCTCGTTTTCGTCGTGACACCTGTCGAACAAAATAGGTTAAGGAAACTCTTGGTGGTGGCGCGTGTCAGGTGACGTCACCACTAACCCCCTTCACCACTAACCCACTAACACGCCAAGTATGACACGGCGCCTTTGAAAAAGATATGTCCTCCAATCAAAACGTCGGCCAGCCAGTCTGAGGCACTTCACCTGTTCATCTTATGATTATCCCACTACGTTCTTTCCATTTACCGGCTCCCATCTAGATTTTAAATTTCCTCCCATTACATGGAATTTATGTAGTGTTTTACCCGAAGCAGCTACAAGTAACATCGTGGCTTTGTGGATGGACAATTGCTTGCCACGCGTACTGCCCGGGTTTGATCCTCAATGAGACAGAAAATTCTATACTTTATTTTATTTGTTAGTTTCTTGATATTTCGCTCACAACCAACAGTGCCCACGGCGGAATTTCTGCGACACAAGCTTTCTAACGCTATTGCGTTTTAATGCTGCATTGCGCGTATGAACACTGTTGAGCCTAATTCGCACTGCACTGCACCACACCTATAATTTGTCATTATAAATAAGGGCATATCCTTTTACTCGAGTGTAAACAAATACATTTCTGTGTTGCCCTAATTACAAAGTCTTGTGTATATAGGTACTCCTGACAGGTCAGCCTTCCTAAATAACATGTAGACTGTAAGGATTCACTGCGATTGATGACTCCTTTATACAACATGAACCTAGATGTTGCACCAATTGTAATAAGCTCCAGAAAGTGGAAGAGTCTTAAGCATACAAAAACTCTCACTTTTGTTGAAGTTGTATAACGTTGACAAAATCAAAAGTGCCACCAGGTCAAAGCTTGTATCCATCAACCTATTCTGACTTCCAACTAAACTATATTATAATGGGCGCTTTATATTCTTTGATATTGTCTGAAGTGGTAGTGATTAACACTGTTCAGGCTATAGTTATGAAGATGTACGCAGCCTTTGCCTGCCAGAGAGCCTTAATCAGTGACTACGTCGTTGGCTCAACTCGAGATTGTTGGTTTGACACCATGGCCACATTTCAATGTGACTATAAAAGAAAATACGTCCATACATTTGTGTGCCCAATAAAAATGAACTATTGTCAAAGGTATTTACACCACTTTTCTATGAAAGCGAGTTCGGAAGTGCCAAGACCACTCAAATCCTTTTGGTAGCGAGAAGCCGCGCTCTATTTTGCGTGCTTCCCTTGCTATAGAATAACGCCGGCTGCCCTCTTCTTAGGTTTGGTTGTCGACACTGTACAAAACAAGAAGAGAGCAGAGTGGATTAGGGAACAAATGGAGGTCAAGGAATTCATGGTTGAAATCAAGAAGAGGAAATGGACATGGGCCGGGCATGTAGCGCCTAGACAGGCTAACCGCTGGTCAGTAAGGGTAACTAACTGGATTCCCAGAGAAGGCAAGCGGGTTAGGGGGAGACAGAAGGTTAGGTGGGCAGATGAGATTAAGAAGTTTGCGGGTATAAATTGGCAGCTACAAACACAGGACCGGGTTAACTGGTGGTACATGGGAGAGGCCCTTGTCCTGCAGTGGACGTAGTCAGGCTGATGATGATGACTGTACGACAACACCACGCGGAGCTTACCTGGGCATTTTCGTGAATACTCTGGAAACGAGGGAAGTCGTTACAGTTCAAATAATAAAGCAGACACAGTTCTCTACAGGTGTAATCTCTTTACAAAATAGGTACAATGAGTGCACATAGCGTACGCACAGTCACCTGACTGAAGCCTCAATTAAACAGTCACGTAGGCACGGCATTACACAAGTAATCATAGTTGCGTGGACATAACGAAAACTTTTGGAGACTATATTTTTTAAAATGTTAAGGAAATCGGGGACTTGCGCGTGCCTTCAGCAAGGTTCACTTTTTGCTTGCGAGTTTTCGAATGTTTTATTTTAACAATTTAAATAGCTTCAAACTCTACGTTTGTCGATCTCCTCCGCAAGCAATTTCCCGCTGCTTTCATTCTTTTTTTTTATGTTACACAGTCATTGGTTAAGGCTTGCTCACATACGTGAGCGACGCCCTCTGGTGTGCATTCTTTTAAGTGCGAAACACTTTATAGGGGGCCGGGTTGTCGTATGCAGCCGTATCCTGTCATATGCGGTGGTCATCGCTTGATGTCACACCGGCTGAACCACACATAGCACTGTTGTTGTTGTTGTTGTTGTTGTTGTTGTTGTTGTTGTTGTTGTTGTTGTTGTTCTTCTATTGTTAGTGGCGCATACCCACTGTGGGGTATTGGCCAAGAATCGAGTGGTTTTAAAATTTACTGTTCAGATATCGAATGATGGAGGTATAACAGAAAGATTGCCGATAGCCTACGAAAGTGTGGTGCTTAATGTAATGCATACAAATATTTACATAAACGAATTTATTCTTAGAATAGAGCAATAATCTGATTTTACACGTATATAATTATGTGGACATGTTAGGATAGTGAAACTGGTTAATTAGTCATGCCAGCCGTAGCGCATTGAGCGTGCGCACGCCCCGAAGAGAAGTCTTCTCATTCTTGTTCTTTGAATGTCTTGGTGAAGACATTACTACTGTGGCTAGGGATGCACGACCACACAAACCACCCATAAAAATTGTCAGAAGAAGCAAGGCACAAATAGAAAAACAGAAATAAAAAAGGAAGTAAAATAGAAATAGATAGGGAAAATAAAACCCAGCAAAAGCTTGAAAAAAAAAAGAAAGAGGAGGAAAGAAAAAGAAAACGGAAGAGAAACAAAGAAGGCTGTACAGCTCCACATTTTTTTCGGGCTTGGCGCCACTAGCGTCAGGCTGCCTCAGATTTTAGTGTAATTTCTGTTTCTCTATTTCCATTCTAGTGAACTCGCTTGTATGCACACCTATGAATTACAACGTGCATAGGCTCATACCTCTAACCGCAGGCTTCGCTGCTGCAGTTAAAGCAGAAAAGTCTTTGAAGCAAAACATGCGGCCTGGTAAAACGCGAATGGGAAGAACTGTCAAACAACAATATCTGACACATCATTTTTTTTAAAGAACGCCGGTACACAAGGATCCGCATGAAGTAGGAATTATCATAAGAAATAGTGAAACTATTGTAACAAGTTGCTGCTAAGTGGCATAAAAGTGGGAATGGACCACGATGTTAAGTATTATTGAGCAACACGTTTTGTAAATTATCCTGAAATTTTGGTGGCATTATTAACTATCTAACGCAAAATGTATCGCACCTTTCATTCATGAATACATACGGCTCCACAGAAAAGAAATAAAGATGGGATGGATCGTTTTGAATTTAGGGGTGAACCTAAAGTTTGGAGGCGATATCGATATGCGCCACAGGGGGAGGGGTTGGGTTGTTGGACCATTGCTAGGTTTGAAACTACCAAATATTGCCAATTTTACGTGTGTATATCCTAGTCGCACGCATACAAACCTATATATGTACGAACATACGTGAAGTTAAGCCGCTCTTCACTCTCCACCCCCCTCCTGAACGGGAGAAAATTTCTTAGCCATGCTACCGGGAGCGGATGAACATATAGACTGGCTTGCGAGGAAAATGCGCCATTAGCCGACCCACATGCGCGGGTGAGAGCTCAGTAAGCACTAACCGAACATTGTAGCCCCACCTAGCAGCATAAATATTCCTCGTGAAAGTGCTGGATACACGTTAGTTGTGTAGCCGATAGCGGCTAGCAATTTCTAAATTGCAAACTTGAAGCTTCACGCTGCTCCTTATCCTTAGGACACGTGTGCTGTCTGACATCGAGCTCTATTGCACACCTAGTACTAGCCTATATCGTACAACGCGCTTCGTAGAGTGACCGCATATTGCAGTGCTTTCCAGCGTTGTCAAGCGCACATAGCGGAATCGGCAGAACTTCCCTTTAATTCACAATTACAACCAAGGTGCTGAGTTGAAATTTGGTTTTCAGCACACATGGCTGCTCCCTAAGGAGTCTACGCTGCCGCTGATCCTGCCTAAAAGGCGTCACGCCAGTGGTGGCGCCAGATTTTTTAGTGAAGGGGTCTGACGCCCTGTACTGGACGTGTAACTAGCAAATGCGGCCTGCCTGTTGTCAAGAGCGTCCTACGAATGAAGATCTCCATGAATTTGACACTGAAGTTCTTAAGAGTGAAGTGTCTCGTATCGGGGTTTTTCATAAGTACAAAGATACTTACATAATGTACTATCATCGCAGGAATGTTTAAGGGTGATTTTGGTAGAAGAGTCCCATCCCGGCAATGTTTTACGCAGCCACATACGCAGAAGAGCCCCATCCCAGGATTGTCTTAAAAAGTCATTTGCACGGATAAGTCGCACCTCGGGATTGTTTTGAGTAGCCATTTGCGCAATGTGTCACGTCCTAGGGTAGTTTAGGTAGCTGTTTGAACTGAGAAACATATTCACGGTGCTGGTTCACGCAGCCATTTTCCCCAAAAATGGTCAAAGCGAGCTGTTCGATAACGCAGTGGGGAATGAGACATACACGTAGGAAAGGAGCTGCTTGTAAAGTCTGCAAGTGCGTTATCAATAGTGAGTGATCTTCGACGTTTTGCGACCAAGTTATAAAGTAGGTTACGAAGCATTCAGACTTTCATTGTCTCTTGCGAACAATTGACATGGTAGTAGAAGTCTTAACGTTCGCAGCTTCGCTACTTGATGGTCTCCTTCCCGAATATAACCTCTAACTTCAAGTCTGTAATGATATTTGCATTTAGGAAAATATGACGCGCATCATATACATATCCTATTCCTTTTTTCATGATGGCACCAGATGAACACCAAAGCATTCTTCAGAACCAACACCTTTAATCACTCCTGCTCTGTGCTCAAACATGCTTCCCATGCACTTACTCGGCTTTCTGTCTTTGTGAAGCCCTCTTGCTCTACGCATGTCTACGGCTGTGCCAATAACAATCATCGCCGTCAGAAAAGCTATTACTGCACTGCAATGAAAAAAAAACAAGAACAAATTATGAAGGTTGTATCCTCACCAGCCTTGGCTTCTCTTATCAAGGTGCGCGAATCATGCACTTACCCGATAATAACTTGCGCTTTTGTCACACCAGGAGAAATTTCCGTAACGCAGTCTGATATGGTGACGTGAATTGAAGAGGGAAGCACTGGAAAATACCATAATACAAAAAAAGACTTCACATGACGTCGCGATTGAAGTTACGAATTTACCGATTTTTGAATTAAAAAGCGCACACCATCAGAGAATGCAACACTATGCCTGCGCAAACACTAGTATCTGCGACCTCTTGCGATGCTTGATAAAAACAGAAGAGAAACACACTCCATATATGAAGCGACCCTCTTAAGGTGAACTTATTATTTACTCCTGTAAGTTCGAAAAGAAATACGAAAAATATTGTAAATTTTTACTTCGCCATTTCTTGTGCCTTAAAAAGTGAGGTAGCACGTGAACGCGGCACCGGCTACCACTTCTCTAATTTATTTTATTTATTTCATAAATAGACGTGAAGAAGTTATTTCGAAGCAGTCGGTGGGACTGCGCAGAGATATTTAATAATAAAATAATAAAGAAATAATAACACTGTTGCGTATGTTGCATCCCTTTTCAGGGGCGCGAAACTGTGCGGTTATCTTGAGTATGTTAAAAATCTGGGCCAACTAATGTTAACTTTTTAATTCATATTTTAAAGTCACTTCATTTCAATTTACTGCTTGCATTGTTCTAATACTTTCGTTATCTTGCCAAGCGCAAAAAATCCAGGTGAGAGTCGACACATAGAATCACATTTAAATGATGAGTTGAATGACTGCGTGATGATTCTTCAGACAAGTTGGTCGACGTTTCGATAAAAGAACCAATCTTTGTCCAGACATACGTCACGCTTTTTAACAAAGACAGGTTGCCCTCTCCAGATGTCGGCCAGCTTGTACCGTAGCAACTTCTGTTGATTCAGCATATGCACTCACTGTACCGATGACACATGACACTTCATAAAACTAACTTACCTGCTCTCATAAGCGCCTCCATTTCTCGCTCATTGCAGGCGTTCATCACGCATATTCCTATGCGCACGAATGGTATGCGCCGCTCCTTAGCATGCTGCCTGAATCTTCCAATCTGAAAAGAACCATTTCATTTTCTTTCTAAATTTGCACTAGCTAAATATTAGCACCTAATGTTCTTGGGGGTGCTGACAAAACAATAAAAAAATCTCCGCCCAGCACTCCATGTACGAAAGGCTAACCAGGGAAAGCTGAAACGTGTGGCTCCAATGTTCAGCAGTGAGTTCAACTGGACGCTGCACTGAAGCATTTCACAATTACTGGCTAAATGTTTGTGCTTCTTAATGAGGTTACCACACGTTTGGCTTGAGTTACCCAAATGCTTATTTCAGATGCCGCACATTGTACATCTCATGACCACGGTCATGGAGAACTGTAATGAACGTTTAAATGCGTTTAGCAATGCGTTAATCACATTGGTTTTTCTCGAACCACAGGCGGTCACAGACGTCACAACTGAAGCCAAAGTGCCACTGGAGAAACTTCCTCCAAAAGCCGGTGTTCGCCCTGACGAATGCACTCCCCCAATCATTGATTGATAGATATGTGGAGTTTAATGTCTCAAAACCACTATATGATTATGAGAGACGCCGTAGTAGAGGGCTCCCGAAATTTTGGCCACCTGGAGTATTTTAACGTGCACCGAAATCTGAGCTCCCCCAATCGTCACGTAACTGACGCTGTCGTGCCCGCGACGGCTCTTGTTCGGCGAGGTGTTGTTGCAGGCGTTTTTCACCTTCAAGTGCTTTTTACCTAGATGAATGATGACTTTTTTACCTTAAAATATGTATCCTGCAGACGTGAGTGGCATTCACGAAACATTAAACTTCAAGCCTTTGACATCGTGAGCTCAATCGGCTGCGTGGTTTGCAAGATCGCCGCCACTGGGGCTTACATTCCCGTCCTCAATTTAGCGTAGCTTAAAAGACTGCCAAATCATCGGTATGCAGTTCCTGCTATCACGCAACTTCAAGGGCCTGTTTTAGAGCCCGTATTGCAGCATTGGCTCGGCGAACGTAAGATCTTTCAATTTTCTAATGTCAGCTCTCATAGAGTTGTCTGTGGCTTACCGTTGGGAAAGGATTCAGTAAAAGCTGTTGCGGACATGCTGGACGCCCAGGCTTCGACGGTACGGACGACGACACTCACAATGCAGCCAATGGTGCACGTGCTGGGGTACGACGCTGAGAACGACGTAACTGATAGTACAGCCAATGGAGACCACTCGTGACACCAATGCCGAATATTTCTTCGTTTCTCCTAGCCGTATATACAGCTTTCGCTTCGATTATTAACCACCGTAGGAGGATTCAGATTGAATAAATGAGTTTAAGAGGAAAGAGCTGGTGGGTGGGCACCTATTTGAGGGCACTAGTGCGTCCACCTGGTCCGAGAAGTTATTTTGGACCTACAGATCTCGGCGAGCTGCCAAACCAGGGTGAGCATTCAGAAACATTTTTTTTTTTCATAAGAATTTTTTGTGAGAGAAAACTAGGGCCTGTCCTGATGCTGTTCTGTACAGAGGGGTCTCCTGTGAAAAGGAACAGCGGAGCGCCTGTTGTCTGCTCGGCGCCACCACCGGCCGGCTGCGGCAAACTAGTTTCGTGCATGAGCAGTGAGTGCTGTGGGCGGCGCTCGTTTGTCGTTTGCTACAGTTGCGACCACGCTCCGTATCGGCTCGATTCCCGGCCGAAGTTGAAAAATCGTGAAAATGGTCACGTTCTTTTGAGCTACAAGAAAATTGACGGGAATGATCTGATTGATGATTGATTTCTGGGGTTTAACATCCCAAAACCACCATATGAATATCAGAGACACCGTAGTGGAGGGCTCCGGAAATTTTGATCACCTGGGATTCTTTAACGTGCACCTAAATCTGAGCACACACGGGCCTACAACATTTCTGCCTCCATCGTAAATGCGGCTGCTGCAGCCGGGATTTGAGCTCGCGACCTTCGGGTCAGCAGCCGAGTAGCTTAGCCACTAGACTACCCCGGCGGGGCAACGGGAATGATCTCTAATCAGACAAATGTCACTGGACACATCAGCAAGACTGTGGTGTTTGGTTCGCCTTCTCGTCAGATAAAGAATCACGCACTCCAAAAAAGATTTTTCAGTTGGCGTCGATTAGGGCGGCTCTACGATGGCTCGGGTGCCACACGACGAGAGGCTGCGTATTGTTGAACTGTGGCTAGGAAATACAGTCAACGCACTATTTTAAAATTAAGTAACAGGCCACTTTAAACAGTGAACCGCATTATTCAAACACACAAGGTCGACCGATGAATAAGGGATGCTCCTCGGAAGCCACGCCATAGAAAGACCTTGCTATCATAGATAGCTGCTGTGGTGGACTTCCTTAGGTGTTCTGCTTGAGAGATTAAGGCCAACCTTCGGCTTAACGCTTCGAAAAACACTGTGAAGCGCCGCCTGTATCAGGCAGGCCTGAAAAGCCGAACAGCGGCACAGAAGTTCCTCCAACGCACCACCAACAAAGACAAGCGACGTCAGTTGGTCCAGAGCCACGCAGACTAGACTCAGCAGGACTGGAAGAAGGTAATCTTTACGAACGAGTCCACTTTCCCGACCTGTTCAGACCAGAAAATACGCGTATGGAGTCCTGACTGCACTCGGAATATATTCCTGTGCTAAAAAGCACCTCCTTCACATAATTTTGGTTGGACTATTGATTGTTAAACACTTGCATCATTTGCTCGGAATACCATATATGAGCGATGACACAATACATCAGACAGCACAGTTCGTTTTCCTATGTCACGAACGCAGCAAAATTGGTAAGTCTGGCGCAAGTTATTATGCTTGTGGTTCTCTAAAGCTATAACGCTCGATGTTGGAGGAACAGTGAATGAGCTGATACAGCTTCTAACATACTAATAACAGTGTTTTTGGTGGATGAAGTAGATTAACAAGTTCCAAGTGTAAAAATATTAGCACTACTTCCGTTGCCTGACACCATGCAGTACATATCAGTTAAGTTAAACTTCAGCTACTCGCCAGAATATGTCCAGCGGCTTGCTACAAGTGAAAAAAGGACCGTCGTAAGCGTATGGGGCTGCATCACCAAGGCCGGCCTCGGGCCTCCGGTCCGCCTGGAAGGTAAATTCACGGCTGACAAGTACTGCAACATTATCGATCAAGTTGAACTTCCTCATGCAGCAAATGGTGCTTCCTATGCACATAACTTCGTGTTCCAGCTTGCCAATTCCCCTGTGCATACTGCAAAAAGAGTTGCGTCACTTCTGAAGTATCATCAAGTGGAAGTTATGAGCTGGCCACAACAGTCACCCGACTTGAAGCCCATAGAAAACGTTTGGGGTATAATGAAGAAGACCTTAGTAAGTCAATGCCTGCAAGAGCTCTCGACGATAGGCTATGGAGTGCTGTCGAAGGTGAATGGGACCGTTTGAAGCAAGATGCGTCAATTTGTGAATCTTTGTACGCATCCAGTCCTTTTCGATTGGAAGCAGTGGTAAAGGCAAACGGTGACGTGAACCGGTGTTGAACAACATGCATGGATTCTGCTTGTGTTTTTTCTCAAGCCCGAAAATAGCGAGAGTTTTTGAGAAACTAACGGTTGCAATTTCCTAATAAAAATTTTGCAGCAAGCAACATAATCAGTGCGTACCCTAAAGTGCCTACTGCAAAAACGAAGGCATATTTTTTCATGGTAACAGCCTGAAACTTCAAAACACATTTGCGTGCGGCTAACTTTCACTCGTATCTGTTGCTGAATTCTCTACAACTGCAGGACTGCAACACGTTACAAACACGAGTACGTTTTCACATCGCCTTCATCAGTATGAATTCCACCAAAGGCTAGTTAAAGGCCATTGTAAGTTCTTTGTCAGCTTACGCACTGCAACAGCTTGTATATTTATTAGTGCACAAGAAATCTACACTCCACAACGAAAAATATTTCTCAATATAGCCATACTAGAAATAGACATTCGCAAAAAACGTAGCAGTGCTTTTTTGAACCAACAAAAACAACATTGAGGTAGCATTTTACACGATCTAATTACATTTCAGATTTGCCGCAGCTTTCTATCTGAGGCTGGCCATGTAGCCCGACGAGAAGTTTAAGCGCGGGGACGGCTGGCTTCGCGCCGCTCCGGAGTGGGGCCGCAACTGTAACAAACGAGCGTCGCCCACAGCGCTCGCTGCTCCTGCACGAAAACTAGTTGGCGCTGGAGGCCGGTGGTGGCGCCAAGCAGATGACACGTGCTCCGATGTTCCCACTAACAGCAGACCCCTCTGTACATATTATTAGTCAAAGCTGCTGGTCAGTGGCAGAATTTTATGGGAGCTTGTATTGTCAGACTTCTTAAGCTGGGAACGGTGTTCTATAAAGCCCAACTCAGCCCGAAAAACCACCATCATCCACAGTTTACACGCAACAGTGTGACATATAAATATTTTAAAACAAAATTTTTGTCAGAGTTGGGGGTTTGAACTCGGGATCCTCTGTTTTGCCAAAAGAAATGACATCAGCAAAACAGTCTTGAATTTTTGCGTTTCTTTGGAGCTAACAGCAAAACACCCTCATGGTAAATGTTGGGGGTCGTCTGGAGAAACATTTGCCTATAATGCGTTCGATCACAATAATTGCTAGTTAAATGCGAGGCAATTTTATTTAAATGCCGGGTAATACGATATTTTGAAATCCGGAACCAACCGATCAAGTCTTTGTTTTCAATTTCAATTCATCCCAGCCAGCGACTCACTATTCACGATTGGCGAATTTGTTTTAGCGTGCAAAAATATGCGGGTCCAGCAGCAGCAGCGTAGATGTTCGTCCTCTCCTTCTTTCATTCTCTCAAGTCTTCAGAAAGCAATAGCCGATGCGAACGATGACTCGTACCCCATGCTGCGCGATGTTATCCAGCAGGAAAACCTCTATTGCTTTTTTAATTCGCAGCCACATCAGCCGCTATCAGAAATGGCGTACAGAAAATAGCCCCTCCTCATATGTCCCACTAATATTACATAAACGCCTGGTCTCTACACACCCTGCTGACTTACTCCTCAGGTATGATTCTTTTATACGGTTCTGTCAGTTCATTTTTCAGTAGAACGGTGCAGTGTCTGCGATGCACGTAGCCAGTATGTACACCAAAAGTGAAACAAATCTAAAAACCAGTTCGACGATTCTTGGTACCAACCATTGTACACAAGGAGTGTTTTGTATTTTTACGGTCATCGGGCTTTCAGTGGGGAGGAACCTGTTTTATTGACGTGATAGGAGGCATCGATGGAGAGAACAAATCACGCTTCGTGCTGCCAAACAAATAAAAGGGGGCAAAAAAGGAGGCGCCCTTGCAGAACATGAGCCATCACGTAGCCCGAGGCTACTTTATTCACGAGGTTACGACCTTCTAAGCAATTGTGCGCGTGACTACGCACACTGCTTCAAAAAAGATAAAACCACAATTTCTTGTTTTGTAGAAAATGACCTTCAGGAAAACTATGTTACACAGTCTGCAGTAACATCCAGTGGAAGAACAGTTCGTGGTTAAAATGCACTTAAATGAACATTGAACACCTCATAAGCTTATACTTTATCTTGGGAGCATGTGTCAGAGAACTTTCTGTTTCACTGTGTTGCTGTAACAATAACAATAACAGTTTTTACCTTAGTGTGTGAGATAATTCAAAAGAAAATTCTACGTACCATGAAACTCGATGTTACGCAAAGCATGTGAAGGCAAGGTGGTGACTGTTGGCTCGGGGTAATTTTTGGTTAAGTGAGTTGTTACCAATTCACGCAAAACCTACGCATAAAGGTCATTCGCACGATCATGTATAATGAACAGTCGCATATTTTTTATAGAGTCCACTGCTTACATTTGCATAATGATGCTATAAGCAACATCAGTATTACCAACCCCAGAAGCGGTACGATGAAATGTAGCCCTTATGCTTGTGAGGATGGTATAGCCCTAGATAGTAGACCAACTTCAGTGTATGGTGCCTACATACAATAGACGCTATACCGACGAGACATTTGTAGTTCGAGGATATATGTAATGTTTATAAACTAAATTGGCAACACTGCAACCACAATTAAAGTCACAAACATTACGCCCTCATATATAGGGTCGTTTTCAAAAAAGGATTCAGAAACCTGACATGGCTTTGTGGTAAAAACTTGATTGTCATGCAGAATGCTTGAGTCTGATTCCTACTGCGACCATAACCTTTATTATCTGCATTAGTTGGCCCAATGCTGCCAATTATGCTTTTAAATGTGGAGCATTACATCGACGCACCGTATCGCGCAACCGGCGTTGGTGGCGCCATCCACACCCCCAGTGCGCATGCTCGTGTTTCGCGTATCGTGCTGCATGCTCGCGTCTCGGGTCAACTGTCGCTCCCTTCTCTCTCTCGCCTCTAAAAGCTGACACAGGAAGCGCCGGCTAGTAAAAAACCAACTACTCGCGCTGCACAACTGTTCACTGGCCACCCTGTATATGTAGGCACTGAATTGCGCGTTCGGAGTTTCATCAAGGGCGTCTTTGTTTGGATTTCGCTTCACTTGACGCTTTGCTTGACTCGAGTAGTTGCGATGGAGACAACAGTACTTTTAACCAGTTGTGGGGCACAACCAAACATCAGTGTCCCACAACTAGCCACTAATTGAAGACAACACTTCTTCTTCATTCAATAAATAAGAATAATAAAGGCAAATAACAATTAAACATTCCCAAACCATACCTAATTTCGCAATATTTACGCAATACGCCCCCCTCCCCCCCACACACAAACACTGCGATGAATTTGCTCTAATTTCTCCCGTAGTAAGATGCGGGAGCTTTTTTTTCGCTAATGTTCTCGCATTTACCTTAGCAATTTTTGTTTTCCCCTTTCCTCGGTAAACATAAACTGCCGAACACCTGCAGCGCATACCGGCAAACCGTGGCCTGTATTATACGGGTATGTGCCACAAGCGACTGCAGGAGAGGGTTCGACGTTGTACGCGATGGCATTTTCACATTATTCTTGTCATTACCAGACCGCCATATAGGTCAAATCCTCTTGCCCCCCCCCCCCCCCCCGTACAAATTTCGGTCTACCCCATATTAAGGAGAGAAATATAGATATGAAGAGAAAAGGCAAGGAGGTTAACTACGCTTTGGCTTCGTTGGCTACCTTAAAATTGGGGTGTGATAAAGAGGAAATAATACACACAGGTGATTATGGGAGCACCTACGCGCAGGGAGATGGATGGATGGACGAATGGATGGATGAATGGATGGACGGATGAATGGATGGACGGATGGACGGATGGATGGATGGACGGATGGACGGATAGACGGATGGATGGATGGACGGATGGACGGATGGACGTATGAATGGATGGATGGACGGATGGACGGAGGGATGGACGGATGGATGGACGGACGGACGGACGGATGGAGAGACTCATAGAGTCGGCAGTACAAAAAATGCCTCGCATTTAAAAAGTTTCGTTAAACAGATTATCGCTGAAATGACTGGTATATGAACGGCGATAGAGTGTGTATTACCAATGGATGATCTGTGGCTACAGACGTCCGGAAATATTTGAAAGGAGGCCCACTCGCTCCCTTGTCTGCTTACTTCTATATGCCCAGCTAGTTCCTACTCTACGACTTTTGGAGATTTCTTTCGTGTAAATGCTCGCAATCATTTTCATTATGGCTACAGGGCATCGCGGAGAGATAGAAAAAAAAAAGAGGTAAAACCTACTTCCCCTGAGTAGATGAACGAAAAGGCTATTATTCTACTGATTTCTAATCTGATTTTTGAAGGGCAAACGCTGCCTGCAGTGGCTGTTCTAGAGATTGAGGAATCCTTTCAAAGGGACTCTAAAAAGAAACAATGTCTTGGTTCATATTGACAAACTGCACTCGCAGAACTCCAGTGCCATATGTTTGACTATCAGTAGCATAAGTTTATTACTAGCGGAGAAAATAAAGGTCGAGGTTTTATTATTAAATTGCCCACCGTATTCTTCCCGCGTGAAGCCAAAAATTTCAAAATGCATTTTTGCTGTTTTCGCGACACTGGCTCGACTATATTTTTTTAATCTTCATATGCTACGTCTATGCAAGCACTGATGACTGAATTTAAGCTTTGTTGATTAGAAGCAGAGCTGGACCCAGTAAATGTCTTGAAAACGTCTAACGTGATGGTGTAAGCGCGGCAATCTCAAAGTGGCGCTTCTACTCGCATTTTCTTTTCGCGCGCTTTCTCACTTATCAACCGTCGTGTCGGGGTAAGAGTGGTGTTGCCGAGATTGTGAAATTGTACATGCTGATACGCGAAAAACCTTTTTGATATTTAGTGTACCTTTAATGCGACAGGTTATCACCGGCGTACCCGAATGCGGCAAACATCAATATAGAGATGCACACACATATGCATGCCACATAAGTACATGTATTGGTGCTGTGCATGATGCGAAAAAATACTTGGCTGAGCCGTTCACCTTAAGAGGATGGAGCACTGTACTGGCTAGCTCAGACGTTTCTTTTTTTTTTTGTTGTGTGCTGTACCATTTTAAGTACAGTGAGCCAACTAACCCAATTTTTAACAGTTGAAGACGCCACGGTGTATAGACACACGCACGTACGCTTGAGTGAGTAGTAAAGGGTCCGTCAAAACTTTCCAAGCCACTATCCCGTATACTTTTACGGCAGCGTTGCATGGAATTTTTGATGAATCCTGTACGTGCATAGATACACCCAGAAAGGCCTTGTAGCCCCCTTCCTCTGCACGGATCCCACTGCTTCCTTCTCTGAACAGAAGTGTTACTAAGCGATCGAAAAGATGGTCCAATCTATATGCCTATTCCACGTGTTAACAGTATTGTGCATATACACGTCAATAGAGTATCGTTCATATGAATCTAAAGTTTAGGGCAGGCTGGTTTTCGTTCAACAAAACAAGTTTGTCGTCTCGAGCGTTTACGCACAAAAGTGACGTATACGCTGCTGCATGATCCCTGAAGGAACACAATTTCAAAACGATAGCAAGTGCGTGCCGGCATCAATAAGACGGTGCCTATTTCTCTCCAGCAACTTGTTGGTGCTATCATTTCTCATGTCACGGTGTGCTTTGACGCGTTTTGCCATAGGCTAGCTCGTATATATATTACCACAGCCTTCCTTAGAAGTGGCATCACAAACTTGCGGTGTGTTACCCAAGGTAGAATTCTTTTCTCAATATGGCGATGCAATCGCGCTGGTCTTACCTGCGTCTTCTCTGGACCAAAATAAATGTTTCATTGTCACCATTATCACATGTGACGGAACATCAGTGCAAAGTGAGATATTGAAAGCCTACAATGTTATTCGCTTCTCGTAAAAGGCGCGATCGTATGTTAGAAACGCCGGGAAAGATAGTGAAATGGGCAGGGCAGAGCGATGGTAAGCCATTTCAGGTGATAACATAATTTTCTTTGCGTTCGTGCAATGGTTATCTGCGTAGAACATAAAATAGGTCACTCTGATGATAAAAAAAAACGTAAACACGTCAAATGAAAGTGAACCTATTTCGAGTACAACTTTTGAAAGTAGTGCTTTCGATGAGAACTCATTCAGGCGAGGTTTTTTTTTTTTCAGTTGCAGAATGGCAGAATCGAGTTATACCACATAAGCCTAAATATTTGGACAAAGACTGATTATTTTGTCAAATACTACCCACGCATAAGGGGTAGTGATTTTTCACGCCTTTAAGTGGTTTTCTCCAAACGTAGATGTGGCCTACAGTATTAATGTAGATTCGCTGCTGTCGAATGAACTGAACGCCTTCAGAACGTTGGACATTATACCTGAGTGGTACACGTGTTGGCTCGGACGCACCTATAGCTTGTTACAACGTAAGAATAAATCTAAGCTCCGCCCACAGCTGTACCTATCATAGCAGGAGAAATAATCCAAAATTCCCCATCCAGTGATATTTGCTCATTTCCGTGACGTCAAGGACCTTTCACATGAAACAGGCAACTGGTTTGGCAATGTAAACACAGGTTGGTGCTGCTGGCTCTTTTTTTCGAAAACTTGAAGTTTCTGCTCCATTTCAGGCAATGGTCAGAAAAACTTCATATTTTAAGCACGGACCACGAAGTTTTAGCTCTTAATACATGTAGTAGTCACATTAGCAGCGACAAGGTAGTTACTGTTTAAATGTGAATCATTATCATGACTGTGCAAAGCTGAATGGCAGGCGCACCACTGTTCGAGCGGCAAAGACTGTATTAGTTCTAAAGTTGTAACCACCTAAAATGAACTTCAGGATTGACGAAGCTGCTTTTGTTTTAAACAATGATTGATTGATATGTGGGATTTAACGTCCCAAAACCACCATATGATTAGGAGAGACGCCATAGTAGAGGGCTCCGAAATTGAGACCACCTGGGATTCCTTGACGTGCACACAAATCTGAGCACACGGGCCTACAACGTTTCTGCCTCCATCGGAAATACAGCCGCCGTAGCCGGGATTCAATCTCGTGACCTGCGGGTCAGCAGCCGAGTACCTTAGCCACTAGACCACCACGGCGGGCCTATTTTAAACAAAAGATCTTCCCGTACTGGCTATTGAGGTTTCACAAAAGGGGTATATTTGTGAGCCTTCATGTGCACGCCCCCAAGTTAATGCCGTTTCTCAAAATTGCTGAATCAAAGCGAACATGAAGGCATTTTTCGCGTCATCCTGAATATCGCTTAATTTGATTTTATTTACCAATAAAAAAAGCTGGCCTTACAGAAAAGGCCTCCTCTCTCTCTGAATATGTGATTTTTTATTCAGTGCATGTAAGTGCATGTATGTTGTGAGGAACCTATTAGCTTATGCGAATGCATCAAACATGTGGAGCAGTCGCGCACTATTCTGTGAATTCGCTGCCTCTCTTCTTTTTCTGTTTTTTTTTTGTTCTTTCTTCTCTCTCTGTTTTATACTTCTATTCCTCTTCCCCAATCTCCAATGTGGGAAAGCTAACCGGAAATTTTTCCGGTCAACCTTGCTGCCTTTTCAATTTGTTTCCTCCTTCCTTTCATCACTATCCTAGAGCATTCTTTGTTAGAGGATCAGTCAAGAGTTGTCAGTTTGTTTCGTGGTGAGGAACTCAATGAATCAATATATAGGTATCAGTAAACGGGCAGATGAAAAGTGCAACGCTAATTCATAGAGAGAAGACACAAACAAACGTGCTCATAGACGAAAGGCCTGAAAGCTCAGCGCAGATTTTACTTTATTTTACGTTTTACCGGCGTAGATTTTACTTTATTCTGCACCAGTTAATTTCACGGCCCTGCAAAGTTATCCAAAAAAAAGGTAACATGTATACAGCACGTAGACGAATAAGTGATGATAACCTTGCCGCAACGGTAAGGTGTAAGAGAAAACAAAAAAGTACTCAAACATCACGTTACCCTAGGGTGCCTAAGAGCCACAGCTGCCATGATTCGGTCGTCCATGTCGCTCCTGTTTCCTGCGTAAAGTTGCAGGTTGCAGTACTGTCCGCGTACCGTCTCATGCCCGTAGTTGTTCAACACCACGGTTTCGACACACTCGTCGAAGGCACCCAGGTCCGTTCGTGAAACTTGGAGGGCACCTGTGGGGTACTTGCCCGTCGAATCCAGCACTGCGTAGAAGATAATTAGTGTTGTATAATTTGCTACTGCGTGGACAAGGATGGATGGAGAGCAAAGTAACTTCGTTTCTTGCTCGCACAATAAGACGCTTCTTTTAGCTCACCAAGCTGATATTTATAGTTGCTGTCTAAGCACGTGATGTATTATCCTTCCCGCGCCCAAGTGTCCCAGGCACTCCAGACGGAATAAAACGCTTGTATTCTAGCTGCGGTTTGATGTGGCAATTACGCATATTCTTGCCCACTTCATAGCTCAGGGGCTTAGCGATAATTCTTTTTGTGGTCGTAGGTTAACCGCCCCATATCTATGTTTGTCAGTGTGTTTGTATATATACATGCATAACTACACAAGCAAAATATTTAACAACTTCGGGGCTAGGGCTTGAATCCATCAACCAACATACCCCAACCCCCTGGCTATGCAAATGTGGCAGGTAATCATCATTATAATCATCATTACCATCAACATCCTGACTACGTCCACTGCAGAACAAAAGCCTCTCCCATGTCTCGCCAGTCAACTTGGTCCTGTGCTTGCTGCTGCCATTTTATACCCATAAACTTCTTTGTCTCATCTGCCCATCTAACTTTCTGTCTCCCTCTAACTCACTTGCCTTCTCTGGAATACCAGTTAGTTACCCTTAATGACTAGCGGTTATCCCGTGTACGCGCTACATACCCAGCCCATGTTCATTTCCTTTTCTTTATTTCAACAATGACATCCTTAACCACGTTTTGTTCCCTGATCCACACTGCTCTCTTCTTGTCTCTTAAGGTTACACCTACCATTTTTATTTTTATTGGTCGCTGCATCGTTCTCAATTTAAGCTGAAGCCCTTTCATAAGTGTCCAGGTTTCTGCTCCGTAGCGAAGTACCAGCAAGATGCAGCTGTTATATACCTTCCTTTTGAGTGGTAGTGGCAATCTACCTGTCGAGATTTGAGAGTGCTTGCCAAATGTACTCCACCCCATTCTTATTCTTGTAGTTACTTTAATCTCGTGGTTAGGCTCCACGGTTATTATCTGTCCTAAGTAGACATAGTCTTTTAGAAGTTCGAGAGCACTATTACCTATATTTCGAAGAACATTTTTCTTCCAAGGTTGTACATTACTTTCGTTTTCTGCAGATTAATTTTAAGACTTACCTTTCTGCTCTCCATGTCTGAGTTGCTATTTGTCCCGTAAGTTATTCATCAATGCAATGTCATCGGCGAAACGCAGATAATCAAGGTACTGTCAATTAATTCTTATCCCTAACTTTTCCCCCTCTAGACTTCTGAAAACCTCCTGTAAGCACGCTGTAAATAGCTTTGGCGAGATTGTATCCCCCTGCCTTACACTTTTCTTGATTGGTATTCTATTGCTTTCTTTATGAAGGACTATGGTAGCAGTTGACCCCATGTAGATTTCTTCCAGGATGTTTATATATGCTTCGTCAACGCCCTGATTCCGCAGTGTCTGCATGAATGCTGATATTTCTACTGAATCAAACGCCTTCTCGTAATATATGAAGGCTATGTATAGTGCCAGGTATCTCACAATAATGCGTGACACACGTTCGTCTGAGAGAGCTCCAAAATACCCATTTTGCACTCCTCCGTACAAGGCTAGGCACATCCAATTACAGACCGTACTGAGCCTACTACCCCCTAGAAGGACGTTTTCTGGAGCGAAGGTTCCTAGACCTTGACCGCATCCGTCGGTGGGGAGGAAAGTGGTTAGTGCCCGACTACTGAGTGGCCAAGTAGTTGTGCCTTTTATGCATTCATAAGCGCGCGTCAAGGGCTCATTCTCTCCCTCTCGTTAATTTTTTGGTCACAGAAAACTAGGCGCCCTTCTCGTTAAACCCCTTTCCTGCTCATTCTGTGTCTACTACCCAAATAACGACAAAGACAATGAGATTCTAGGTCGTCCTTTGTGAATACCGTATTTTCAGACATCAGAAATAGAGAAAAGAGCGATGCTCTTCCAAAGAATGTTAGCGGCTAACGGAACGCTGTTTCCTTTTGAACACACCATTACAGCACCGAGGCATTGGTTGACTTTGATGGCCATTTGCCAACTCTCCAATCAACAGCAACAATGACCTGAGGCCAGACGTTAACGTAGTAATTAGCCTAGTAGATATAAGGAACCCCATGGGTGGGAAAGGGAAGGGTCTCTGACTGTCGAATAAATTGTGGTCGGCATTACGCGCCACAAATGGCATATCTAGTTGGCTGATTGTCACCTCAGTGCAAAAAGCGACACATCTTTGTAGAGAAGTCATGAACCTACACATATACTGGCTTGTTTGTCCTTTTGTGTGCATGTTCCCTTTATAATTAATAATAATAGCAATAATAATAATAATGATAATAATAATAATAATAATAATAATAATAATATTATGCACAATGACACAAAGAAGAGACGGACAGAACCAGCTTACAACTGATACTTGGGGGGGGGGGGGGGCACCATGCCAATCTATTCTTTCGAGAGGAAGGAACAACTACAGGAAAGGAAGATAATCGGAGGGAAGGGTAAAAGAAGATGGACAATAAAAACAAATTAGAAAAAAAGATATGTGAGAACTTGACCGAAAAAAAAAATCTACAAACTGGTGGCCAGGTTCTTTTGCTTCGTAAAATTCAGTATAGCTCAATGAGCTTTGTCGTGCCATGAAGTACACCTCTATCGGAAAAATATAATGGTAAATGGTCGCGCACTTAAATCCAAGGAATTCCTGTTCCTTAATCAGTAAAGCGCGCTGGTTAACGAATGTGTGGCAGTGTAATATACGATACTCAGGCGCTCCAGCCACATGATGCACTCAACAGACTGTGCAAACGCCCTTGATGGTATAAGCGCTCACGCACTAACACAGAGCCAACTTTTAGCCCATAAATAGTGCTCTGGAACGACGAGACTAGCCCCGACCCAAAACACGGCAAAAGAATGATCCGTTTGAAACATGCTGGTTCTGGTGCTGTTTG